>JAJJHQ010012234.1:79287-557844 GCA_021223825.1 Drosophila ironensis
ATATTTTTTTTTTTTTTTTTTTTTTTTTTTTTTTTTTTGTTCCCAAACTGATAGGTATTACCCTTTTCCTTTCAAATTAGCAATACTATAATATGAAAAAAGCACTATGTAGCTTTAAAGAATATCTTCTGAACTTTTTGCGCAACCCTCGCACTAACGCGCTTGTGGGAATTGTGAGAATGCCTCAAATGAACAAAAAGTGCCGGTCCAAGCGACCCGAAAACTAAAATATGTATTTATGTAAAACGTACAAATGCATGTACCAATTTTATGGCTCGCACAATTTCTCCCAGCTGCGCTTATCGCTTAACTTACAAACTAGCTTGTAGGCACAGCGATCGCTGAACGAGGGGGTGAGGTAGCCGACGACACAGCGCACACCCAAACGAAACGGCGATTAAATGCACAAATCGGCACTGCAAGCTAGTTTGTAGGCACAGCAAGCGCCGACAGGGGGGTGAGGTAGCCGACAACAAGAAGACAAAAAGCGGCACCTAAATAGGCGCAGCAAACTTCAAAAAAGGGGGGTGAGGTAGGCAAAGAGAGGCAAATTCCGATTTTATATTTAACCAATTAAATCAGCCAACAATATGGCGCAAATCACTTTTTATTTATATTCGAGATTTTACAAATTTGCTTCAAAAGGTGTACATATATAGTGCATGCGTTAGTGTACAAATTAAATGCCAATTATTGAGTTGGCCGGGAGCACAAACTGCAAGGCCTTTTGCTCAATTTTTGGCGTTAAATACCTGGCTCTCCAGCGAATCGATGGAGACTTCCCTATAATTGGATCGGGGCGAGAATTCCATCAAATCCAGCGATGCGTCCAAAGCGTCCAAAGAGTCCAGGGTGCAGCTTTTAAAATTTCCGTCCAAGCGACGGTTTTGGTGATTTTAAAGTGCAAACTTTTATGTACACTTTATGACCACGATTGTTCTCGCGAACAGCCATCAATTATTTTAATTTTAAACAACGACTTTAAATAACCGAAGTCCCTGTCCAGGCGCCAAAATCCAAATCGTTTCTTGGATGCGAAAACGAAACAAATAAAATCGCGGCTATTTTGTGTATTAAATAATTGGGTTTATTCGTTGGCTGTTGCGCGCTCGAGACCCTTCAAAACAATAACTCATACAATCGGCAGAAGGCCAAAGCGGAAGACATCGAAGACGAGAGAAAAAGGATAGAGCGAAAAGATAGAAAAGAGAGGGCGGGCGATTGTTAACCTTATAGCGCCCCAACAGATATGATCAATTAAAGTTTTACCCACCCCTTCCTACGGCAACGGCAAGTGAGGTACATGGTATCTCGTTGTCGAGAAATCTCGACTACAGCGTTTCTACTTGTTTCATTCAACGCAACTAATTTTTGTAATTTTCGCAAACAAAAGTGGGCGTAACCGGCTGAATTTCGCTACACAGATAGATTTTTCCCCTACCAATGTAAAATTAGTGCCTATAGAGATAAAATTGTGGATATCACAAAATTTCGCGGCTTGCAAGGCTGCGGAAGGCGGTAGCTGATTATACCATGTACTTTAAGGTACAAATGGTATATTAACTTTGTGCAAATGTATGTAACAGGCAGAAGGAGACATCTCCGACCCCATAAAGTGTATATATTCTTGATCAGCGTCAACAGCCGAGTCGATATAGCCATGTCCGTCTGTCCGTCCGTCCGTCTGTCTGTATGTATGAGCACCTCGATCTCGGAGAAATTAAGAGAGGTCTAATTCTTTTTGCTTTTGGTGTGTTATTGTTGCAAGCAGATCAAGTTTATTTCAAAGTATTTGAAATTTCTTCGACAAAATAAGAGCTAGAGACCAATTTCTTTTTGCAATATGTCCGTTTAACTATTGCGCAGAAAAGTCATTCTTGGATTTTTGCCACGCCCCTTTCCGCCCTCGTATTTACAAAAAAATCGATATCTTCGAAATGGTAAAAGCTAAAGGCATAATTTTCAGTCCAATGAGTCCACTGATCGTCAAACACGTACGTGCAAAATTACGGATCGGACAATAAATATAGAAGATATGGCGAATTAAAGTTTTGCCCACCCCTTCCCTAGGCAACGGCATCCCGCACACGCTGGGGTGACTTCATCCGTCACTTCTTTGACTTCAATTCGTTCGCACGTGTATACATACAGTAGTGTGAAATCAAAGAAATGGTTCATAAAGAAAAGAGGTACATGGTATCTCGTTGTCGAGAAATCTCGACTACAGCGTTCCTACTTGCTTTTAAAGTAAACTTGTGCTGAACTGGTATCCCTAGAATTAGAATGTGCAATTCGTTTTATCTATCTATTATAGTTTCCAAAATCTAGGCGTTTATACGGACAGACGGACATGGCTAGATGGACGGACTTGGCCATCTGTCGGAAAAGCTTCCTTTTCCCAGTTACATATTTTACATTTGCACAAATTCAATATACCCTTATTCTTTTTTAGAAGAACCGTGTAAAAAAGGAAGCCAAAGCCTCCGCCTATTTATATACGAGAAAAAAATGTTAATGTCCTTGTCAACAAAATTATTGAGCTTATTGGCAAGGATAATTTCCACATAATATCCCTTGTATAGGGCAACATTCAAGAAACAAAAGTTCAAATGAAGTCTGAAGATTATTACAGAGTATATTGAAATATCTTACCGAGAATAAAAATAACTTTTAAGCTTATCAGCTAAAAAGCAGCATGGGCCTGCAAGTCGTACTCAAGGGCATAGAATTCAACGCCTGCAAAGATAACAAGGGCGCTACAAGAGAAGGGATTTAGCGCAAAGACAGTCTTCAATATCATTAACAGGGATAGAAGGCCGCAGCCACTCATTAAGGTTGAGATCGAACCAGAAAACAAGCCCCTGAAAAAATACGAAGTGCACCCTATATACAATCTTCAGTTCCTTCTGAACCGCCGAGTCACCGTTCAGGAACCGCACAAACGCAATGGTCCGGTGCAATGTGCAAACTGCCAAGAATATGGCAATACAAGGTCATACTGTAAACTGCGCCCGGTGTGTGTAGTTTGTGGAGAGCTACCTGACTCCGCACACTGCCCAGCGAGCAAAGATGATTCCAACTCGAAAAAGTCCGGCAACTGCGGTGGCGATCACTGCCAACTATAGAGGTTGCCCAGCTTATAAGAAACTGAAAAACCGCATCCACCAGAGAGCAACTACTGCCCGCGCCCAAAATAAAACGTTGACAGTCTCCAGATCAAACCCTGAAGTCTTCTTCTCGACTGCAGCCAGATCCTCCCTAGGACCTATTAATTCTGACAAAAATGTGACATATGCAAGCGCTCTAAAACTAGGACTGGCTACCCTTGCCCCAAAAAGTCTATTACTGCAATCATACTAAGAACCGAATGCGGCTCAGCAGCATCAATCGCCTGAGCAGCCAAAAAGCAACTTCGAAGCTATGATATGCAGTCTACAACAAAGCCACCAAAGCACCACCGAATTACAGTTGAGAAACCGCACAAACGCAATGGTCCGGTGCAATGTGCGAACTGCCAAGAATATGGCCATACAAGGGTATACTGTAAACTGCGCCCGGTGTGTGTAGTTTGTGGAGAGCTTCATGTCTCCGCACCCTGCCCAGCGAGCAAAGATGACTGCAACTCGAAAAAGTGCGGCAACTACGGGGGTAATCACATTGCTAACTATAAAAGTTGCCAGTTTATAAGGATCTGAAAAGCCACATCCACCAGAGAGGAAAAAAATAAAAGGTCTCCAGATCAAACCCTGAAGTCTTCTCGACTGCAGCCAGATCCTCACTAGAACCCATAAACTTTGACAAAAATGTGACATAGCGCTTTAAAAGGACTGGCTACCCCTGCCTCAAAAAGTCCATTTCTGCAATCAGCATTCCAAGAACCGAACACGGTTCAGCAGCATTAATCGCCAGAGCAGCCAAAAAGCAACTTTGAAGCTTACGGAATTTATGTCGTTTATGCGCACAACTATGCAAGACCTAATGCGAAACCAAAATCTATTGATTCAAATTCTGCCTACGGATATCTACGTGGAACGCTAACAGCGTTTCACAGCATAAGCTTGAGTAAGCTCAATTCCTACTCGATAAGCAAATCGACGTAATGCTGCTTCTAGAAACCCACCTTACAAACAAATACAATTTTCAACTACGAGGATATTCGTTCTACGGAACAAATCATCCAGATGGTAAAGCACATGGTGGTAAAGCACACAACTTAAACTAGCCGCCGTATACTGACCCCCTCCTCACTAGGAGACTACAATGCCAAGCACACACACTGGGGATCGTTTCGAGACTCCAAAAGAAATCATCTCTATAATGCAATTATCTAAGACAAGAACAAGTTTTTTTTCTGGAACAACAACATACTGGCCGCCACACCCAAAAGAAACTTCCCGATTTAATAGACTTTGCGATTACCAAAAAAATTCCTAAGAATCTGAATAGCGCCGAAAGACTTTCGGATCTTTTATCCGATCACTCACCTGTCCTGTTTACTCTACTCCGACATCCAGGAACATTGGAACAACTGACCTCACAGAAAACCAATTGGGTAAAGTACAGAAAGTACATTAACTCACACATTGAGCTAAATCCTTACCTCAACGATGAAGCCGACGTAGACAGCTTTGTTAATTCACTGGAGTCTGCATCTCAAACTACAAATACACAATGAAATCAAAATAAGACAAATCTACAAACCGAACAGCTCGTCCTCGAAAAGCAACGCTTACGTTGAGAGTGGCAATCCCACAGATCGCCATCTGCTAAGCAATACCTAAAACATGCCTCACATCAACTTACTAAAGCTTTACAGCAAGAAGAAGCATATGTCCACCGCCAGTACATAGAGCAATTCTCAACTTCTAGTACAAACAAGTAGGAACGCTGTAGTCGAGATTTCTCGACAACAAGATACCATGTAGCTCTTTTCTTTATGAACCATTTCTTTGTTTCTATTTATTTTTTTTCAAATAATTCACCAACTTTTCGTTTGTTGACATTCAAAAAATCAGCAGGTGCACACATACACACACTACTGTATGAATACACGTGCGAACGAATTGAAGTCGGCATGCCGTTGCCTAGGGAAGCGGTGGGTACAACTTTAATTGGCCATATCTTCTATATTTATTGTCCGATCCGTACGTAATTTTGCACGTACGTGTTTGACGATCAGTGGACTTATTGAAAATTATGCCTCTAGCTTTTACCATTTCGAAGATATCGATTTTTTTGTAAATTCGAGAGCGGAAAGGGGCGTGGCAAAAATGAAAGAATGACATTATCTGCGCAATAGTTAAACGGACATATTGCAAAAAGAAAAAAGGTCTAACTTTTATTTTGTCCAAGTTATTGGCAAATGTGTCGAAGAAAATACAGTTATATGCAAATTACGAAGGCGGAAAGGGGCGTGGCAAAAATAAATAAACTATGCCTGCAATAATAACACACCAAAAGCAAAAAGAATTAGACCTCTAGCTCTTACCATCTCGGAGAACGAGGTGTTCATACATACAGACAGACGGACAGACGGACATGGCTATATCGACTCGGCTGTTGATGATGATCAAGAATATATATACTTTGTGAGGTCGGAGATGTCTCCTTCTGGCTGTTACATACATTTGCACAAAGTTAATATACCATTTGTACCTTAAGGTACATGGTATAAAAAATCTCTATGGAGAGCTCACCCAACTCTGAGCTCACCGAAAGATACAGTTATGCCTATTAGAAATATCATAGGCGGCTGGGCGCGCACCGATGTAGACAGAGCCAGCACGTTCGCCAACCACCTCAAAATAATCCGTACGTCGTATAGAACTATAAGCCCACCTTTATGCTTATACAAACTCTTTGAAAAATGCTTATTGACTCGGATTAACACATACCTAAGAGTTCAGGAAAGAATCCCGTCATATCAATTTGGGTTTCGTGAAAAGCACGGAACAATTGAGCAGGTCAACAGGATAACATCAGAAATTCGAAACGCGTTCGAAAAACGAGAGTACTGTACTGCCATATTTTTAGATGTCTCTCAAGCATTTGATAGAGTCTGGCTAGAAGGTCTAATGTACCAGATCAAAACAATGCTCCCCTACAACACCCACAAGCTTTTAGAGTCTTACCTTTACGACAGAAAATTTGTTGTGAGGTGCTATGTTATATCTGATGATTTCATTGTTGGAGCTGCAGTTCCTCAAGGTAGCGTGCTAGGACCAATATTAGTCCTCTACACAGCAGTCATCCCGACAAGCACACGACTCTAGTCGATGTTGAAAAATGGTTGGCGAATGAAGGTGAACGAACAAAAATGCAAGCACCTCCCGCCAATTACGTTAAACAACACTCTACTCCCACAGGCAAACGAAATGACATATCTAGGAGTGCACCTCAACAGAAGACTCAGAATGCAGTCTTAGTATACTGTTAGTCAAATTTTAATGTTAAGCTTCGTAAACTTATTGTTAGTCTCAAAATGAAGAGAAGATTCAATAAATAAAAGCAAAGTTCTATAAAAAAATAACTATAACATTCAATTAGGAGGCGAGATTTTCGGAGTTTGCTTCTGTATAGAGTAAATAGTATGTGCAACATTATCGGCACTAGCGCGGGCGAAGGTGGTCGTTACCGGCCCAATTATTAAAACTGTGGACGCCACAGGCTTATGGTTTTCATCTAGTATGATCTCCAAGATATAAAAGTTCATACGGACAGAAAGAAAACATGGCTATATCGCCTCTTCTGTTGATGCTGATCAAGAATATATAAATATTTATGTATACTTTGTGGGATGCATACCATCCCATTCTTCCTTTTACATACATCTTTCGTGCGAATTTAAAAAAAATTATAGAATTTATATGGAATATATTTTATAAAACGATATTTGTTACTTAACTAATTTTAACTAACCCTTTTAATATTAAATGAGAATTAGAATAAATTAATTAATTAATCAACTCATTCGAACTTTTCAGGAAAAAGCTTTCTAATTTTACGGTGCTGGGTGACACCCTAGTATATACATATGTACATATATTCACATATTTATCAGTGTCTTTGTGTATATACAAATAAATTTCGGAGAGTATTTTAAATTTATATTTTGTGAACATTTCAATGTGAGAGTTGATGATAAAGTAAATAGAAACGATGTGGACAATGTGGAAGCCGACGTGCACTCATATTCTTGAAACTGAACGGTGTTTACACATATATTCTTGTTCATTCGAGGTCATTATTTTGGTCAGGACGGAATTTGAGTTTATTTCGATTTAGTTCAATTGTAAATTGTGTAAAACCAACGTTTTTATTCGGTACAAATATTATTATTGTGCGAATTAAATTAATAGTTTTTATGATTAAATAATGTTTATATAATAGCTGTTTATTTTATTGTCTTTTTAATCAAATAAAAGATTATAAAGTTTTTCTTTATTATATAATAATTTTGCAACACAATTACAGAATATTTTTTGTTAAATTATTATAGTTGAGTGAGGTCATTTGTGGTTACTGTGCCTGTATTTTTAATTTATAATCATTTTAACCATACCTACACGTACGTATTTAATATATGTAAATATCCTACATTCTCTTTTAGATTCATCGAAAGTTATTGATAAATGTTTGAAATGGATTCCACCTCTGAAATCGTGGTAAGATCCGGTTAGAAACCAAACTTAATTATTAGAAATTTATTATAACATGCTAAAAAATTAAAAGCGAATTGAAAAAAAAACAAATTATTATACATTGTATAAATTATACATGTACATACATATGTACGAGTGTATACCTACATACATATGTAGATACGATATCATGTACGCCTGTGTATATACATATACTAAAATATGTTTTTAATGAACTTTTGTATACTTTATATTCGCATTTTCTTACAATCTTAAGGGAGCAGAAGTTAAAACGGAAAACTCAACACAGGAAACTAATAATAATAATATTATTGAGAGCGCGAATAATAATGTTAGCCCATCTGAAACCCCTAATGACTCCAGCTCTAAAAATATTGTAATTTCAAAATCATCTGATATAATTGATATTGTTAATGAGGGCGCCATCGATGACATTAGCCCATCTACTGAAACTTCCAGTGAGCCATGCTCTATAAATTTAATTACGAAATCAGCTGATATTGTTGCTGATAATATTACAAATGAAAATTCTGCAACTGATATCCATCAAAGCTGTAGGCCTGAAGAATCAAATACACCTGAAGATGACAAATCCATAAATCAAATGACAAAAGAAGTTTCAAAAGTCAATATAGACACTCAATCAACTATCTCGAAAAATCCAAATTGTTCTGAAACTGTCATTAGCCAACAACAAAATACGCCAAAAAGTGAAATTTTAAAAAAGGAAGAAATCGAAAGGGAAACTGAAACGGAATCAGACGATTGTTTGACAGAAGTATTTTCATTATACATTTTTTTAATGCTTTTAAGCTTAAGAAAGAAGCCTGTTTAATGATTTTTTTTTTTAATAATATCTTCAGCATTTGATTGTGAATTTCCGTCGAAACCATATGTTTTCTAACGGATACAAACCGATGAAGCCATAATATTCGGAGCTTCTACAATAACAATAAATCACCAAATTAATTAAATTCGTTTTTAATGTTAGTTTCAAAATACTATACTAAAATTATTGCTATAAAAAATAAGAAGGATGGAACCGTATTATCATTAAAATATTTAACAAGAAAAAAAAACTCGCAGCGCTATTAAAAAATATAATATTTGGCAATAATTTGTAAATATTGCCAAAAGTGCAAGGCAAAAACTTTAACAACCGCTCGTGGCCAAATAAAAAAATGTTAAAACCTTTAGAATAATGATTATTTAAAATGTTTGTAGGATCCTAATGAAGCTTCAAGTGAGACACGGGAAGTGATTGCAGAAAACAATAATAACGTTGCGTTGTTTGAATCTTCTGACACAAAGGTACGTTACATATTTAAACATCTGATTTCAAATAATTCGTATGTCATCTTCAGTTACTAAATAATTAATGAATACAATTAGTGTAATACTTTATTTCATACATTTCAAATTATCATCTTTTTTAATCTTCCAGTTATCTTATGATAACAAGTGTATATGTATTCATGCATTTAAACAGCTTCCCATAGCTTTTTCGATATCATTAGCCAAAACGGTATAGTCATGTATGTCCGATCGTATGAACGCTTATGTCGAGATTATAATAAAAAATAATTTCAACCTAAGATCCAAGGCTACCTTTACCCGAACGACTGCAGGTATTTCTATATGGTATTGGTATAACCTGTATCATTCGGTGTTTCAAAAATTCAAATTCACTCTCAACAATTCACCCAAAGAAATTATGCTTTGCACCCCAATTACCTGATGTAGTGTGGTACATACCGGTTCCCGGTTCTAAAAAACAATATATTCGTACGAAAGTATGTAACTGGGGAAGGAAAGGATTGCAACCCCACAAAGTACATATATATATTCTTGACAGCCAAGTCGATATAGCCATGTTCGTCTGTTCGTCCGTCTGTCGGTCCATCTGTCTGTCCGTATGAACGTCTAAATCACGGAGATCATAATAGATAGATAAAAAATAATTGCATGTTCTGATTCTACATTGAGTCACGAGGATCTACGCCCGAGAAAATGGTACAATTGTGTTCCGGCCATACCCTTTTTTATATACACTCTGAATATCTCTTACGCTAAAACTACCAAGTTTGAATATGTTATTAGTATGGCCAATATATATGTACATATATTTATTAAGCCCAGTCACTACCCTCCGCATGCCCACCAACACGTGGGAAACCAATAACCCGGTATTTATAGTCGAGACACTCGACTATAATCGTTCTTACTGTTTTATTTTTTTTACCATACATTTAAGATAAAATATTCATTGAATACTGCCACATTTGAAGCTAAAAATAATGATAACATGAAATTTTAGGACGACATTGAAGATTCATGTGAAGCGCGGGATATGATTGTAGAAAACGATAAAGACGACGTGACGATGGAATTTTCTAACGCAAAGGTAAGTTTTTTTTATACCATGTACCTTAAGGTACAAATGGTATATTAAGTTTGTCCAAAGTGTGTAACAGGGAGAAGAAAGCGTTTCTGACCCTATAAAGTATATATATATTCTTGATCAGCATCAACAGCCGAGTCGATGTGGCCATGTGCGTCTGTCCGTCTGTCTGCCTGTCTGCCTGTCCGTCCGTCTGTACGTATGAACACGTCGTTCTCGGAGACGTTCTCCCACCCCTTCCCACGGCAATGGTAAGAGAGGTACATGGTATCTCGTTTTTGAGAAATCTCGACTACAGCGTTTCTACTTGTTTAAACTTTTAAACTTTTGCGATGCTAAAGAAAGGCATTTCCAGCCACAATATATGTATATACGAGATATGTAGACTGCCGAGCTATGTACATGTTTGGCACAGTGGGCTTGGTAAACTTTCTGGCAGATATATCGCGTTTTAAATATTATATTTATATGAAACAAGTTTCTGTATAATATAATTATCCAACACCAAAATTTTAATAATTCCATTATTGTATATCTTATATTTTTTTAATTAGCTAGTAGAAAACAAGTAGAAAGGCAGTAGTCGAGATTTCTCGACAACGAGATTCTATGTACCTCTCTTGCCACGCCATGCCGTTGCCTTTGGATATAGTGGGTAAAACTTTAATTGGTCATATCTTCTATATTAATTGTCCGATCTAGACGTAAATTTAAATGTACTTGTATGGCGTTCAGCGGATTTAGCGGACCTAAGATTATTTCTCTAACTTTACCATTTTGGAGATATCGATTTTGTTGCAAATATGAGGGCGGAAAGGGGCGTGGCAAAATCTGGGAATGACATTATCTGCATAATAGTAAAACGGACCTAATGCAAAACAAGTAGGAACGCTGTAGTCGAGATTTCTCGACAACGAGATACCATGTACCTCTTTTCTTTATGAACCATTTCTTTGATTTTATTTTTTTTTTTCAAATAATTCACCATATTTTCGTTTGTTGACATCAAAAAAATCAGCAGGTGCACACATACACACACTACTGTATGTATACACATGCGAACCCCAGCGTGTGCGGCATGCCGTTGACTAGGGAAGGGGTGGGTAAAACTTTAATTGGCCATATCTTCTATATTTATTGTCCGATCCGTACGTAATTTTGCACGCACGTGTTTGACGATCAGTGGACTTATTGGACTGAAAATTATTCCTTTAGCTTTTACCATTTCGAAGATCTCGATTTTTTTGCAAATACGAGGGGGGAAAGAGGCGTGGTAAAAATCCAAAAATAACATTATCTGCGCAATAGTTAAACGGACATATTGCAAAAAGAAATAGGTCTCTAGCTCTTATTTTGTCCAAGTTATCGAAGAAAATTCAAATACAGTTTTATGCAAATTACGAAGGCGGAAAGGGGCGTGGCAAAAATTTGAAATAAACTCGACCTGCGTACACATATAACAGACCCAAAGCAAAAAGAATTACACCTCTAGCTCTTACCGTTTCCGAGAACGACGTGTTCATACATACAGACGGACAGACAGACGGACGGACAGACGGACATGGCTATATCGACTCGGCTGTTGATGCTGATCAAGAATATATATACTTTATAGGGTCGGAAACGCTTACTTCTCCCTGTTACATACTTTGCACAAACTTAATATACCATTTGTACCTTAAGGTACATGGTATAAAGAGATAGGTCTTTAACTCTTATTATAAAAATTACGTTCAGATCGGACAATAAATATAGCAGATATGACCAATTAAAGTTTTACCCAGCGCTTCCCACGGCAACGGCACGACAGGTACATGGTATCTCGTTGTCGAGGAATCTCGACTACAGCGTTTCTACTTGTTTTTTCCAAGTTATCGAAGAAAATACAGGCGTGGCAAAAATTTGAAATTTAAAGCATCTCCGAGAACGACGTGTTCATACATACAGACGGACAGCCAGACAGACGGATATGGCTAGATCGACTCGAGTATTAATGCTGATCAGAGAGCTGCACGAGTGTATTCGCCCTAGCAAGTTACTCGGGACTTACTCTATGTCTCAGTTACTCGGATACCAAAAGTACTGCAAGAAAAATATACTATGAGAGCCGCACTCGCGGCGATGCTCCCTCTCGGCGCGCGAATCACTTCTTTACTCCTCATTTTTTTGACGAATCACTTTTTTACTATGTACGAAGAGGGACCGAAAAAAACGAGTAAGAGTAACACTTCCACTGCTTTTTGGAAGTGCGGGACTTACTCGTACTTTTCGTTTAGAGTGGAAGTATGATCCGGATATGATTCGGATACGCGGGCGCACTGAATGCGTAGAAGGGACTTTGTTTTTGTCGCATCTGCTGTATTTGAGCAGGGGGGGATGAGATGATATGAATTAATTAAAAACCCATAAATTAAAGGTAATAATAATTAATTCAAAGGTAATAATTATTAAATTAATTAAATTATTTTTTTATTTGCTAATTTATTAAAAACTAATACAAAAAAGCTAAATAAAAAAAATTTTAATGAGTTCTCAGCTCAGAAAGATTTATAATAAGTGTTTAAGAATAAAATATTATCTAATGACTTAGGTGCTAGACGGTTTCGCTTTTCTGTTATGGTTTTTCCTGCCAATAAAAAAGGCGCGCTCGGCCGCCGCACTACTGGCTGGTATAGAGTGAATTTTGATTGCTAGTTTACAATACATGCGACAGGTAGTCCATTTTTAATTTTTCCGATCATATAAAAATTATTTTCGCGTGCCCTTTTTTATTAGAGCGGACTTTCCGGGTCCTCAATGTATAACTGATAAATAAAACAGGTACCAGGACCAGGAAGGTCAGGTACTCAATTGTCAGCATTGCGAATTTTCCAATGCATTTAATATGGTTAATAATAATTACAAGTCCACGCAAAGTCATAAAATTTGGGTCATTTCTTCGCAGCAGGTCAAAAAGGTTCAAGGAATAATAACAACAAGACAAAAATCACAAGCAGCGGCCGTCCATTCGGTGACGCCGAGCCTCACATTGCTTACTCGAGCCAGCAAGTATGATTCAGATACATGAGATATTCGGTCCGCATTCTCGGTCCTCACGGGTGTCTTTCCGTTATTCGTAGCAGTACGACGGGCACTTGCTGCCCCGAGCAGAAGTATTTTGAAGGCTCGCCGAAAAGAGCACGGGACCCTCAGACATAGAGTATGAGCCGCATAGAGTAAATGAAATACTTCCCCGCGTACGAGTAAATCAAATACTGCGACCGCTGAGAGCGAATACGCGTAGTACTTCCACTCTCTTTTTGACGAATCTACTTGTAGTATGAAAAAGAGCATTCATGCAGTTCTCTGATGCTGATCCAGAATATATAGACTTTATGGGGTAGGAAACGCTTCCTTCTCCGTGTTACATACATGCACAAACTTAATATACCATTTGTACCTTAAGGTACATGGTATAAAAATACTGGAGAGTCCAAAACAAAATTATTGGCGCTTCTAATGAAAAAAAATTAATAAAAAAATTAAAATATAATCAATTAAAACTTATTAGACAATTTTTTATATGAATTGAATTGTCGATTTTGCCATGTCCGTCTGTCTGTATAGATTTTCAACACTATAACAGATAAAACATGAACCAATATAGTCGAGTATCCTGAGGCGGAGGGGAGTGACTTCGTCTTTTTATACCCGGTTCTTAAAAATAACATGGGTATATTAACTGTATTAAACAGGGAGAAGGAAACTATAATAGATAGAGAAAAACTAATTTCACATTCTAAATCTGGGGATACCAGTTCAGTACAAGTTTATTATACCATGTACCTTAAGGTACAAATGGTATATTAAGTTTGTGCAAAGTATGTAACAGGGAGAAGGAAACGTTTCCGACCCTATAAAGTATATATATTCTTGATCAGCATCAACAGCCGAATCGATCTAGCCATGTCCGCCTGTCCGTCCGTCTGTATGTATGAACACGTCGTTCTCGGAGATGGTAGGAGCTAGAGATGTAATTCTTTTTGCTTTAGGTCCGTTATATATGTACGCAGGTCGAGTTTATTTCAATTTTTTGCCACGCCCCTTTCCGCCTTCGTAATTTGCATAAAACTGTATTTTCTTCGATAACTTGGACAAAATAAGATCTAGAGACCTGTTTCTTTTTACATTAGGACCGTTTAACTATTATGCAGATAATGTCAATCCCAGATTTTTGCCACGCCCCTTTCCGCCTTCGTATTCGCAAAAAAATCGATATCTCCAAAATGATAAAAGCTAGAGACTTAATTTTAAGTCTGTTAAATCTGCTGATCGTTTACGTTCAGATCGGACAATAAATATAGAAGATATGACCAATTAAAGTTTTACCCACCCCTTCCCACGGCAACGGCAAGAGAGGTACATGGTATCTCGTTGTCGAGGAATCTCGACTACAGCGTTTCTACTTGTTTTTATAATCGACTACCTCCCCCGCACCACCATAAACAGCGAAATTCTATGGCATCCACAGTTTTAACTCTATAGACACTAAATTTGGATGGATCATAATAGATAGATAAAAAATAATTGCATGTTCTGATTCTACAGTCAGTCACGAGGATCTACGCCCGAGAAAATGGTACAATTGTGTTCCGGCCACACCCTCTTTTATATACACTCTGAATATCTCTTACGCTAAAACTACCAAGTTTCGATATGTTATTAGTATGGCCATTATCTACATATATTTATTAAACCCAGTCACTACCCTCCGCACACCCGGTATTTATAGTCGAGACACTCGACTATAATCGTTCTTACAGTTTTATTTTTTTACCATACATTTAAGATAAAATATTCATTGAATACTGCCACATTTGAAGCTAAAAATAATGATAACATGAAATTTTAGGACGACATTGAAGATTCATGTGAAGCGCGGGATATGATTGTAGAAAACGATAAAGACGACGTGACGATTGAATTTTCTAACGCAAAGGTAAGTTTTTTTTATACCATGTACGTTAAGGTACAAATGGTATATTATGTTTGTGCAAAGTGTGTAACAGGGAGAAGAAAGCGTTTCCGACCCTATAAAGTATATATATTCTTGATCAGCATCAACAGCCGAGTCGATCTTGCCATGTCCGTCTGTCCGTCCGTCTGTCTGTCCGTCTGTATGTATGAACACGTCGTTCTTGGAGATGGTAAGAGCTAGAGGTGTAATTCTTTTTGCTTTAGGTCCGTTATATGTGTACGCAGGTCGAGTTTATTTCAAATTTTTGCCACGAAGGCGAAAAGGATTCGTAATTTGCCTAAAACTGTATTTTCTTCGATAGCTTGGAAAAAATAAGAGCTAGAGACGTGTTTCTTTTTGCATTAGGTCGGCTTAACTATCGATTTTGTTGCAAATATGAGGGCGGAAAGGGGCGTGGCAACAATCTGGGAAGGACATAATCTGCATAATAGTAAGACGGACCTAATACAAAAAGAGATAGGACTTTAACTCTTATTATACCATGTACCTTAAGGTACAAATGGTATATTATGTTTGTGAAAAGTGTGTAACAGGGAGAAGGAGGCGTTTCCGACCCTATAAAATATATATATTCTTGATCAGCATCAACAGCCGAGTCGATCTAGCCATGTCCGTCTGTCCGTCCGTCTGTCTGTCCGTCTGTATGTATGAACATGTCGTTCTCGGAGATGGTAGGAGCTAGAGATGTAATTCTTTTTGCTTTAGGTCCGTTATATATGTACGCAGGTCGAGTTTATTTCAATTTTTTGCCACGCCCCTTTCCGCCTTCGTAATTTGCATAAAACTGTATTTTCTTCGATAACTTGGACAAAATAAGATCTAGAGACCTGTTTCTTTTTACATTAGGACCGTTTAACTATTATGCAGATAATGTCATTTCCAGATCCCTTTCCGCCCTTGTATTCACAAAAAAATCGATATCTCCACAATGGTAAAAGCTAGAGACTTAATTTTAAATCTGCTAAGTCTGCTGATCGTCAAACACGTGCATGCACGGCACGAGAGGTACATGGTATCTCGTTGTCGAGGAATCTCGTTTTTGTTAAAGTTATCGAAGAAAATATAGGCGTGGCAAAAATTTGAAATTTAAAGCAAAAAAAGTACACCTAGCTCCTACCATCTCCGAGAACGACGTGTTCATACATACAGACAGACGGACATGGCTAGATCGACTCGGGTGTTGATGCTGATCTAGAATATATAGACTTTATGGGGTCGGAAACGCTTCCTTCTCCCTGTTTCATACATGCACAAACTTAATATACCATTTGTACCTTAAGGTACATGGTACAAAAATACTGGAGAGTCCGAAACAAAATTATTTGCGCTTCTAATGAAAAAAATGTAATAAAAAAAATTAAAATATGATCAATTAAAACTTATTAGACAATTTTGTATGTATGATACCGACATCTAAAACAGCATCAATAGTCAATTTTGACATGTCCGACTGTCTGTATAGATTTTCAACACTATAACAGATTAAAACAAGAACCAATATAGTCGAGTGTCCTGAGGCAGAGGGGAGTGACTTCGTCTTTTTATACCCGGTTCTTAAAAAGAACAAGGGTATATGGGATTCGTACGAATGTATGTAACAGGGAGAAGGAAACTATAACAGATACAGAAAAACTAATTGCACATTCTAATTCTAGGGATACCAGTTCAGTACAAGTTTATTTTCATAATCGGCTACCCCCCTGCCATTTGATTTTTGCCACGCCCCTTTCCGTCCTCGTATTTGCAAGAAAAATCGATATCTTCAAAATTGCAAAAGTTTGTAATTGTAAATTGTAATTTTTAGTTCCCTAAGTCCACTAATGTGTGTATGTGTACAGTGTGTATATGTGTTCATAATACATACAGCTACCTGGACAATAAATATAGAAGATATGACCAATTAATGTTTTCGATTTGTTGATTCGCTTGTACGTGTATACATACAGAAGTGTGTGTATGTGTACATAATACATACAGAAGTACATGTATGTGTGCACGTTCTGACAAAAATTGGTGAATTATTTGAAAAAAAAATAAAATAAAAACAAAGAAATGGTTGATAAAGAAAGGGGTACATGGTATCTCGTTGTCGAGAAATCTCGACTACAACGTTTAATTTTGTTTAATTTCTTAATAAAATTAATGTAAATAATTTTGTAATATACTTTTACTTTTACAATAGGTTGAGGATGAAACCCAGACTAAGCCTGCAATTTTTGATGAAAAAAAAACAGAAGTAAGACAGGTCGAAAAGGTAAATTTTACAATAAATGTTAAAACTTTGGGTAAGTAAGTAATCCGCGGTTTTGAATTCAAACAATATTATCTTATTAACTGTCTTCACAATATCTTTAATAGAGATATTTTTGGTTTTTATTAATTTAATAAAAAACGAGAGAAATATAGCTGATTTTTTTCACAACGAACTTAAAAGTGCTTATATACATATTCTAATCATCCTTTGAATTAAAATTTTGTATGTGTATATAAATATATAAGTTAACATATATATTTGTATGTTTTCCCATTTAACATGGTTCAACACGTTATATGAAACACAATACAATTTCGTGATGTTTACTTTACCACGACCATAAAATTTGTTAATTAAATTATAGATTCCTTAATTTTTTTTTTTGTAATTGCCTGTTATTTTGTGCTATACGTAACTGTTTATATGTAATAGAATATGTTTACTTTGAGGAATACAAATTGTAGAAAAAAATATAGTAAGAAACAAATTTAAACACAATTTTAGAAATAATTTATTTTAAAATAATGCCATCTAATTTTTTTATATAGGCCGGCTATGCAACTTAAGGATAGATTAAAAGAGATTACACATACACTTTCCAGAAAAAACTATGCATACAAGCTAAGAGCAAAACCTTAATTAACAAACCAGTAGAAACGCTGTAGTCGAGATTTCGTGACAACGAGATATGTGCCTCTTTTCTTTATTAACCAATTTTTTTTCAAATAATTCTTCAACTTTTTTTTGTTGACATTTCGTAATTCATTTATTTGGTGTGTATGAGAAGTATGAGAAGTGTTTCTATGGAGAAACTTGTAATTTATTCATTCAATGCAACTCATTTTTGTCATTTTCGCAAACAAAAGAGGGCGTAACCGGCTGATTTTCGCAACACAGATATATAATGGCCCTACCAATGTACTATCCAAAATTAGTGCCTATAGAGCTAAAATTGTGGATGTCACAGAATTTCGCGGTTTGCGGGGCTGCGATGGGGAGTAGCCGATTTTTAAAATAAACTTGTGCTGAACTGGTATCCCTAGAATTAGAATGGGCAATTGATTTTTCTATATCCATTATAGTTCCCAAAATCTAGGCGTTCATACGGACAGACTGACATGACAGACGGACATTTGCGGGGCTCCATCCGCAGCCCCGCAAACAGCGAAATTTTGTGACATCCACAATTTTAGCTCTATAGGCTCTAATTTGGATAGTACATTGGTAGGGTCATTATCTATCTGTGAAAATCAGCCGGTTATGCCCACTTTTGTTTGCGAAAATGGCAAAAATGAGTTGCGTTGAATGAAAAAATTACAAGTTTTTCCATACAAACACTTCTCATACAAACACACACCTACAAAATAAATTACCAAAATTTGTTGCTCCCAAAAGTAGGTATGTATTATATTGTGCTAAAAACCAGGTGAAACTAAGAACCGGGTATTTATAGTCGAGACACTCGACTATAATCGTTCTTACTTGTTTTTATTGAATAACACATTAATTACAAACAATTCTATCAAAAATTAATTTATATGTGTTCATACAAAAAAAAGTTTAACAAAAATTTTACATTTCAGGAAAATGTAAATAACCAAATACAAAATATAATATCAGACATTGATGTAAACATTAAAGCCCAAGAAAATATAACAAAGCTTAAGGAGCAAGAACTAAAACTAATTCAAAAACAGAACGAGTTAGCAAGCGAAATACAACAACAACAAATGTTAGCACAACAATTAAGTGCACAGAATCAAGTTAAATTGAAACAATTGGAGCAAAATACACAGTCGGAGAAAAGAGCTGTTGACTTACATCCTTCTCAATCAAACCCAACATACAAAGTGAGTACTTTTGTTTTAAGCTATTTACATATCTACATTATGTATCTGTGTACATACACACATACTACTTTGTTCCCTCTCGTTTATTGTAGTGTCGAAATTTATTAAACTATATTGTTACACTGCTCCGAAATCTATTTTCTTCGAGAATTTTAAAGTAAATCAAATTTTTTTTGTTATTAAACAAAAATTGTTTCCAACTGGCAACTCACTTTGCGGACTG
The DNA here is from genome assembly GCA_021223825.1 of Drosophila ironensis. Lineage (NCBI taxonomy): Eukaryota > Metazoa > Arthropoda > Insecta > Diptera > Drosophilidae > Drosophila > Drosophila ironensis. The sequence continues at coordinate 98,694 of JAJJHQ010012234.1, forward strand.
GTCGTGAATGTCTAATGGGGGCGGATAACGTCCTAGGCGACCATCAACGGGAAATTATGTTTAAAGAAAAAAGAAATTAATGTTTGAAAATCGTCGTTTAACAATTACAGACATTGCTGATATAACTATACATAATATATGTAACTTTCATATGTTCATCATATTCAGGCAATTACATACGCATATTTTTATATGTATGTATGTATTCATAGTATGTATATATTCCAATTTAATTTTTAACACATTCCAAATTCGTCAGCGCATGTAAGATAAATGTTGTTCTTTATATCAAGTGCTAATTAATATTAAAGTAATAGTATATGTTAAAATTGCATATTAAATGATTTATATGCCACCAAGTTTTTGTTACAACAAACAAATTTTATTAACGTCAATCAGTCAACCTAATGGTTATAATACGTTGAGCGTAAAAATCAAAATATAACATGAATACAATTAAATAACCAAATACAAAATATAATTAATGAACTGTATAATACATGGACAGTAAAAATTATTGTTTCAGGGCTCGAGAAACATTGCGTCCTCCTGACCACAGATTGCCGGGGTGTCTACGCTTCAGTCGTCTTAGGGTAGTTTGATTGGCTAGAGATGCTGCTAGGTGGTTTGGGTAAGCTGTTGCCGATCGTTGTAACGACTCGAGTGTCGGTTGATCTGCTCTCTGATGGAGGGTATGTGAAGATCACTTGCTAGGGCGTCGTTTGCTAGGGCTGACAAAGGCGCATTTGCCATAATGCGCAGCGCCCGGATTTGTATTCTCTGCACTTTCGTGAAGTTAGTGTCTGAAGCCATGACTGAATACAGTATATATGTAATCGAGGGCACCACGATAACATTTTTTTTAGTTTAGCCACCCCTTTCCAGTACTAATGCCTGACAAGCAGTACCATGATTTGACAAGTTGCCCGCAGGGTATGTATGTATATAGTTGATGTTTGTTTAGACACCGACATATGTATACAAAACATTAAAAAAAACAAGTATAGTCGAGTGTCTCGACTATAAATACCCTGTTCTAAGATTCACCTGGTTTTTGACACATTGAAATTTTGGGAGCAACTAATTTTCGTAATTTTGTTTGTCTGTTTGTATGAGTAGAGTTTTTATGGAAAAACTTGTCATTTTTCTTTCAACGCAACTAATTTTTTTGATTTTCGCAAACAAAAGTGGGCGTAACCGGCTGATTTTCACAGATAGATAATGGCCCTATCAATGTACTATCCAAAATTAGTGCCTATAGAGCTAAAATTGTGGATGTCACAGAATTTCACGGTTTGCGGGGCTGCGGAGGGAGGTAGCCGATTTTTAAAATAGACTTGTGCTGAACTGGTATCCCTAGAATTAGAATGCGCAATTCGTTTTTCTCTATCTATTATAGTTTCCAAAGTCTAGGCGTTCATACAGACAGACGAATTTCGCGGTTTGCGGGGCTGCGTAGGGAGGTAGCCGATTTTTAAAATAAACTTGAAACTTGTCCTGAACTGGTATTAGAGATCTGCATGAATGCCTTTTTTTTATTAATTATTATTAACCAATATTGTATGCATTAGAAAATTCGCAATGATGAAAATTGTGTACCTGACTTTCCTGGTATAGAGTGACCAGCAAGTAGTGCGGCGGCCGAGTGCGCATTTTCATTGGCAGGAAACACCATAAAGGAAAAGCAAAACCGCCTAGCACCTAAGTCATTAGATATTTTCTTCTTAAACTCTTATTACAAATCTTTCTAAGCTGAGAACTCATTTAAAAATTTTTTTTTTATTAAGCATATTTTGTATTGGTTTTTAATAAATTAGAAAATAAAAAATTAATTTGTAATTATTACCTTTAATTTCAGAGGACTCCCTCATTGACCGTGCTGGGGTTGCTCAGCGGGTCGGGGTCTCGCACAAATTTACTTGTGTGTTTTGCAGCCCGCCCACAGTGACAACAGTCGGGTATCCCTTTCAGACTTTTATTGGCTGGTCGCTTTTATTAACTGGTCGCTGCCGGGTTGCAGGGTGGCCCTCGTCTCGTGGCGTTGGTCCCCTACTTTGTCCTTTGTCCGGTCCCCCCGTTCACCAGGGGTGTCGTAGTCAGGCTCGCACCGGCCGAAACCGGCTCGCCGTTAACCCACGAACGCCCAGGAAGCAGGTCAGGATCGGCCAGCCAGGCTGGGTCTCCGTTAGCCGCTGCGTGCCGGCTCTGGTGCGCGTGTCCGTTGCCCGTCCGGGTCGGGTCGTTCGTCCCGTAGCTTACCCTGTTTCCCTTTGGCCTCCTCGCTGAGCCGCTGCGCCGCTCCCGTGGTTGTCGCTTCGGATGCCCTGGTTGCTCCGGCCGTGGGTCCTTGTTGTCCTTGCGGCTCCTCGTTGTATCCTGGTTGTCGTCTCGTACCTCTCCCGCGTGGTGGTGCTGCTGGCCCACTGGCGTTCACTGCACTTTCACACACTCCGCTTAAAAATCTCCGCACTTGACTGTCGCGCGCCGCCATTACTCATTCCCTTTTATAGTTGCGCCCAGACTGCGCTGCCGCGGCTGCGTACTTAACGGCGCTTCTTCCGTCCTTCCGGGCGTCTCTCCTGCTTTCGGGCGCCAAATCACGCCATTATCCCGTTGCTATCGGCGTTCTCTTTCGCCTAGCAACTACGGCGCGGCCCGATTGCAACGGCGCTTCTCCGTGTTCTCGGCGTTTCTCCTGCTGTCCGGTGCGATCACGCCATTATCCCGTTAGTCCGGGCGATTTCGCTCTTCCCCACGGTTCCTCTCCTGGGCTCCCGGTATCCGCTCTTCTGATTCTTTCGGCCGTGGCTTCCTGCTATTTCCCACGGCTCCTCTCCTGCGCTTCCGGAATACACTCTTCCCACTATTGTCCCGTTAGGCGTGGGCTTTTCTCTCTTCCCCACGGCCGGGCAACTTACATGCTATCTTACATCTTACATCTTTACTTACATGCTAACTACATATATTTTACGTACTATTTATTATTTATATCGTGCATCTAAACCGATTTATAAATTATTATATGTATATATTATATGTAACTATTTTGTGGGATCCCTTAGGATCCTCACACTCCCCCCTTTCTTCCTCAGGCGAAAAAAACCCCTTTCCGCCGACCGATTTTTTCCCCCTTTTATTTATCTATTATCATTATTATCTATCTATATACATATATTTTTATTTTATTTTTTTTTTTTATTTTTTGTTTCCCCGACCTCCCATTTATCTTTTACTTTCTTTTACCTATTATTAATATTATTACTTTTGCTTGTTTATTTTCCTTTCCCCATTTTTTTTTAATTTTTGTAGTATATATATTTTCTTTCCTTTGTTTTTTTTTTAAGTATTTTCCCTAGTGTTTTTTTTCCCATTATTATTCTTGTATATCTTTTTTTTTATCTTTAGCCCTATTTTTCCTTTATGTTTTTTTTAAATAAATATTTTTTTTTTTGAGCAAGTTTTCAAGAATTTTCTTTTTTTCTCTATACGTTACCATCTACTCGGCCCTCACTCTTCCTCGCCTTGCACTGGCTTCAGTCAGCTGACGTGCGAAGTCCTCGTTGTCTTTCCGTCGCCGCCCCTAAGCTCGAAAATTACCGGGGACCTTTGTGCCACGACTTCGTACAATCCCCCGAACTTCGGCGCAAGCTTCGCCGCGAACCCTTCGGCTGCCTTGGACAACGGGGTCTCCAACCTTCGGCTTCCTCGGCCTTCGCCTCAGATTGTAGTGCCTCGCCTGCTCCTGTGCCGCTGTCTCCAGGTTCCTTCTCACGATCTCCAAGATTTCCTTCAGTTTTACTGCATTCTCCTCCGGCGTCTGCACCGCCTTTCCTGTGCCTGTGCTTGTTTCATCGTACAACGTTCTCGGCAGCCTTGGTTCCCGTCCTTGCGTCAGGAACGCTGCCGAGTAGCCGGACAAATCCGATACGCCCGTGTTAATTGCGAGCATTATTACCGGCAGCCTGTCGTCCCAATCCCGTTGGTCCTGACCCGCGAACTGTGCCACCATGGTCATCACCGTCCGATTCATTCGTTCCGTCGGGTTCTCCTGCGGTGTGTAGGGGGCCGTGAGCTGGTGCTTTACGCCGAGGTCCTCCAAGAATCTCGGGAGCGCCCTGCTCGTGAATTGCGTGCCATCGTCCGTAATCAGCGTCTTCGGGGCCCCAAATCTGGCCAAAATGCGTTCCCGGAAGGCCTATGCAACCTTTCTCCAGCAGCTCGTCTACCTGTCGGTTTATCTCCTCCTGCATCTTTGGGTTCCTCGGGAAGTATCGTTGCTTCACTGGACTGGATTATCTTGAGCTTATCCTCCAGGTTGTACCGCAGCGGCCTCATTAGGGTTTGCATTTCGACCATGTACAGTTTAAATTTTTCGCCCAGCCGTTGGCGTCTTCCCCGCACTTCCTCCTCGAGCTTCTCGAAGTAATCGCTGGGGAGGAAATACACCTGGAAGCTGGCTGTGAAGTCTTTCCATGCTCTCCAGTGTTCGTTGTTCGCGATGAACCATTTCAGAGCCAGACCCGATAGGAGTTCTGGCCTCGCTCTCGGAATCACGTCCAGGCTGAGGCCGTACGTGTTCGCCGACCACTCCACCTGCTCCAGAAACTCCAGCGGTTTCCCCGTGCCGTCGAACTTTACGCCCCATTCTCTGACTTGTTTGGCCCCCTTCGCATAATCCTTTGCCGCTACTTGCCGGCCGCCGCTGGGGGAGTGCTGTCGCAGTCGGCTGGAGCCCGTTGCCGTCTCTGCCATTTGCGGGATTTGCAGTGTCACTCCCGTGTGGAATTTGACTTGCGGGTCTTCTTTTTCCTCCGTTTCCGGTCTGGGTTTTGGTTCGCGGCAGCGGAGATAGTGCCGTGTCCTGGTCTTGCTCCCTTAACCATGCGACGAATTGCCTGCGCATCTCGTCTACGCTGCCTGCCAGTTCGATCTCGAACTCCTTCCCATATCTCTGCAGCTCCTCCTTCCTCAGGCCGTAGATCCATCCTGGGGCCATCTTGGTTCACTGCCTCGCTGTAACACTGTTTTTGGGTTGCAAATTCACGTTGGGCGCCAGTGAGAGGACTCCCTCATTGACTGTGCTGGGCTTGCTCAGCGGGTCGGGGTCTCGCACAAATTTACTTGTGACAACAGTCGGGTATCCCTTTCAGACTTTTATTGGCTGGTCGCTTTTTTTAACTGGTCGCCGCCGGGTTGCAGGGTGGCCCTCGTCTCGTGGCGTTGGTCCCCTACTTTGTCCTTTGTCCGGTCCCCCCGTTCACCAGGGGTGTCGTAGTCAGGCTCGCACCGGCCGAAACCGGCTCGCCGTTAACCCACGAACGCCCAGGAAGCAGGTCAGGATCGGCCAGTCAGGCTGGGTCTCCGTTAGCCGCTGCGTTCCGGCTCTGGTGCTTGTTTTCCCCCTCTACCATTCCGTGTCTCGTTCACCAGGGGTGTCGTAGCTCTCACCGGCCGAAACCGGCTCGCCGTTAACCCACGAACGCCCAGGAAGCAGGTCAGGATCGGCCAGCCAGGCTGGGTCTCCGTTAGCCGCTGCGTGGCGGCTCTGGTGCGCGTGTAGTTGCCCGTCCGGGTCGGGTCGTTCCTCTCCTGGGCTCCCGGTATCCGCTCTTCTGTTTCTTTCGGCCGTGGCTTCCTGCAATTTCCCACGGCCTCTATTAACTTATACCTTACGTCAACTAAGTCGTGCATCTAATCCGATTTATAAATTATTATATATATTATATGTAGGATCCTCACAAATTTATGTTTTTTAATTAAAAAAAATAATAATAAATCATACTAGTCCCTTCTACGCATTCAGTGCGCCCTGCGTAGCCGATAAAAACAACGGGGCTTGTAGGAATATCCGAATCATATCCGGATCATACTTCCAAAAACTCTTACTCGTTTTTTTGGTCCCTCTTCGTACATAGTAAAAAAGTGATTCGTCAAAAAAATGAGGAGTAAAAATATGATTCGCGCGCCGAGAGAGAGCATCGTCGCGAGTGCGGCTTTCAAGTATATTTTTCTTGCAGTACTTTTGGTATCCGAGTAGCTGAGACACAGAGTAGATCCCAGAAAACTCGTGCAGTTTTCTGACTGGTATCCCAAAAATTAGAATGTGCAATTAGTTTTTCTCTATCTATTATAGTTTCCAAAATCTAGGAGTTCATACGGACAGACGGACATGGCTAGATGGACTCGGCTGTTGATGTTGATCAAGAATATATATACTTTATAGGGTCGGAAAAGCTTCTTTGCCGTGTTACATATGTGACATTCGCACGAATTCAATATACCCTTATTCTTTTTTAAAAGAACCGGGTATAAAAATGGTTGATAGAGAAAATAGGTACATGGTATCGCGTTGTCGAGAAATTTCGACTACAGCATTTCTACTTGTTTGAATTGAATTTATGAATTCGCTAATGGTTAATCATCTCAGCTATCTCTTTTTACATCCTAAAAGAAAAGTTCGTAAAATGCAACTTTCTTTTGCATTATTTTTCATGAATAGTGAACTTGTTAGAATTAAGATCAAACGCTAGCCAAACAAGTAAGAACGATTATAGTCGAGTATCTCGAATATCCGGAGAATATCCAGTTCTCAGTTTCACCTGGATTTTGACACATTATAATAGCATTGAAATTTTGGGCGCAACAATTTTTCGTGTGTGTAGAAAAGTGCGCGCGCGCCATATTTCTATGCAGAAGTTTGTGTGCGCAACTCATTTTTGTCATTTCCGCGAACAAAAGTGGGCGTAACGGGCTGATATAGATAATGGCCCTACCAATGTACTATCTAAATTTAGTGCTGTAGAGCTAAAATTGTGGATGCCACAGAATTTCGCGGTTTGCGGAGCTGTGAAGGGAGGTAGCCGATTTTTAAAATAAACTTGTGCTGAACTGGAATCAGCACAAGAATCAGAATGTGCTATTAGTTTTTATACCATGTACCTTAAGGTACAAATGGTATATTAAGTTTGTGCAAAGTATGTAACAGGGAGAAGGAAGCGTTTCCGACCCTATAAAGTATATATATTCTTGATCAGCATCAACAGCCGAGTCGATCTGTCCGACTCAACAGCCGAGTCGGACAGATGGACGGACGGACAGACGAACATGGCTAGATTAACTCGGCTGTTGATGCTGATCAAAAATATATAAACTTTATAGGGTCGGAAAAGCTTCCTTCTCCCGCTTGCTTACATACGTACGAATTCAATATAACCTTGTTCTTTTTAAGAACCGGGTATAAAAATGCCGTTTCATATAGGGCAAATGGTTCAAAACCCAAACACAGTAAAAACTAGTAAGGATATCTCTATGTCCCAAAACATTTCCTGAACGGGAGGCAATGTCACAAGACCCAATAATTTTGACATTTAAGTTATGTGAAAATTTGTAGTAGCAACTAGGAAAAACTTTTGATAAACTGTTGGCAGTATTCTTTATAAAGCCAGTTACCATGGTCGTGTACCTCATGCGAACATATCAAAAGCAAACAAGAAAAAGAGATTGGATATCGCTTAAAAAAAATTAACACCTAAACCTGCCTGAAACATTTTAGAAAACTTTAATTGATATACCATGTACAAATGGTATATTAAGTTGGTGCAAACTGTGTAACAGAGAGAAGGAATCGTTTCCGATCCTATAACGTCTATATATTCTTAATCAGCATCAAAAGACGAGTCGATAAAGCCACGTCCTTCTGTATGTATGAACACGTTGTTCTAAGAGATTTACTATCTCTAAAGGTGTAATTCTTTTTGCTTTTTGTGCGTTATTAATGCAGGCAGATCAAGTTAATTTAGATTTTTTTCCACGCTCCTTTCGCCTTCGAAATTTGCAATAAAACTTTACATATCTATTCTTACTTGACTATAACTTGGACAAAATAGCTAGATAAATTCTCTTTGCATATGTAGGTCCGTTTAGCTTAGACGCAGATAATGTTATTCACAAATTATTGCCACGTCCCTTTACGCCTTCACATTATATATTTTTTTTTTAATTTTAAAAGCTGGAGACAAATTTTATTGATGAGCAGGTGATTGTTTGATTGTTGAGCATGTGCATGCAAAATTACGTCTAGATCAAACAATAAATAGGTATAGATACCACCCATGGTATTTTGTTTTCGAGAAATCTCGACTATTGGATCTTTAAAAAAGTTGTGAGGGCCCAACAAAAGCCCGCAAGAAAGTATAAGCGTGGCGTCGGAAACGTAATGGTGTGGCAGGCGGAGTAGGAATTTAAGTTTCATGGATAAAAAAATAAATAATGTTGAATATTACTACGTTCTGATAGACAATTTATTAGAACAAAAATGGCTCCATTATAACTGTAAGCGGTTAAAAACAACTCCACAATCACCGGATCTCAACCCTATAAAGCAAACATATTTGGCTTTTACTTGAAAACATAAAGGAACCCATCCGACTGGATCTGAGAAACAAAATTTCAGGAATTAATTAAATGCCGTTAACACTTCTCAGACTTTACATTTTACAAAACTGAAAAGGTTACATACACATTAAATGATTGGCCCCAATGGGCCAGATATGGAAGACTGTAATGAAAACAAATTTGCAAACAAAAAAATCGAATAGTAAATATTTACATACATATGTACATTTTATGAACATATCAATGTACAATGTGTACAAATATGTACATACATTTATGCCACTATACAATTCTTTAGAATAGTTTTATGTACATATGTTTTCAGTTATATGGTAAAATTATGTATGTCTGTTTCGATTTTGATTCACAAACATCCATATGTTTGTATGTACCTACCAGAAATACACAAATACATATGTATCTATAATTAGATTTTCAGTTCCATACATACATACGTATGTGTGTATATATGCACATACATAGGAAATTATTGTGTTTAGCAGCAGGCCATTTGTATCTTACTTTATGTATAAATGCATGTATGTATGTATGTATATGTACACATACATATGTAAACATTTTTCGCTTAGAAGCAAATATCTTTTGTTATAATTCTGCTCGGCGTCTAGGCCAGTATTTTTAAAAATGCTTTTAATGAATAAAGTTTAAATGAATTGTTTAGTAGAAAAACGAAGCGGCTATCGTCCAAGTGATCTTTATGATCGAAGTAAAAGAGAATTTTTGTTAAAGCTGAGCCAAAAGCTTTGGAAAAAAAACCATGTACGTTTTTTATATCATTTATGTATATATACATATATATACGTATATATACATGTACATATATATACATATGTATGTAGTATTACCTTGGGAATAATAGATTTTGATAATAATAAGTAAACTAAACGTAAGGCTTACATTTAAATATTTTACTATTTTAATTATGTATGTAGGAATACAGCAATGCCTCTAAGACGGTTGACTTGCGAAAAATTTTTACACCAGCGACAGATTCCGAAGAAATTTTGCCAAAGAATCGTAAGTAATGAAATACTATACATACATACATACATATGTATGTGTATTAATACTTACATATGTTTGTATGTATAATCCTTTAGAGGTGATACGTAAATATAATTTAATTGGCTACCCCACATCAGTTCTAAATAAACGCTTTTTTAATTGGTTATACATATGTATATATGCTTGTATGTATATGCACCCTGCCTTTCAGAAATGCTTTCCTAATTAGTAAGACGACCATCTAAGTCAATTACGTATCGCCTTTGCATTCAGATTCAATTCAGTTTTACCTCCACTTTTGAACTTGTTTAAAATAGGAAAACTATATGCCTCCTCTGCATTTTATTCTCCAACCTTACATCCCACTGTGGAAGACCAAGTTGAGCTTGCCCGAAGAATATCGCACTCATTAAGTGATATCAGTAACCAAACCTCCAAGGGTCAATCAATGTATGTCAATCGCAAAAAACGCTCTGTAAAATGGGTTCATGAAGGTAGTGCTCAAGGTAATAGATTTTTTAGCCTACACACCTAAGAAGTAATTATAATTTTAACTCACTTCAATAAATATTTTTTGAACACGAATTAGCAAAAAATAATGTTTATTTACATTGTCGTTATTGATGCAAATAACATTTATAATTTTGTTTACCTAAAGCGATTTTATGTATTTATTGTATTTATTAGATAACACGCAAATAAAAAAATGTCGGGAATAAAAATGAATTATAGGCACGTATTTTGAGGACTTACCCATATTTTTGGTCTATTGATTTTTAAAATTTAATTTACGAACGCTATTATAATTTCTCTAAGGAAAGTATCGCTCGCCTTTTCGCAATGTACAGATTGGCCTTGTGATTATTACAAAAGTTCTTACATACGTCTCTAGGTGTTTTTTTTATATTTATTTACGCGAAGAGAATACAATTCAAAAAAAAGTTAATTTAACTGACACTCCATATGTATATCATATCTGATAATACAAAGTTGTACATAAATACAGAATGTGTTTTACCCACGTCAATCTGCATGCAGTCGCCTCCTTTTAAATAACCCAATCTTTACCACTGACCATATAAAAATTATTTTCTCCGAAGTTTTACAATAGGTACATATGTATGTACATATATTGTTTGTGAAAATGTATTTAACAGGGCGATGAAGGCATTTCCGAAACAACAATATAGCCGATTCGATCTAGCCATGTCCGTCTGTCTTTATGGGAGTGCGGTTGTATGAATACGTTCTTCTCCGAGATGGTATGGAATTTCGTTACAGCCGTTTTCGCCTTTGGCATTTTCGAAAAAATGTTTTTCCTTCTGCATATTTGTCTATATCTCCAAAACGGTTAGAGCAAGAGATATTAAATATTAATATAAAGTCAATTAAAGTTTTGGCCACCCCTTGCCATTACTAATGCCAGATGATATCATCTGCTATGACTTCCAACCGTCGTACACACAATCCCTAGACAAAATATATTATAATTTATACCGTGAAACCTTCAAAGTACCATTTGGATGTATATATTCATATATACATACATGTATGTAAAGTTGTCGAGAAATATCGATTACAACGTTTCTTCTTATTATCAATATTTGCGGGAGGAAATGCTTAAGCATATTATAAATATTAATATTATTATTAATATGTAACAACTTTTTTTAAATGAATTTGTTATCGTTTAAACATGTAGAAAAAGAAAGTTCACATGATGTGAACGTACCATGTAAGAACAATTCAGACTCAAACTCTACAGCCGAACTAACCATGCTGGGGACAATGCCGCTTAAGCTCATAATGAACCCAAGAGGACAAGTCCGGGATTATAATTCGCTTAAGGAATTAATAAACGTTGAATCTGGGCTTTTATCACCCGACAATTGTGCTGAATTAATAACTGCTCTGCAACTTCATCAAGGACGAGGTAACATGCCCATTAAAAATAACTAAATTAAAATTTTTTAAAAGCATAAATAGATCATAGTTATAATAAAGATATACTTTTTTATTCTTCATGCGTCTCCAAAAAAGAGACGGTTTTAAGATGAGAAATTTAAAAATAAGAAATACTCTAATAGCTTATTCAATATAAAATGCATCTGTAAAAAGTTTAATTTATAATAGTCAAATCGAATCGAGACAAATTAAAATTTTCAATTTAACTAAAACAAATTCAATAGCTTTCTCTCTACGTTTATGCCCGTTTTTATGAAACTTTTTTTTAACTATTAAAAGTTAATATTGTTTAGGTGACCGTAATGTCTTTATTAACATTGAATTAATAAATACTAATATCGATATTATCTGTTCTTAATATCTTTGATTGAAAATGTTTTGCCTGCATTGTTTCTATTGTTGCCGAATCGCCAACGTCCACTGATACCGCCGCTCGCTCTGACGCCTCAACTCGTCTTATTGGACTACGACTTTGTTTGTAGGTGCCGAACTGTTTGCAAAACGGCGCAAAAAGTCTGATAATTGGGTAGTCGATGATAACAATACAGGAACTCAATGTCACCTATCTGGTATTCCAGATTACAAACAGTATCCACCAAAGGCGGCCACGTCACCTAATATTTTGCCAGCATATTCTGATGCTGGAAAACATCGTGTTCAGTTAAATATTCATCAAAATCAGTTGATTGAAAAGTATTCAAAACCGGGAGTCCAGGTTATCAAATCGCCCTGGGAAGCCGCATTACAAACTGGGTCAGCAAGCACAGCTTTCTTGGAACAGCCTAAGGATCGAAATTTCACAACTGCTGTCGAATCACCAATATATTATTTACAAAATAGAGCCAAGGATTTGACGGATTCTAATATCCAATATCCAATTCAAAAAAATGAGCAGGGAGAAACTAAATCTGACTACGTGAGTCTTTTCCAATTTTAATTTTAATTTAATTGACATTAATTTTGTGTTCCTTCAGGACATTGATGTAACTGCGCGCAGTCAAGCAGTCAATGTTTTAACAAATTCCCAAAGAGAACTTGCCTATACGCCTAGTGTTGCCCAAGGTTGGGGAGGCCGGAATGTTGAATTGCCAAAAGGTAGGGCTGCTTCTTGGTTAAAACACATTGTTTTTTTCTTTTAACGGGAAACGTCCTATACTCGTCATTTTATTACTTACACTAAATTTTATAACAAATATTTATACTGGTATTTTTAAGAGGATGTTAAGGGGATGATGTTAAGGACAGACCATTCCGCATACAAAATGTACAACTGAAAAAAAAAAATTCAAAATCATCAATATACATATTCATATTTCATATCAATATAGTCCATATTGATTATTTTTATGTTTGACGAAGGTGTGGAAGCAATCTGAATATTATATAATATAGTATGAATACACTTTGAATATACGCAACATATAATTTAATTATTTCATTTAAATAATAACAAAAAAATTATATTATGTTATGTTTCCAACTGGAACCGTTCTTTATTGAAATCAAATGAGAGACAAAAAGCTAATTCTGAAGCTCGCCTGATATTAAGCTGTGAGTTTCAGCAGCGGCGTTGACAGTGCTGCTTCTGGTTGGCGAATTGGGAACATCGATCAATGTTCTTGGAATAGCTTGCACTGGCATTTGGCGGATGTATTGGGCAACTTTCTTGGAATATTCCAGGTGCACTCGGCGCGTGCTGACGCTGAGTCTTTAGTATGCATTTTGGACTTGTGGGATTTGAGATTCGTTATATTTTGTATGTAAACTTATATGTATATATGTACTTAACTTATATGCATATGTAATGTAATGTATATACATATGTAATGTGATGAGATTTTTTTTGGTTTTTATATATGTATACTTTTTATGTACAATACATTTTCAGAAGATTTCAATTTAAATACATACAAATTGTCGATGGAAGACAATACCGGCTTAAATAATGATACATTAACTCATAACCCATCTGATTATCTAACCGATTTTGCAATAAACGTTCAAGACCGATTGCTTAAACTCGAGTTATTTCAAAAACATTTCTTGCAACAACAACCTGCCACAAATAAATTGCAGAGCAACATATATCATAGTCAGCCCGCCAACAAAAATGAGCGCTTAATTTACCAAAACACCGAACTTAAAAAACGCAGAATTAACTGTGCAACTGAGAAAGAAAACACAAATGTGGCCGAAGAAAAATGTAATGTTCGTGAGTTAATTCAATCTTTTGAGCAACAATCCCTAACGGATTTAAAAAACCGTCAATCAGATCCAGCCCCGGAAGAAGGACAAAATAACGAAGGCAAGGCCAATAGTCCTTTTAGCATGGTTTATTGTATTAATGTGTTTATAGAAATTGTTCTCAAAGTTGATAAAAAAAATCAAATGAATTTGAAAACAATACAATTTTTAAAGTTAACTATACCATACCCTTGAGGTAAATATGGTATAAAAAAAAAAGTATACTGAGTTTCTGAAAATAATAGGCAAAAGTAAATACATATCTCTAATCCCACATAGTGTTATTGATTAGCATCAATTATGGTAACCATATTATATGACATATCCATAGTAGACCAGAGGCTTTATCACAAAATTTAAGTTTGGAATCCACAAAAACGTCCTATATCTTAGATTTAGTGGAAATCCTAGTAAGTTTGAATAAGAAGGAGATGAGGAGGAGGTGCCTTACTGGCACGTTTAGAATTAGTAGCGTCGATTTATACGAGTAAATCCTTGTTAGAATGGTTTATAAGGGAACTGCGTTTTGAACAACTTTTATGTAAATAAATAATAAAAGACACTCCAGATTTTAGGAAAGACCGAAGTTTTTGTTTAGATATTGTTTCGTGGTTTTCACTTCTTTGTTCTTCGTTTTAAAATCGTAAATTTATATTACATTTTTTTTTAGTATTAATATAATTATTTTTGTGTTCCTATATAGGCTTATTTGTGCCAAAGGAGATCTCCCTGTCCAGCTATGCTCCACCACCAAAATTATACACAGGCGTATCTCCTGATTTTGAACCTTCAACTGGATCCTCACCAAACTTTAATTCTTTTTCTAATCGTGGATCTTTTGGAACGCACAGTGGCAGCAAATTTCCATTTACTAAGCCATATAGTAATGAATCGCCTTCGCTTAAGCCACCACAAAAGATGTTACCAGCGACCAGTTATAAAACGGAACCACATGACATAACACATATCGCTACACCCGTTAATTTTAGTCCAACACCTTTGTCCTACGATAAACTAGCTCCATATGAAAAATCCCAAAGATTTGAAAATCCCAAAGATCAGCAGTATCTAAGCATTTTAAAACCATCTAATGTGAGAAACATTTCTCCAACACCGTTTGGATTGGCATTGAACAAACCGACATCAAGATGTCCTAGCTCGGTATCCTCTTTCGGCCCTGTTCAAGATCATTCGCCAAAAACGACAACGTCTAGATGTGATCAATTCATAAATAATAAAACTTCGTCAACATTGCAGCAAGGCCAATCTTTTAATGCCCGACCTGTAGGATGGGGTCCTGGTTCAAACTACCGGAAGAATTACCAATGTATCTTACAACCACAAAACAGTTTACCATACTCCGATTTTTAGAAAAAAAAAAAATCGAATAAAAACAGTCTTGCAGCTCTTCGATTTACGATATGTTTGACAGAATTTTTATGAATTTTTGTAATATTTATTAACGACTTTACGCGTGTTTTTATTATTGTGTTTATTAATCTACAAAAATAATAAAGGTACATTAAATAAATGTTTTCTTATTTTAGAGTGTTCTCCTTCGATAGATGGCCAATCTTATCCAGTTGTCTAAAATTTTAGTAATTTTGAATCAGTATTAAAAATATTAACAAAATACTATTTTTGTCGAATGTCTTGAATATAAATACCCGGATCTTGATATCCACTTTTTCGCGGGACTGCGGATGGGAGTGACAGTGTGATTTGTTTTGTATATACTGATATTAGCAATGCTAATGAAATATCCAAATTTGGCTGTATTATCGTAGGCTATTTTTTTTTCGCGCGGTTCCGTTGTATAACATGCATCTTCTCACCCCTGCCCGACCGACCAAGGGTCGCGCCATGTAGCCTATGGCTCAAGTCACGGAGATAGACCCGAGTGTAAAGAAAGAAAGAAAAAAAGAAGAAAGAAACTATTTATGATGTTGTGATAGGTAAATTATTGTAATATAACAGTTGTTAAAATTAGAGTTGGAAATAATGGAGAAAAGTGCATTACAGTCCGTACATAACACCCTAAAAGGATCATGCAGGGCGTAGTTCGTTCTATAATGTGGTAAATTAAGGGCGACGAAATTGCGAGTTAGTCTACGGGCACGGGGAAATTTAGCTGACAGAGCAAGTTTGAACTGTCAGTTTTACCACATATTAGTTTATACGTACATAGGGAATAGGTTGCAGAGTCAAATGCCTTGCTGAAGTCGGTATAGATGACATCTGTTTGACGATTCTTTTTGAAACCGCTGATTATGAAGGAAATCAGTTCCATAAGATTCGTGGTAGTAGATCCGTGTTGGTAGGGAGATATTACCGATCTACAAAGGTGTTGCAGGTGAGGGGTAATAATTAATTTTTCAAAAAGTTTCGGAATAGCGGATAACTTCGAAATACCTCTACAGTTTTCTGCATCGGAGACAAAAATAGCGAAGAAATCGAAATGCGCGCAAAGACTCTAAATCAAATCTATTGTAATGTGAATAAAAAAACGTATAGGGGAAGGTGGGGTACAACCGACCACGGGGGAGCGATATTTTTTTCCCTAGGAAAGGTTGAAAGATGCAACCAACTGCAATCGGCTCGTCTCATACTAAGCTCACTTTCTAAAAAGGACTTGAGCTGTGAACACGTGATGTTACCTCTCTGAGACAACAAACCGAAATTTCACAACACGGATGTTTTTTTTCAACTCTGTTTACGGTTGATTTTTTCCACTTATGTCGATAAATACATTCAGGTAAATATGTTTATCTTATTAGTGGAGCCTTTAGCCTTCGACACATAAAAAAATGTTGCACGAATTTGCATTGTTTCCATTATTTAACACTATTTTGAAAATATGAGCTTTCGGGGAGGCATGGACCACTGATAAGTTTTCAACATTTCGATTTACAGACATGTCCACTTGTCCCGCCTTTTTTCAACATCGCAAAATCACGTTTTTTGCGCCAATTGCAATAACTTTTACATTTTGGTAAATTCAAAAAAAAGGTTATCAAAAGAAAGGTTGTGATTCGCACTACAACTCCACGTTTTGAAATTTTCGGAAAAAATTACTTTTATTCCCCTACATAATTTTATAAAAATATTAGGTGCCATGCATACTAGCACAATGAGCGGCGAGCAAAAGGAGTGTAGAAGCTTTGTAAACTAAAAAAACGGCTTACACTTTTTCTTTTCAACCCATGATAGCGAAATGAAATAATCGTTTTTGATGACTTTACTGACTCTTGATAGCTAAAGGGCAGGGTCTTGCTCCCGAGCTCTTCTCACGCCGACTCCCTGGTTTGACAAGTATTCTAAAATTTTGTCAAGCGCAGGAAATCGGACACCAGCTACAGCAACGGCGAAATTAACGACTGCAGCACTAAACAAACCCAATTCAGAAAGCTCCAATACCACTATTGATAATACTACCAAAATGACCGCGGACACACAGACTGGAACGGGTCGCTACATTCAGATCAAGCGTAGGCTTAGCCCGCAGAATAGTCCGGGGGATAACAAAACTAAAATAAGCCGCGTCCAGAAAATAAATTTAAATCCAGGTGCTCGGGCGAAGGCTGGCGGGGCGGTAGCCGGAGCGGAGCAGTCTGAAGCCGGGGCGGTGTAGCTGTGGTTCCGTTTTGTCTCACGGTGCGAGTTGCTCCAGGCGGTCCTCTCTGTTGTTGGCTGGTTGTCGTCGACAGCCTGGGGGTTTCTGGAGGGACGGCCATTGCGCGCTCTTGGGGCCCTGGGAGAAAAAATTGGGTTAGATGAGTTTTGAATTAAAGGTAAATTATGTGTCTGGTCAGCGGACACACAGCGGACGTTAGGAGGACTTGGGACGCTCGGCTCCATCCGTTCGGTTTTGTTGATCGCGACACTTGTCGCGAATGCGTAAACAACGGTCTCTCCACGGCCTCTGAGAGGACCCATCCGAAGACCTTGGCCCAGTAGGGAGCCACAGATATGCCGACGAGAGCCTTCCAACAAAATGGAAAGATATATGTCCGCTCCGATCAGGATGTCGATCGGAGAGCCTTGATGGAAGTAGAGATCGGCCACCTGAATATCTGACAGCGATCCTAATATCTCAGGCGGCGCCGGACGGGATGGGAGTTCGCCCGCCAGTTGCGGGATCACGAAGGCTGACGTTTCAAATTGTAGGCGGGGCTGAAGTGGGGACCCCAGCCAGAAATGGCAGAGCTTCTCGGGTTTAGCGGAAACTGCATTGTTCAACCCTGTCACTTGCGCTTGGACGGTCTGGAAGGGTAGCCTTACGAGATCGAACATCCGTTCGGATATGAACAAGGCCTCGGATCCGAAGTCGATCAGGGCTCTAGCCTTGAAGGTACCCCCCATGGGATGGATGTTGACTAGCGCCGTACCCAGGAGAACACCGTGGGAGTTCGTCGCCAGGTCGATGTGCACAGCAGTAGGAGAAGTGGACTGTGTCTTTTCGGTCCTAAGGCGGTTGGCTTGGCGGACCCGGGAGGGGCACCCTGATGGAGCAGGGTGTGATGGCGTCCCCTGCATGTAAAGCAGTTGTGGAGGCTGGTGCAGTTCTGGACGGTTTGCCGCAAAGCAATTTAAATAAAACTTGTGTTGTCGGATGAGATGCAAGCGCTCGGAAACCGAAATCTTCTGGAATTTCTAAAATAGTCGGAGCGGATGCGTCTCATTGGGACAGAGCTGGCACCTTTGATCCGTAAATTCGACCTTGGATTCGAAGGAGTGAATATTCCGGAAAGTCGGCCTAGGTAGAGCCGCTAACGAGACGGGCTGCTTAGGTTGAGTCGTCACCGAGACACCCAGGTTAAGGTCCTCAATCGCCACTAGCGTGCGGTGGCGCTCAAGGAGGAACGTGTCCAGTTCCGCCCATGTTGTGGGTAAACTGTGGCGGCAACCATGTCTCTACAGACAAAGGCTGCCCAGTAAGAATCAAAAACAAGTAGAAACGCTGTAGTCGAGATTTCTCGACAACGAGATACCATGTACCTCTCTTGCCGTTGCCGTGGGAAGGGGTGCGTAAAACTTTAATTGATCATATCTTCTATATATATTGTCCCATCTGAACGTAATTTTGCATGCACGTGTTTGACGATCAGCAGATTTAGCAGACTTAAAATTAAGCCTCTAGCTTTTACCATTTTGGAGATATAGATTTTTTTGCGAATACGAGGGCGGAAAGGGGCGTGGCAAAAATCTGGAAATGGCATTATCTGCATAATAGTTAGTTAATGCAAAAAGAAACAGGTCTCTAGCTCTTATTTTGTCCAAGTTATCGACGAAAATACAGTCTTATGCAAATTACGAAGACGAAAAGGGGCGTGGCAAAAATTTGAAATAAACTCGACCTGCGTACACATATAACGGACCTAAAGAATTACACCTCTAGCTCTTACCGTCTCCGAGAACGACGTGTTCTTACATACAGACGGACGGACAGACGGACAGACGGACGGACAGACGGACGGACAGACAGACGGACAGACGGAAATGGCTAGATCGACTCGGCTGTTGATGCTGATCAAGAATATATATACTTTATAGGGTCGGAAACGCTTCCTTCTCCCTGTTACATACTTTGCACAAACTTAATATACCATTTGTACCTTAAGGTACATGGTATAAAAATATTAAACTAAAGCCAAGGCCTAGACTCCCGATAACAAATGTCGGGGTACCAAGACACGCCTCGAGTGTATTCATTCCAGCTGAGGCACTGAGATCGAATATATCGTATGCTGATATAGCTCGACCCAAGGCTATGCAAGGAAGAACTGGCTCAACCCCGCAGAGTGACTATAGCTCTTCTTCGGACCCTATGCTCAAACATAAGTTTTCAGCGATAGATAATGCCATCCGCGACATCAATACCAAGCTGGACACTTTATTTAAGCTGATGCAGGAAAATGCAGAATTTAAGAAGGCTTTCAGAGAGCTTGTCCAGGTCCTCATTGCGCGATTGCCGAAATGATCCAATTAGCACTTAAAATCGGATTATGGAATGCTCGTGGCCTAAGCAAAGGCTCTGAAGAGCTCAGATTATTCCTCAGCGCTCATAGAATTGACATATTGCTTGTCACAGAAACTCTCATGCGCGATGAACGGCGCATCTACTTGCCAGGCTACACTATCTACCATGCCCACCACCCCAGTGGTAACAGTAAAGGTGGCGCTGTCATTTTTAAGGACTCCTTAAACCACAACCCACTGCCGTCTCTGGCACCGACAGGCAGACAGGCACTACAGAAGGCAATGTCACGCTAGCGGCGACATATCTACCACCACCTGAAAGATGGACCCAATCATATTTTGAATCCTTGCTTGACGGACTAGGCAACAAATTTATTGTTGGTGGAGACTTTAATGCCAAACATGCATGGTGGGGTAACCCAAGAGCCTGTAGCAGGGGTAAAAAGTTGCAGGAAGTCATTGCGAATGGTCAGTACCAAGTCCTTGCCACAGGTGAACCTACGGTCTACTCGTATCAACCCCGAATATTCCCGACAGCACTTGACTTTTTTATAGTCAATGGATATGCTATGGACAGGTTTCAAGTAAGAACACTACATGATCTTTCCTCGGACCACACTCCTATCCTGGCAACATTGTACGCCACGCCCATGATTAAGCCTCAGCGTCGAATACTCCCCCGCGGTGCCAATTTAAACATGTTCAAAGCCCACATGGAACAGCTGAGTGAGGTTAATATACAAATTCAGGAGCCGGGTGATATTGACAATGCCATCAGATTTTTTATGCGCCAGATAAACCAAGCTGCTGCGATAGCTGCACCCAGAAATCGGCAGAACAATGAGGGTCCCAGACCTCTCCAGCTACCACCCAGAATTGGGGCTCTTCTCAACCTAAAAAGAAGAGTTAGAACGGGAACGGGAGACGCCCGAATCCTCCAAATACATAGTCGGCTGGCCAATTGTCTAAGAAAGGCTCTCGCACGAAGTAAACAGGAAGCGATAGACAATTTTCTTGAAAAGCTAGACCCAGATAGTTCAAACTACTCGTTATGGCGTATCACAAAACGGCACAAAACTCAGGCCACCCCAAAATCAGCAATTAAAAACACCTCAGGGGGCTGGTGCCGTACAAGCCTAGAGAAAGCTGAAGTATTCGCTAAAAACCTTGAGCTACGTTTCAAGCCTTATGAATACTCGCCTGAAAGCATACGTCAACAGCTTGACGAATTCCTAGAATCTTCATTTTGAATGAGCCTGCCTGCTAATCCTATCACTCTGGCAGAAGTTTAGGACCTAAACAAAATTTCACCTAAGAAAACTCCCGGGGAAGCCCTTCTTGATAACAGGACGATACGACTTCTACCGGGCCAAGCCCTGCAGTTTCTGGTGTCGATTTTCAATAACGTACTAACTGTTGGATACTTCCCGGAAGCTTGGAAATTTGCAAGTATTATCATGATTCCAAAACCTGGAAAGCCACCGACTGAAGTGGACTCATACAGGCCCATAAGTCTTCTTCCTTCCCTGGGAAATATCATGGAAAGACTGATTTTGAACAGGCTACTCACATATGAGAATGTCATCTGTGCGATCCCTAAATTCCAGTTCGGTTTCCGACTTCAGCATGGTACTCCTGAACAACTCCACCGAGTCAACTTTGCTCTAGAAGCAATAGAGAAGAAGCAGTACGCAGTTGGAGCCTTCCTTGACATCCAACAGGCATTTGACAGAGTCTTGCACCCCGGGCTTCTATATAAGGCTAAGAGTCTTTTCACGCCACAGCTGTACCAGCTCGTGAAAAGTTTTCTGGAAGGACGCACCTTCCATGTATCTGTTGATGGGTACAAGTCGTCCACCAAATCAATTTCGGCCGGAGTTCCCCAAGAACTGGAATATTCGAGTTAACGCGGACAAGTGCGCCAATGTAACTTTCTCACTCTGCAGAAGTAGCTGTCCTGGAGTCAGCCTCAATGGAAGACCAATCAGAGCCCTTCCTGCGTACAAGTACCTCGGTATCACTCTGGACAAAAGGCTCACTTTTGGCAGACACATTGCTTGTCTTCAACACTCCTTCAGGACCAAAGTTGCTCGAATGGCTTGGCTTCTTGCACCACGCAACAAGCTTGCACTTGGTTGCAAGGTCCTAATATACAAGTCCATATTAGCACGAAGTCTGTTCTACGGACTTCAGGTTTATGGTATCGCTGCAAAAACCAACCTTAATAAAATTCGGGTTTTGCAAGCGAAAACATTCAGAAGAATCTCTGGAGCCCCGTGGTATATGCGTACCAGAGACATTGAACGCGATCTCAAAGTACCCAAACTTGGAGATAAGCTCCAGGAACTTGCACGGAGTTATATGGAAAGGCTTAACTCGCACCCCAACAGCCTAGCCAGAAAACTTGGAACCGCCGCTATAAACAACGCTGAACCTAGCAACCGGGTCAAAAGAAGACTGAAGCGACATCACCCTCAAGATCTACCCGACCGGATTTTGACCTAGCAACATCACCACCCTCAGCTATACCTCTAGCTATATGTCATTCTTAGACCAAATATTGTTTTTTTTTATTAATTCAACCGATTAGATTAAGCTGCCATTTCGGTAGCAGTGTGCTAATCATCGTCAAAATAAATAAATGAAAATGAATTTAAAAAAAACCAGACCAATCTCGCAACAACCGCTAAATAGGAGACACTCAAGGGATCTTATTTATCGCACTGTCACCAGACGCTAGTCACTTGCCTATTGTTTGATTGTTACGTGGTATAACCCCATACGTCCATGCGGGCAACATTACAGACAAAAAGGAAACAAAGAGCCCCGTATGTATTCTAAAAAAAAAACACTGACAAACGGACGGACGGACAGACGGATATGGTTATATCGACTCGGCTGATCAATGGGGTCGGAGACGTTTCCTTCTACCTGTTACATACATTTGCACAAAGTTAATATACCATTTGTTATACAAATTACATTATATACATTATAAAAATTATTATAAAAACCGGTCTGTGCTAACCTGATGACTACCTGATACGTAGTAGCATAGTTTTTGTTACAAAACAAGTAGAAACGCTGTAGTCGAGATTTCTCGACAACGAGATACCATGTACCTCTCTTGCCGTTGCCGTGGGTAGAGGTGGGTAAAACTTTAATTGGCCATATCTTCTATATTTATTGTCCGATCTGAACGTAATTTTGTATGCACGTGTTTGGCGATCACTTAGCTTAGCACGCCTAAAATTATGTCTGTAGCTTTTACCATTGTGGAGATATCGGTTTTTTTGCGAGTACGAGGGCGGAAAGGGGCGTGGCAAAAATCTGGAAATGGCATTATCTGCATAATAGTTAAACGGTCCTAATGCAAAAAGAAACAGGTCTTTAGCTCTTATTTTGTCCAAGTTATCGAAGAAAATACAGTTTAATGCAAATTACGAAGGCGAAAAGGGGCGTGGCAAAAATTTGAAATAAACTCGACCTGCGTACACATATAACGGACATATAGCAAAAAGAATTACACCTCTAGCTCTTATCATCTCCGAGAACGACGTGTTCATACATACAGACGGACAGACAGACAGACAGACAGACAGACAGACAGACAGACGGACAGACGGACATGGCTAGATCGACTTGGCTATTGATGCTGATCAAGAATATATATACTTTATAGGGTCGGAAACGCTTCCTTCTCCCTGTTACATACTTTGCACAAACTTAATATACCATTAGTACCTTAAGGTACATGGTATAAAAATAAGAAATGAAAAGGCATTGCATTTTTTTATATTGTCAAAATTTTTTATCTTCGTTTATTTCCGAATTTTCGCATACATAAACAACATATGTATGCGAAAATTTGGGCAAAATAGACAATAAATATATAAAACATTGTTTGCTAACCTGATGGCAGCATAACATACTCGTACATACGTTTGAATAGTTAAGAATGTTTTTTTTAGGATACAAAAATTTGCTGTGTATTTATTAGGCAATAAGAATTGTCTCTAGGCATTACCATGTCGAAGTTATGGTTTTATGAAATGTTAAAACCGGCAAGGGGTATGGCAAAAATTTGATATGAGCTTGATCTGTTTGTGTATCGACAATTCGTCCCAAAAATGTACGCCTGTACTAAGTGGTCGCATTGTCTATTGACATTTTGGCTATTTAATTTTGTATATCTTGAAATATTATTTTCTGGGCAGCTTGAAGAAAACTCCTTAAAAAAATGGAAGGCCCACTGTATTTATTGAAATTCATTTGATGGTGATTTTCGATATATCGATATTATACATTTTACAGCTCTGCATAAAGGTTTCATAACCCTAAAAATATCTAAAAAATGATTAAACTGACATATTATTACACATAATTTAATTAAGACAAGCATTCAAACAAACACTTTTTACAATGCGACATAGACCTGCTACGTTTGATTTGTAGCAATTCTGTCGATAAATCTGGTTAAGTTATAAAACTATCGATACCAATTATATATAATAAGTGAAAAATTCAACAACTTGATTTCGTAGAAAAATATGTTCACATAGATAGCAACCAAGTTTGACATTTAAATTATTTGTAAGAGAATTTAAATTTTTCAGTGTTTCCTTTTTACTGTTCCATAAAATCCACAAGTTTGAATTGATTTGAGGATGTTACGGTCATGCGCGAATATTTTTTCAGGGGTACAGACGGCCCAAAGCTTCCCACAAAAGCTTTAATGGGGGATGGAGAAAGCTCAATTATTGAAAAAATTGTTAGTGAATCCAGTGAAATATTCCAATCAAAATTATACATTTTACTTTTAATTAAAAAGTTTCATTTTGCATGAAGTAAATAAAAAGAAATTTTCAGACCTAAGACTTTAAATGCAAATATATGTATATATTTGTTATAAAAAAAAAATGTACAGAAAAGTAATTTAAGCACCGGTTTAAAAGTAGAAGTTAAGATAATATTTTAAATGACAACAAGAAGGAAAAAATGGCATGTGGATTAAAGCCGACAGACAATTCTTTAAAAAAAATCAAATCTTTACTTTTCTTAATATTAAATTTAAACATATGCCTTGAAAATATCAGTGCGTCTTCATTTCTTAATGGAAATGGTAAGTCTAGCTTAACATAAACGATTTTTATAATATTATACATATGATATATATTGTTTTAGAATTATCAAATTCCGATCGGCCCTTCTTCGATGATATAAGTCCAAGAAATATTTCTGCTATCGTAGACGAAATCGCAATATTAAGATGTCGAGTAAAAAATAAGGGAAACCGCACGGTAAGATTTTTTATATAATATTAAATATATATTTCAAAACTTTTTGCCCGGTTTATATATATATAGAGGAATCCACAACACAAAAATCATTAAAGTATTTTGAATTATCTTAGGCTTATATAAATTGACTCCCATTCGCATTGCAATTTATGAGATTCTAATTCTATGCAATTATTTGTTCCCGTTATTTAACATTTTTAGATTTGAGCTTAAATATTGTACGTTTTTCACATGTATGCATTTGGTTATATTTATTGTAATTATAATTTTAATGATCGTTTTTGGCTTAAATTAGAGTTTCCAAATGTTAATATTTTAAAAACAAGTCTTTTTATCTTTGGCAGCAAAAAAAAAAAAACAATTGAATTATTGGTACATTCTGATTTATGTATGTACATGAACATAAAGTTTATAATATACGTTTTCCAGGTATCTTGGATGCGTAAGCGTGACTTACATATACTTACAACGAACATTTACACGTACACTGGGGATCAACGCTTTTCTGTAATTCATCCACCCAATAGTGAAGATTGGGATTTAAAAATTGATTATGCGCAACCACGAGATAGCGGTGTATATGAATGTCAAGTGAACACCGAACCAAAAATAAATCTAGCAATTTTTCTGGATATAACAGGTGCATATGCATATCCTTTTTCAATAATTTGTCTGTTTTCTTCGCGTTTCTGAATCACTAACGTATTTATATTGCATGCACATACATATCTATGTACATACATACATACATTTGTAAATCAATACTGCATAAAAAAAAATATCAATAATATTTTTCAGCTGACAATGATTTCAAAGATATTAATTCCGATAGGCGGTATTACGATTCTAAAGGTAAAATTTACACCATTATTAAATTAATGTACTATGTACATACATACATACTATATAATTATCCTTTAAAAGCAACACGAGCCAAAATACTTGGATCAACGGAAATTCATGTGAAACGTGACAGTACTATTGCTCTGACTTGTTCTGCTAATATACATGCTTCATCTGTGTTATGGTAAGGGTTTTCTTAAACAAATATTTGTGTTTTGTTTTAAGCAAAGTATTTCACAGGTATCATGGATCTTCAATCGTTGACTTCGATTCGCTTCGTGGAGGCATCAGTTTGGAAACAGAGAAAACCGATATTGGAACCACAAGCCGACTCATGCTAACTCGAGCTTCATTTAGGGATTCTGGTAACTACACCTGTGTTCCAAATGGTGCAATACCTGCATCTGTTAGGGTTCATGTTTTGACTGGCAAGTACAAATTATTACCAAATAAGTTTTAATTCATAATTCAATTTTATTTTAGGTGAACAACCTGCAGCAATGCAAACAAGTGCTGCGATTAGGATAAGTGCATACTATGCAATGATAATACTCATATCAGTAAAAATGTTATATATTTCAAGTTTCGACAAATATAAGTATACAAGGGGGAGATGACTAAATACCAATCATTCCTTAAACTAAAATTGTAATGTTAAGGTAGAAGTTCCATTGCGTTATTGAAAAAATATTTTATTAGATGTTTTGAGTTGTGCATGTGTTTTAAGTAAGACTTCTGTAAATATTGTTTATGAAAACTACTATCCACATAATTATGAAGCTTTTATGAACAACATATTCTGATATATAATGTTATCGAACAGCTGCAATTGTGGAATTTATGTGGTACTAATTAACATAAAGCCTATATCCAAAGAAGCTCTATGCAACTTTTCGGTACAGTTTTTCCGAAAGAAGCCTACATTCCCTATGCAAATTTTCAGAATTTTCCAAAAAATATTAACGGTGTTTGGTTTAAAATTAAAAAAAAATATATTAAAAGACACAAATCTGTATCTCAGTTGCAATTAAAACTTCGTTATATCATCTCGCAAAGCCAAAATGTAACAATTACTATAGATATATATCCGCGGTTTTTAGTCTTATTTCACAAAACTGGTAAAATCTTATTGCTACTTCAAAGACGCTTGCAACTTGCAATGCTATTCAAGCCCTGTTTAATAATGTGAATGTTATTTACACTTCTTCAGTTTCCTTCAGTTTGATTTTATTTATTTATATAATGTATGATTGGTCTTCCTAATTGTAAATATTGTAACCGAACTAAATTTTATAATAGGTATATATATTTTGTTTTTCTTACAGATTACCAACATATTCCAATGGAACTATTCTATAAGAACATGTTTATACAAATATCCACTATATAAATAAAACATTAAATGTAATTCCTATAGCCTCTTAAAAATAAAGCATTGTCAAAATACGTTTTTATGCATATATGGTGAATATTTTTACCTGTCGCGGATAATATTTAGCATTAAAACACACTTTTTTTAGTAATTAATTTATTGGAAGGTATGCGGGGCCCTACGCACCTTTAACAAAACTAACAAGTAGAAACGCTGTAGTCGAGATTTCTCGACAACGAGATACCATGTATCTCTCTTTCCGTTGCCGTGGGAAGGGGTGGGACAATAAATATAGACGATATGACCAATTAAAGTTTAACCCACCCCTTCCCACGGCAGCGGCATGCCGTTGCACAAGCTACATTACATCACAGCACCTGCAGGATGTTTCCACCGTGCCACGTTCTGCTCACGTAAATGCTGGTCCCGACGTAATCGTTGCGGCAAGTTGCTGCCCACCACGGCCGGTCACTTGGTGGATGCTTCTGCACTCGTACAATGAGGCAGAGCACCGATCGAGACAAGGTGGTGGACACGATCAGTGACAGTAATGTTGCTGGTCCTCCTCTTCAAAGCTGGTAGCTGGGTCTTGGCTCCAGCTATTGCTCCCGCGGTGATTAAGTGATGACACAAATTACGGGTTTGGAAGAGGCCTTTATTACTCGGCGGTAAGCTTAGAACTAATTAACCTAACAGAGGAAGAGCTTAATCGTACCCTAACTCGCACAGATCACAGCCCTCGACCTGCATAAACTTCATGTGCAGTTCGTCGTCGTGCTCTTATATAAGATTCCCGTTACATTGTTAACTACTCTCCTTTTTCAAAACATGGAAGTCCTCGGCCATATCCATGTTAGCGAGAATTTGAGTTACCACTATCGAGTCTCTGCTTCGCCGCCTGATAAATCTCTATTGTTATCAATACGCAGAACGCGAAGCAGTTTAACGCTGCTGCAGTTGGCATTTGGTTGCGAGCAATTGCGTCTTCGTTATATGCTGCAGACTTTTTTTGTTTAGTGAAAAAAGGACAGACTAAAAAGGGAGTGGAGTCTGAGAGCGTTTCGTTGCGGTGGCGAGCATGCATGAATAATCGTTGAGTCGCTGCGAATGGTGAGTCGTAGCCCAATGACGTGACAGCGTGTGATATCTGGCGTTTGTGTGCGATTGGAAAAGATTCGTCTTTTCTACCATACAACTAAATATTAATTAATTCTACGAAATTCAATAATTTCTTACTAGCTAGTATTTTCATCTTAGACGCATTAAGAGGAAAGTTAGCCTTTGTGAAACCCTCTTTCAGAATTGCCTTTAGGACATTAGTGTTAACTTTAAATGATTTACAACATTTACTTTTGAAAGAGTGAGGGCAAATAAGTTGTTTTAATTTAATTTTTAATTAATTATTTAAATATGGTAAGACTTTACCTTTGCAAGTTTTCTGAGTTTAGGGTACCTACCACAATTTGGTACAGTAAGCTTAAGAAAAAATTTTCTTAGTTGGCCCTTACCGAATGTTGTCCTTGTAGACTACCCTCACATTAATTAGGACCGTTGTCCCAGTATCAGCATCGACCCTGTTCTCGACATAGTACAAAGGCGTAAGCCAATACCCTCAATCTTCGTAAAGTTACCTTGAGCGCATTTTTGAAAGTGCAGATTCTCACATCCCCCATTAAATCTAATATAATTGCTTTTAAGATCAATGGGCGCACCTACTTGCGCTAACAGGTCAAAGCCAATTATGCCGTCAAAAGTTGTAAGTCCGGGTAATAAGAAAAAAGGCCTTTCTACGCCGAAAACTGGCATTTGTGTTCCATAAACCATGAAGCAACTTGACAGTAAATAGAGAATCAACGGAAATTGAAGTCGGACACCCCATCTCTCTCTTGATGTAGCTTTTAGAGGTCCCTGTGTCTACTAGAAATTGTCGTGGTGTCCCCGCTACTGTTCGTTGGATGAACGGAAGATCCCCTAAAAAATGCACGGTATCACTTTCATAGTCCGACAATCTTTGAGAGTTCAACTCATTTGATGCTAGTGCTGCCTGTCGCCATGAAACATACTTTCCCTGTGACCCATTAAACTCTGGCAATGGTTTTAGCGCATCAAGGTCTTCGTCACAAGCACATTACCGGATACAGCAGCAGGCAAGAATGCTGCAATATCAGGAGCAGATAGTTTCGCAGCGCTAAACCTACCAGTAACTTCCTTTAATTTTTCTTCAAAGTCTTGTTCCTGCACTTGTAATGCGCCCGAAATCGCTGCATTTATGATTGCCTGTAGTTGTTGTGGATCCATAATTTTTTTTTCTGTACTATACGTTCGGCGGCCTCTTCTGATAAAGCGAGTTTACTTTGCTGAACAACTAAGTCGTCAGACTCTGAATCGCTCATACAATCACTACCAGGTCTCAAAAATATTAAACCGTCGCGACGCGTCGCCAAAGTTCGCCCAAAGATGCAACGGCACTGGTAAGGTGATGTCATCCTTGCCGCTGGGTAGCTTAACAGCTTTTAGCCATCACGCGTTATGGAAAGAGACTGGTTGCGTTCCATTCGCTTTTGAAGCTCGCCTCGACTGTCCTCCGCTGATTTGGATTTATTGGGATCGCTCTTGTCGACCAGAGCGATCACGAGGTGTCTCTTCGCGATCTTGCTCAGGGTCTTCGTTTGAGGTGGTGGGGAATGGGTCGGGCCGCTTGCTTGCTGGTGCCTTACCTTAGTCTAATCTTGGGAGCGCTGGTGTTTCGCCACCTTATTTACATTACCCATGGTCTTCATCTTGGGGATCTGGGAAATATTGGCACGGCTCTTTTCGATCTTGGCCTTTTCCCACTTCAGATTGCCTTTAGGTGGGAGGTCATGCTCCTCCCGTAGCCTAACCACAATTTTGAGAGCCGCCTTATACCGGGGCTTTGCTTTCAAGCCCTCCCTTGTCATTTTGGGTTCGACCTAGCAGTACGTCCAATATCCTCAGGGACTAGGAGGTGTTTACGTTCCGTCTTTTCGTCTCCGGGGTGGATTCGAGATCCGAGTCTTCATGTACTGCCGTATCTTTGCATAACAGGTTATTCTAAGGACCTCAGATCATGGAATAAGTACAATCGATGTGTCTGCGCCAGGTTAATGGCGCTACGTCGTTAGTTTAAGGGATCTACGTACCGTTTATCGATAGCGGAGTACATGTGTGTCTATTTAGAGTAAACGTTGGGTGATTATACTTCTGCTCGTTTATTTTAATACGCCATCTCTACTACCAAAAGATGATCGGCTTCATAGAAATATAGGGAAAATCTGTGGCTACTGGATCTGCCTGGTCCTTTGTCGATCTTCTGGACGCGGTTAATTTTTGTTTTATTGCCTGCCAGATTACTCTGCGGGCTAAGCTTGCGCTTAATTTGAATGTAGCGATCCATTCCGGTCTGTGTGGCCGGGGCCGCTTTGGCACTTGCAGAAGTTGTTGTTTTTGTACTCGCTATGGTCGTTGACGTCGCGGTATTTTGAATTGCAGTGGTTGTCGCTTCTGTTGCAGAAATTGTAGCACTGCTTGTTGTTGTTGCGAAATTTGGTTCCTCCATTGGAAGGGGGGTTTTACACTGCGAACTCCATGATGCGGGAGTCGGAGTGAGCAGAGCGGGTGAGCAAGACCGTGCTCTTTGGCTTTCAGCGGTTAGTAGAACCGCGTTGCTCTTAAGAGCAACTTTATCCATTTCGGTATCGCGGGTTGAAAAGTAAGAGTAGAAGCCGTTTTTTTGGTTCACTGAGCTTCAACGTTCGTTCTTTTTATTGTTGCTCGATGAGCTCGAACTGCATAAGAATTTTCACAGCTCTTGGTGAAAAACGATTTTCCACGGATCTGGTGGAGGTATATGCACCACACTATATGCACTTTGTTCGGTTAGGGTTCCCGCGCATGGGATACTAGTTTCCGTCTCTAACGGTACTGTTTTTCAGGTTTTACACGGTGTTCGACGTTTTCTGGCCGGCGAAATGTGGCCATGATGTATTTTCGGAGCGAATTGGTGGCGAGCAATAGAATTTGAGGCGGGGTTTGGCTAGATAACTTTTCAAATTCGTGCGGCAAATATTTTAAAAAATAATTGCATATTCTACACAAAACGAAATTCTGTGGCCTTTACAATTTTCATATTAAAAAACACTATATTTGAATATTTTCTTGGTAGAGTATATAAATTAAGATGACTGTGCGTCGATGGGAAGTCCCCCGCAGCTGTCAATCGATGCAGTCGCCTTTACGGTGTTATACGCTAACTGATGCATTAGGATGTTTATGTTGGAAGGGTGACTACCTTTTTTACGTGCTGGCCTAAAGACTCAGACCGTTTGGAATAATAAAATGTTAACGACAGTTGTCGGAGTTTTTCTTGTTGAGAGCGTGTGCTCTTTATTTGAAGTCTTGACATAAACTGAAACTTAGAGCTAACAACGGACTCACAGCGGTCACGCAAATATGCAGGCTAGCCGGCTATACACGAACATTTTATAGTAGCGAAAATCAACCCTTTTTTTTCGCACGGTCCTGTTGCCTAACGTGCAACTTGTATCATACGGCTCGAGTCGCGGGGATAGACCCGAAAAAAAATACGAGGAAACTTTTTAGAAAGAAAGAATACAAGGAAACTAGTTCTGATGTTGTTGTGATAGGTGAATTAGTATTAGGGGTTTAAGGTTGTTAGGATTAAAGTTAGAGGTAATGGGGAAAAGTTATAGTCCGAACATAACACCCTAAAAAAATCATGCAGGGCGTAGTTCGTTCTGGGGACTCCAGACACAAGACCCATACTCCAGAATCGATCGAACTTATGACATATATAAAGTTTTAGTGAGATATGGGTCATTATACTCTTTCGACCATCTTTTCACAAATACCAGTACACCCCTGGCTTTGTTAATCATACACGATATATGCTTGGTAAATTTAAGTTTAGCATCCAGACGGATGCCAAGATCATCAACAAGCTTTAAACGATCTAGGGCATCACCATTTAGGTAATAAGTAGCAAGCATGGGATTACAATGACAGAAGGTTGTCTTGCACTTAGAGCCATTTAGGTAATAAGTAGCAAGCATGGGATTACAATGACAGAAGGTTGTCTTGCACTTAGAGCCATTGAGGTTTAAAAAGTTAGCAGAGCACCACTTCTGGAGATTGTAATTCCGATTGGTAGGAAGCAACGCTATATTGATAGCAAATTTTCACATCGTCAACGAACATAAGGACTAAAGAGTTTTTAATAGTGAGTGGGAGATCGTTTATTAACATTGTGACCACCTCTGCCAGCGCTAGTGTCGAAAATGTGTTGCACATACAATTTACTCAATAGTAAACTCCGAATATCTAATAGATAGAAGTCGTAAACTAATTTACAGCTACAACTACTAAGTTTAGATTTGTTATTAGTATAGCCCCTTCGCACCCCCGCAAACAGGTGGAAACAGAGAACCAGGTATTTAGAGTCGAGACACTCGACTATAATCGTTCTCACTTCTTTTAGTTTATTAAGCCAAAAAAAATTAATCTTTTGGAAATGGTCGCACTTTCAGAACACCTAAGAGATTCACAGAGAATCTGGTGTGTAAATTGTATATGTACATGTGTACTTACATATGTATGTATATACAATAAGAAAGTATGATTTGAAAAATACCTGCATACATATGTATGTTTTTTGCACAATATGCAAAATTATTATGGACAGCATAATTGTAGTCATTCAAAAACCGACATATTAAACTAATGGTAGAAATGACTGTAAAGTTGAAAAAGTTTTTAAAACATAAATTTCCAGAGTTTTTCTTAAAGACAACCATATGGGCGTGTGTATATATGTATGTATGTACATACATATACATACTGTACATTGACTAAATTTGTTCTCATGGACTTATTTGTCTTTGAAATAAAATTTGTGTGCGTGTATGTATAGGTATTCAAAAATAATTTCCGAAGAAATTCGAAAATTGGCATACATATGTACATATCTTTTCGAAAACTTTTTCATGTACCACCATGCTCTTTGGCAAGACATTCGTCGCTACTCTGTCCTCAAATTAAAATACTCGAACTTTGTACATACATACATATGTTAAAGTTTAGTAAAAGTAATAGTAAAAGCAAAAAAAAGAGAACATGAAAAAATGAAAATTTTAAACAATCGGTATGTAAACTACTTGACAACGAATGACGCACAATTTCGCTGTAGTAAATTATACTGAATATATTATATAAAACTTACTTTTTCTTTCAACAATTATTTGATGCGTAAAAATATACATAAAAGGGATTTGTGATAATTTTGATTTAGGAAAAGTTTTATAAATATCGTAGTTGTGATTCACTACAATTTATTGGGGTAAGTATAATAAAAACAGCACAAATACTGAAATAATGTGAGAAACATACATAATTGTCTGTATTACAAATTATCTATGTTATGAACATTTGTATATGAGTGTATATACGTATGTATATGAAATGTATGGGTTACAAATTAGGTTAAAATTAATGAAAAACCATTAGGGATGGGATGAGATAAAGGCTAAAGATTTTCACATTTTTGTTATTGTATTTATGCAAGTTGTATTGAAAATAATAGTTATTGTAGAATTATTTAATAACTTATTAAGTTTAATAGGCTAAAAGCCTAATTTAACTTACTTTTAAAATTAACGGTTTTTACCCAACTGTACAGTTTACCCAACTGTATTTATACCCAACTGTATTTATAAATCGATGAGATTATAGTAATGTTTGTTTCAGATAACTTCGTATGTAAAAACCAACATGGAACTTAAAAAAATAGCAGCAAATGAAACCATGAAATGTCCTGTTGCAGTCACAAAAAAAAGATCGGGGCCTTTGGAAAACCGGATTGATTCAATTAATGAAGATTTTTCTTCATCTAACCCAAATAAGACTTTAGATATTCTCAAAACTCGTAAACCAATTATTTTAAATAAACGACGCCTATCCAGCGCCAAAGACAAAGAAAAAAAGCGAGAACGCTGGTTATTGACCAGGAAAACCTGGAGATACATGTCAGATGTAGGCAGAAAGATTATTCCTGATGTGGCACATATGCGACCAAATACTAATGCTTTTATAGAAGAACATTTTCAAAAAGTATGTTCACTTGAACCCACATTTGTTCCATGGCGTCGAAAGTCATCATATCCAGGATCAGTTACAACTTCAAAGAGATGCTCTAGACTTTTATCTAGTGTGAATTGTAGTGCAAAAGGATTTGCGGAAAAAAAGGAAATTGATAATGCTGATCGGCTCATCGTATTATTACAGATATATCTGGATCTTCGCGACAATTACAAAACAACAACACTACTAGGTACAAAGACAGTTCGCCCTGACCAAACATTTTCACCCAGTGCACGACGACCAATAAGAAACATCTACACGTCAAATAACAATATATCGACAACAGGCCAATTTCCCGAAAAGCCTATTGAAACTGAACTCCTTTATCGACTGAAGCTTTTATCTAGCAGTACTATGTTTGAAAATGAAATTGATCTTAGCGATGTATCAAATTACATACTCGAAGATAAAACTATTTTGAAAAAATTATACTGCACACTTAAAAAAGAACAATTGCATCGGTCGCTACATTCCAAGGATCCACACTCGAATATTCGACGGGTATCTTCGCTTAACAGTTTACCCAATATAAGTAATCATGAAAATACTTATAACAGGGATGTTATTAATTGTCGATTTAAAAATTACCAGAATAAACACGATGATCAATATAATTTGGAACATCTGAGCACAGCTATAGATAAACGATTTGAAAAGCCCCTAAGCTCTTGTGGAACACAAACCACTTTTATTCAGTTAAACGAACTAAGACATTTGGCTGAGCAATGTAAAGCAAATAAACGTAACTATTCTTTGAAGGATTGTGAAACACGGAATGTTACTCGTTTGAATAATAGAAAAAGTTCGATCGACAACGAAGATATTTCACAGTCTGTTAGCGACACTATTAAGCGGTATTTAAAAATGGCTAGAAAAAAAAGTGTACATGATTCAGAAGAAAATCGATTTAAATCTATTAACTATGATACCAGTTTAAAACAAATTAAGGCAAAAGAAGGTATTCATTTACCTGGACTTAGTCAAGGCCTAAACAAGGCAGTACAAACATTAGATGCTTGGCCGCTTATAGAGCTAGATTTTATAAAGGGTCATGATATAAGTAATAATCTAGCAGAGGCCCATATAGAATGGAAAAGAGCAGAGGACGAACGAATACATGAAATGTTTTATATGGGGGAAGCAAATAGTGACCAAAAGAAAGATACCAATAACTCAAAAATAAATAAATTACATATTTCAAGGTGCACCTCTGCGCCTACATCTCCAACTAGTCAGTCAAAGTTAGACAAAAAATGTAAAGCATCGACTGGATTATTGATATCAAGCTCTCAATTTCTTTCAAACATTTTGCACGGTCATGGTCACATCGGAAACAATTATAACACTTTTGAAGGGAACCAAAACATTATCTCTCATTCCAGTAAGTATCTATTCGAAGACTCAAACGCCATTTTATTCAACGAAAATTTTAGTTTGCTAATGTTTTTTATTACAAATTTGTGTATTACGTATTGGGGTAAATTATTATTAAGAGATTCGTGTGAATTTACTTTTGTACCTTCTGTAATAATAATTAATACATTTCATAAATAATAAATAAAGAAAATACGGTTAATAAAAGTTTTTTAGTTTTAGAGAACATGAAAATCTTCTACAACAAAAAAACAAAAAAGAGTATTTAAAAAAAAATTAAATAAAAAAAAACAATGTTTTATTTTAATAGTCGCAAGAAATCTTAAATATAACTTATTTTTATACCATGTACCTTAGGGTACAAATAGTATGTAAAATTCGTGCGAATCTATGTAACTGGGAGAAGGATTGTTTCCGACCCTATAAAGTATATATATTCTTGATCAGCATCAACAGCCGAGTCGATCTAGCCATGTGCGTCTGTCCGTCTGTCTGTCTGTCCGTCCGTCTGTATGTATGAACACGTCGTTTTCGGAGATGGTAATACCTAGAGACGTAATTAATTTTGCTTTAGGTCCGTTATATGCTTACGCAGAATGAGTATATTACCGCCATCGCTATGTGCATTTAACTGTTAAATAGTATTAAATAAATTCGTGTGAATTTACACTATTAGGCGTATCTATTTTTTGTCAGAATTAATTGATGAGACGATATGCCAACTAACTAAATACGAGCCGCGTTCGTAAAATAAGTTCCACAAGCCATTTTCGCATACAAAAAGAGGTTTAATACCAATAAATTATAAATTTTTGGAAAGTTTCGACTTTTTTCTATGTTTCTACACCATCTCCGTTTCGATCAATACACTTTTGCATCAAGGGCATCCATTTTTGTATCCCACGGTCATAGAGCTCCCTTGCCTGGCCGCAAAAAAATTTCTGGACCGCTGGTATTTTACATTGAACGCACCAAAATCATTTGACCATTATACCATGCTATACGAATTAATAGAATAATCTTAAATATTACCTACGTTCCAAATATAAATATTAGGTTGTCATAAGTCTTGCGGCATTTTTGCTAGATGTCAATTAGAGCGAATATTTAAGCTACCATTAGAGTATGATAGCTACTATACTATGTACCATGCAAAATTAGTGCCTATAGAGCCAAAATTGTGGATGTCACAAGATTTCGCGGTTTGCGGGGCTGCGGAGGGAGGTAGCCGATTATTAAATAAATTTGTGGTGATCTGGTAGCCCTAGAATTAGAATGTGCAATTAGTTTTTATCTATCTATTAAAGTTTCCAAAATCTAGGCCTTCATAAATATTCTTCATAAATATTCCTTCATAAATATTCTTGATCAGCTAGACCGAGTCGATCTAGCCATGACCGTATGTCTGTCCGTCTGTTTGTTTTTCCCTCTGCCTCTCTGTCTGTACGAATGAACACGTCCTTCTCCGAGATGGTAAGACCTAAAGACGAAATTGCTTTAGGTCCGTTATATGCTTACGCAGAATGAGTGTATTTCAAATTTTTCCACGGCCCTCACCGCTTTCGCAATGTGCATAAAACTGTATGTTTTTGCACATATGTGACAGTAATTCTATTTTATTTGGAAGCGTTTAGCATACGCTAATTTGTCAATTTTGTATTTTACTCACACGCGTTTCGGCCTTTTATATATTTCAAAAATATATTTTCTACTGCAGATTCGTCTATATCTTCGAAATGGTTGGGCCAAGAAATAAAAATCTTTTTGCTTACAGTTAAAGATTATCAGTGTCAATGCCTGATGACATCACATAAATTTCTGAATTCACTTATGCAATTGTAATATTGTATAGAATATTTAAGTGGGAAAACTAACTGATAATGAAAATACACGCATGGTATATCGATGTCATAAATCTTGACTACAGCGTATGTATTGTACATGCGTTTCGTTACTATTCTTTATAACCTATAAATTAAACAAGTTAGCTAAATTTATTGCAATATATGTATATTTGTAGGTCAAAGGAATGCTACTCCGAATATGCAAAAATCGAAATCATTATCAAACGTCGGTCAATTTGTCACACAAAAAATTTTGAGAGGCCGTTCCAAAAGACCAAATTTGGGTAATGATTTTACCCCGCAAAAATGGTATCCTTCGGTAAGTAAGTTATACATATCTAATAACCTAATTTGTATACCTAAACTTAATCTACATAATAATATTTTTATGGGTTTGATAAATATAATCTTCTTTACTTATTGAAAGGGAATTAAAAAATATTTATGTGTTAAAATTTTTATATTAATCACCATTTCAGGAATATGGGCTTTGGATTTCGGAGTATGGGGATACATTTAAAATCGAGGAAACATTACTCACTTGTCTTACAAACGCGGAATCGGATTTTCTTAAATATATTTCATTGGAAAAAATAAAAGAAATTAATATTGGAAACGCAGCAGGTAAAATCTTTTTGTAAGCCATTGTATGCAAAATAAGGCAAAAACTGTACTATATCCAAAATACAAAATATTTATTTTATTTTAATTATAGATTTGCCAAAACTTATTAAAAAGCGAATTGTACCGAAAAAGAAATGTCTGACTACCAGCTTTTTTGACATTGGTCGAAAAGAAGAAGATGGTATGACTATTCATTAGTGTATATTTATATTAAATTATTGTCACAATAAACTCAATAATTTTTTGCAATGCTTTAACAATCGTTTAAACAATATTTATAAACAATAATCGATCTAAAAAACGATTGAACTCATATACAATGTAGTTTAGTTTGTTCGACAAAATCTTAATGGTACCATTACACTTGCGTCCTTCACCCATATTTTTAAGATTAAAATCAGCTTTTATTAAAATTATTAACCAATAATATTCCCCAGTTAAAACGGCTACAAAAACGGCTATGTAAAAAATAAAAATGGAAAAATCTTGTCAAATGCTCTACTTGGTTACAAACATTTTTTCCAGAATCTTTGTCTTTCTTAATATTGTAAAAACAATGTACAAGTTCAGTAAATAAGAATGTGGAGAGGGCTGTCCAAAATTTTTGATAAAATTTTAAAACCTCAGATCGGTTTTAAAAATAAATAAAAACAAGTAAGAACGATTATAGTCAAGTGTCTCGACTAGGGAAGCGTTTCCGACCCTATAAAGTATAAATATTCTTGATCAGCATCTACAGCCGAGTCGATCTAGCCATGTCCGTCTGTCTGTCCATCTGTATGTATGAACACGTCGTTTTCGGAGATGGTAAGAGCTAGAGGTGTAAATCTTATTGCTTTGGGTCCGTTATATGTGTACGCAGGTCGAGTTTATTTCAAATGTTTGCCACGCCCCTTTCCGCCTTCGTATTTGCAAAAAAATCGATATCTCAAAAATGGTAAAAGCTAGAGACATCATTTTAAGTCCATTAGCGGATAATAAATATAGAAGATATGAAAAATAAAAGTTTTACCCACCCCTTTCCACGGCAACGGAAAGAGTATACCGTGGTACATGATATCTCGTTGTCGAGAAATCTCGACTGCAGCGTTTCTACTTGTTTTAAAAGAACCGGGTACAATAAATTATAAAAAATATCAAGTCTGTGCAATTTGGATAGACAAGTTGTGCGTCACATCTGTGTTGATTATATGAGAGAATTTTTTTGTTTACTAGTTAAACCGACGCGACGGTGCTGAATAGAACCGCCCTAGATGATTATCCATTTACAGGCTATTAATTCACAGTCAGATTTTCTTTACCCTGCTAGACAAACAAATATAAATTGGAGGTACCGCGACCTCTGGTGAACGGTGTAAGTACCACCACACATAGTACATGCTCCAAGAAGGCGTAAGTTATTTTCGCTAAAATTTTGTTTTAGGATTTTCCATAGATTCCTATGAATCTGATACTTAGCTGAGCCCAGTCTGGATCCTGCAACCTAGCCGCATGTGCATCCAGCGATGTGAACTGAAGTGTTCAACCTGCTTAACGCACGCATGAATTTATCCGCTTACAAAACCACCGCCAACAGCCACCATACACCACGACGTTATTAATGTATACTTAAAAATTGTGTTTAATGCATGAACATAACCTAATGTATATATAGGACAGTACTTATTTACATACGATTAGTATAAAATTATTTTAAAATCTGACTCCCTTAGAACCATTGTTTGGAATTTCTTTGGAGCGTTGCTTAGCAAAAGATAGCAAACGCTACCAATCAAAGCATTCACTGTTGACAGTTTTTAGAGGAAATGGTAGGCATACTGGTAGCGTTGGAAATCTTAATGACACAGTAAGTATTTATATAATATGCATATTTGCATAAAAAAATAACACAAAATATTTATAAATGTTAGTTTTACCTAAAAATAAATCAAAGTATTTATATAATATGTACCTTAAGGTACAAATGGTATATTAACTTACTGCGAATGTATGTAACAGGCAGAAGTCGACACCTCCGACCCCATAAAGTATATATGTTCTTGATCGGCATCAACAGCCGAGTCCATCTAGCCATGTCCGTCTGTCTGTCTGTACGTCTGTCCGTCCGTCTGTCCTTATGAAGGCCTAGATTTTGGAAACAATAATACAAAGAGAAAAACTAATTGCACATTCTAGGGATATTAGCTCAGCACAAGTTTATTTTAAAAATCGGATACCTCCACCGCACCCCCAAAATCCGCGAAATTCTGTGGCATCTACACTTTGAACTCTATAGGCATTTAATTTGGATAGTGCATTGGCAGGGCCATTCTTTATCTGTGTTGCGAAAATCAGCCGGTTACGCCAACTTTTGTTTGTTCCAATGACAAAAATGTGTTGCGCGCACAAGATTCTCTATAGAAACATGGCGAGCACTTGTCATACATACACACACCTACAAACATAAATAACGAATATTGTTGCGCCCAATATTTTAATGCCATTATAATGTTTTAAAATCCAGTTGGAAACTGAGAATCGAGACACTCGATTATAATCGTTCTTATTTGTTGCTTCTGGATTTCGTCTTTTACTACGATGATGCCCAGATCCCGGTGGATATTTTCGTTACGAACATATTAAGGTGTCCCAGTGATAGTTTTCAAGATGTTGTATGATGATATGCTGCTGCTGCTCGAGTTCCCCCACAGCTGGGAGCCATACGTCCA
This sequence comes from Drosophila ironensis, assembly GCA_021223825.1. NCBI lineage: Eukaryota > Metazoa > Arthropoda > Insecta > Diptera > Drosophilidae > Drosophila > Drosophila ironensis. Next base: position 139,540 of record JAJJHQ010012234.1, read on the forward strand.
GATTGGCTATAGGACTGAATTGTAGAGTAGTAACTAATAGTCCAGGCACATGGCAATCGTGAGTTTATGATCCAGTGGAGGCTGCTAGCTTTTAGTTTTAGGTGCATCTTCTTGCATTCAATGAGCTTACGCGAGTCGTCAATCAAGGTGAACGCTAATGTACGTTACTTCGTTAGCTTGATGGATCTGCATACCATTTAGTGAAAGTGGAGGTCATGTTTATTTATTAAGAGTAAACGTTACATGTTTACACTTTTGTTCGTTTATTTTAATGCGCCAGTCGGACAGCCAGAGATAACTAGCGAGTTGGTATGTTGCTTGGGTTGGGCATCTGTTATCTAAGGATTGCGGTATCGTCGGCAAACGTTGACATTGTTAGTTGTTCGTTTCTAGGTATATCCGCAGTCTACAAAACATATAGACAAAGGCCGAGTGCGCTTCCTTGTGGAACTTCAACTTCGATGATGTAGTCACCCGAAGTAGTATTAAGCTAAACTCGATCGAAAGTTTGACGTATGTCGAGAAAAACAGTATTCTCGCTGTTCGAAGCCTGATCGTATTTCTGATATGAATCTGTTCACTTGCTCGATAGTTCCGTGGTTTCTTCGGAAGTTAAATTGGTGTGCCGGGATAATATTGCAAGCTTCCAGATATGGTATTATGGTATTAGTAGGTCACCACCGGGAGCCTTTTTGGTTTTAGCCCTCTTATGACTTTTTGAATTTCGTTCAGAAGGTGTAGTTGGCACAATGTTTCAGCTCTGTCTGCTGCGAGCCTAGTATCCCGAAGAGTTTCTTATCGGGGTGGTCGTTTCAATTGGGGCGCAAAGATTTGGGTGGGACACGGGGATTCTTTGTGCTTGTTGGTAAAAGATACTGGATGTACCTTAGCTGTACATTTTCTTCCTGTTGGTGAAGAGCCTGGTCGAGTGATCGGGTTGCTTCTTTAAGGCGTTGTTTTGAAGTTGGTGATCTGCTGTTTTGCCAATCACGACGCGTGCTCCTTTTTTCTCGCACGAGCTGTTCGATTTGCTGATTGGATTTGTAGTATTTGTTTAGTTTAGTTTATGCCGTGAGACTCCATTCCACATTGATATTCGTAGGGTCTGCATAGATTATTTAGATTGTTGTGCTGCGAGCAATTGTATTACCATGTTCTGGTTTTGAACAAGCGTTTGCATGGTTTTCATGAATGACATAACCTTATATCATACTTTGTTGGAGGGTAAGCATCATAGTTTTCGTTTTGCTATGTGTCTGTTCTGGGGCGTTTTGATCGCTCTGTGAGTTAGGTTAAATTAGATTTTCCATTTTGATTCGTAGAGCATCGGCCTAGGAGAAGCCGTTGGTAATGTTTGGTGTCCAAATGAGGACCTCTCAGCTTTGGCGAAAAAGACGTCTGGCATAGCTTTTGACGCAATGTACACATTCTGTGGGTTTTGATTGCGCGTTGTGGTTGCTTGTCGCATACGACTTTTCAAATCCTTTTACACCACACATCACCATCAAAAGCTAGGGCAAGCTATCCATGACCGTCAGTCTCGCCGTCTGTATGAATTAATACGGCGTTCTCCGATATGGTAACAGGTAAGATGTTATTTTTGCTTTGGGTCCGTTATACGTATATGTATGCAGACCAACCCACCCTTCGGTTCCAAAATTGGCATAAAAATGTAAATCTTCTCCCAAATATTTTAAATATTTCCGATATGGTAAAAGATATTAACTTGATTATGTTCGCATTAAATGGACCTCACTTGATTTAATAATATCTACTAGAGAAAATTAAGCTAGCTTAATATTTTTTTGTCAATACTCTAGTAAATTAACAATATGTTATATTTTTAGGTTCGATCTTGTGAAAGTTTGCCAGTAACCTGTGGTTCTATAGAACCGTTTGCAAATATTTCGAAAGCCTCGCCATCCATATTACAGTTAGAACTAATGAATTCGGAACTTGATTTTGACAAACAAATTCATGAGACAGCACAACTACAGATACCAATATTCGTTAATACCTGCATCGAATATTTAACAGAATATGGCTTAGAGATCGTTGGATTATTTCGTGTAAGCACGTCGAAGAAACGTGTTAAGCAAGTAAATTTGTTTTAATTTTGTGCTTAGCTAATATTTATGCAATTTTATTTTTTAAGTTGCGGGAGGAATTTAATAAGAACAGTCACTTCAGGATTCCATGTGACACATGTCCTCATGATGTTGCTACGCTTTTTAAAGAATTCCTTCGGGATCTTCCGGAACCCCTACTTTGTAGTTCATTGTATCCAACATTTTTGGAAACCCAACGTATGTATTATTATTTTTTTAATGTACTATGTATATGTATATGTACTTATTATAGGTATACGCAATCGGCGCCTTCAACTAGAGGCTATATCACATTTAATAAGGATTCTCCCTATTTCACACAGAGACACACTATATGTTTTGCTGGCGTTTTTAGCAAAAGTTTCAACACATAGCGATGATATACAGGATAGCGATGGGAACTTTGTGAGTGGAAATAAAATGGATAGCAATAATTTAGCAACAGTTTTTGCTCCAAATATTTTACGTGGAATGGTCTTCCCGTCAGAAAGAACTAAAGAACAAGAACATATAAGCGACTCGATTAATGTTGTCAGGTTTGTACAAGAAAATATATTAAATTTTCGGCGTTTATTTATTTATATTACTTTTTATTTTTGATAGATCCATGATTGATCATTACGAAGAACTATTTAAAATATCTGTTGAACTGATTGACGTTATTTATACACAAATGAGAGATGTGTGCCCTGAGAAGTTAGATCAACTAATTTCAAGAAAATTAAAAAAATACGAATGGTAGGTTTAAATTAATCATATATTTTCATAATCAATTGGTTAAAGAGTACCGCTCACTGGCCATTGAGGCCCTTAGCCGTACGGGTTGTTGGGGGATGTTAGTTGCGTTTGTTGATAAATATCTTAATTCCGACTGCTCTTTTCGAATGCCAAAAGCCAAATAGTGTCTATTTATATTAAAAATTTGCATTGTGCAGTGTGTAAAAATTAAGTTAACCCTAATGTATCCTATAATAATTGGCCTCTTGCCCTATAAAAAAAACGTAGACAGTAAAAATATGCATTTCCTAAATGTAAGTATGTCATATGAACTATATAAAATATAATCCAAATTTTAATTTAATTTAAATGTATTTTTATCTATAGCAAACCCTCCATTGACTTAATATCCGCAAAAACGGGAAACAGCAGTAATTATATCCACGTCGAAAAAAATATGGATGTTTTTACTGCATCCCTAAACCTGTCAACTGCGAATCAAACTGACAACTCAGGGGCTAATGAAGGTAATAACAGAATATTTTTATATATAATGAAACTTTTTTTTTTTCAAATAGAACTTGAATTGTCCATCAAGAAACTATATGAAAGGAGATTACCCACCAACAAATGTATTGTGGATTCCGCACCATTATGTCCTATGAATTTGGACTTAGAAAACTATTTTAAAACAAAATATTGTAGTTTAAGTTCAGACCCGCCTATCAAAGAAAACAAAACTATTTATAAAAGGCATCAATTAATTTCCAGTTCTAGGCGCTGACGTAATCTTAAATAAATGAAAACACATTTAGCAGAATAAAATTATCTGTGATCAATAATGGATTCCTCTCAAGAAATCATATTTAAAAGGCTGCTTATTAACAAGAATTAATAGACCTATATTTAATTTAATTAAATTCAAAGAATAAAAAAGTATACATACTATACATACTAGTATATTAAAAATAAAAATGTTTTTAAGATAATTACTAGTGTAAAACCTAATTATAATACAGTCGTAATAATTTTACGTGATTATGAGTGTATTTTAATTTACACCGTAACCACTCCTCAAGGTAGAGCTAGAGACAAAGAGAAAAAATTACAGTAGCTTACGGTAATTGTCATTTTATAAATTAGTGCGCTGACAAAAAAAGTGGTATCTGTGAAGGAAACCACACAGCCAATTACAAAGGCTGCCCAATCTACAAGAACCTATGAAGTCGAATGCTAGCCACAGCTCCCAGACCCCACAAAAGACACCCGAAGTATTCTTCGCCACCGGATCTTTGTTCGGCCCTCTCAAATACGAAGGTGTATTACATGCCATCGGTCTATATACAGAACTCAAGAAACCGACAGTGACTATTCCACAAGCTGACCCAACTATTGGAAACTCTCCAAGCAATATTGAAGCTATCATCATCTCTCTCCTACAGAGCATTATAGACTTCATGTCATTTATGAAAACCACCATGCAGAACCTTATGCAAAATCAAAACTCGCTTATGTAGATGCATGCATCTCAGCAAACAAAATAATCAATGTAAGATACAAAGAAACATCGACAGCTCCACTTCAGATATAGATTCAGTACTTATCGCAGCAGAAAAACTTCAATACTTATAAAGGAATGTGATCAAGTCAAGGATCTCTCCAGGTTTGTTTAACGTGGTATGTACCAACTAAATGACTTAAAACCACGGTGCCCATATATGCATTAAGCATGCTATGGCACAGCGAGTCTGGTTAAAGCGCCAACTAACTCCCCGTAAGGACAAGTCCTTCGGAATCCTAATTAAGAGCAGCTGTCTGGCATGCTCCCATCTTCGGTGGCGATCGATGTGTGTCTAAGCACTTCTGCTGCTTTATGGGCAACGCAACTCCACGACGGGTACGAAGACCCTGCCCACGATTTTGGGCTAACCCCAGCCACCACGATATTCCAACTAGGGGGACGACCTCAATGAGAGGCGCTTGGATGCACTCTCAACCCGTGGTACCGATGTTAACGATTCGGTGATCCTCCCTTTTAGCCCCGACAGTCTACGGTACATGGCATGTCTTTAGTCCCCATTAGTCGCCTCGTACGAGAAGCTGGAAAATGGGCTGTGACAGAATTCTAAGCCCCGTCACCACACGGGGAAAAGAAGTGTGATCAGTCGAACTAGCACACAAATTAACCTGCTGATCGAACTTTTACAAGGAAAAAGACAACTGCGTAGAGCATGGCAAGCCGGCGTCTAAGAAGCTTTTAAAAAAAGCAACACCAACTTACTAAAAGTAGATGCAGAAAAATCACAGTGCGATTGCATCCACACTAAAGAAGATTGTGCGAATGTATTCGCTCAGCACCTATTTAAACCGAACCCAGCAATGAAATTATCACTTCATATTATCACTTCATACTCAACGAGATAGCAATCATCAAGGTGCCGCCAATAACCATCATCAAGGGGCCCCAATAATCATCATCAATGTGCCGCCAATAATTTTTGTCGACTATACTTTATTTTCTCGGCCCGACTTGTCATAAGGTCGAAAATATAAATGGGTTTACAAATTATATAGAATTTTACAACGATATGCAGGTTGCGCAGACTACAACGATATTCCGCTACTATATGCCGCTTCGCCAACTGCGAATTATACGGTGCGTTCCAAAGTAAACCGGACTTTTAACATAAAGACAGAACAAATTGTTTTTTCGGCAAAATCAATTTATTTTATTTAAAATAGTGTCCTTCTGCGTTAATACAGCTTTTTGCACGATCCAAAAGCATATCGAACGATTTTTTTTAGCTCCTTGCCCGGTATGGCCTCCAGTATGCCGGTGCAAGCCCTTTGAATGGCCTCGACGTCTGCATAACGCTTTCCTTTCAGCGGCAAATGCATTTTTCCGAAAAGAAAGAAGTTGCACGGTGCCATATCAGGTGAATACGGGGAGTGGTGGATGGTTAAAATTTGATTTTTGGTCAAATAGTCGGGCCCAAGTGTCGATCGATGAGACGGCGCATTAACGTGAAACAAACGCCAACTTCCATCTTCGCGATATTCGGGCCGAACACGTCTAATACGGCGCACCAAACGCTTTAAAACTCCAAGGTAGAATACTGCATTAACGTTTTGGCCGGGTGGAACAAATTCTTTGTGGACAATACCCTTGGAATCATCAGCATTGTCTTCACTTTTGACTTCTCCAGGCGCGATTTTTTGGGTTTCAGCTCGTCCTTTATGTCCTCACCACCACTTTGAAAACGTTGAAACCACTCATGCACTCTGCTACGGGATAGGCAACCATCGCCATAAACTTGTTTTATCAATTGAAACGGTTCGGTAAAAGTTTTACTCATTTTAAAACAAAATTTAATGTTGGCTCTTTGTTCGAAGCTCATTCATATTCGCACCGATGACTCAAACATACTGACACTTAAAACGCAGTAACCTCACTTCCAATAGATGAAATGTCATGAAATTTGTACTAAAAGTCAATAAAGGATAGCAGATTGTAACGCACCAGTTAATATATAGATGGCGCCACTAGACAGCGCTATATTCAAAAAGTCCTGTTTACTTTGGAACTCACCGTATAGTTCTTTATCCAGGTTTATAATTTGGGCACAAATTCGCTGCTTGCTTAAAATACAAAAGTCAGGCCACGATATGCCGCCTGGCGATGAAATTTCTCAACTATGAAATAGAATAGAGAAGCCCAACCATCAGCGACAGTAACGAAAATTCCTATTTCTCTTATATCTATGTTTTCATATCAAACAATGGAGATCTAATTCAATCGTAACTTTAAAATAATTCATGAGAAGCAGTATGTATCAATCCGTGTGGCAGGTCGAAGGTCACCAAAACCAGTAGCCAACGAATGGGAGCAAAATGCTCGTCATCTTTTTTTGATGACGCACGAGATAATAAGGATCCCTTAGCAGAATTTATGAGATAATTTGGCGATTGTCTAGATGATCCTAAACGCAGCCTCACGATCTCCAGGGCACAACAACTAAATAGACTGACGCAAGGGCGACACATCTCCAACTTCACGACGTACAGTATCAGCAATACGGGTGAAATCCTTCTGTTGCGGTCCAAAGTTGCAGATCGTGCTTCTTACCAGAACTCCGGCCGCCTATGCCTGGCCGTCGTAGTCTAGTCTTATTGATTAGTCATTGGAATTGTGTAGTACGATGCACAAGCTCACAGTGCTGCTTAGGAAAAATAACAAGTAAGAACGATTATAGTCGAGTGTCTCGACTATAAATACCCGGTTCTCAGTTTCACCTGGTTTTTGACACAATATAATACCTACCTACTTTTGGGAGCAACAAATTTTCGTAATTTATTTTATAGGTGTGTGTTTGTTTGAAAAGTGTTTCTATGGACAAACTTGTTATTTTTTCATTCAACGCAACTCATTTTTGTCATTTTCGCAAACAAAAGTGGGCGTACCGGCTGATTTTCGCAACATAGATAGATATTGGTCCTACTATCCAAAAATAGTGCCTATAGAGCTAAAATTGTGGATGTCACAGAGGTTCGCGGTTTGCGGGGCTGCGGAGGGAGGTAGCCGATTATTCAAATAAATTTGTGCTGAACTGGTATCCCTAGAATCAGAATGTGGAATTAGTTTTTCGCTATCTATTATAGTTTCCAAAATCTAGGCGTTCATACGGAAAAACGGACGGACGGACAGACGGACGGACAGACGGATGGACAGACGGACATGTTTGACATTCGCACGAATCCAATATACCCATTTTTAAGAACGTGGTATAATTAAGTTTTTTAATTGTTGTAATTAGAAACCAAAACAATGCAAAATCACGTGGGGGTTACCAAAATTTGAACCGTTAATAATTATTGTCGGCTAGATTTTATTTTCTTGGCTCTCTTGGCTTTCTTGATCTCTATAAAAAGATGTTTGGATCGCCACTTGTGTTGGCGAGTGTGGCTCTCAGACGGGATCGGGTGCGTATCTGTGACAGAAAACTTGCTAGGGGATTTGACTGTGTTTCAATATTCTGCTGATACATTGTTGCAATAGAGATATTTCGTTTTTGAACTAGAACATTGAAAAGCAGAACTTTGTGATCAATTTACGCTGTTTTTCCTGGAGGCCAATTTTGTGAGCTGGGTTCATATTATTACGTGTACAGTTTCGATAAACAAGAGTATATTGGTCTGTAATATGTGGCTAGTGATATTTCCATGCCGGGTTTCGAGATCATTATACCTGGTTCTTGAAAAGAACCGAATTATTTTCGTTCTTACTTGTTTTTCATTTAAATAAATTAAACAATCAGACAAAATGTAGTCCAGATTTCTCGATAACAAGTTACCATATACTATTTTCCCTTTCATTTCCTTTAAAAAAAATTATTTATTTTCAAATAATTTAACAAGTTTTTTGTTTATTGACTTCCAAACAAGCAGCACGTGCACACTCATTTGTATGTATGTACGTGCTTATTGTGAATACATACATACACTTCTGTATGTATACACTTGCTGACATTGCATACATACATACTCTATATGGTGGATACACGTGCAGACGGATTGAATTCAATAAGAAAAGAATTGAATGACGTCACTCGGAATTTGCAGCGGCATGCCGTTGCCGTGGGAAGGGGTAGGATAACTTTAATCTTCTATATTTATTGTCCAGTCTGAACGTAATGGTATAACGGGACATACATCGAAAAACTATCGCCAAAAAGTACTGGCATCCTCTCTGGAAATCCCACTTAATATTAAGTGTCCAAATGGGCTCACTATGAGCTGGCGTTTTTTGCTGTTATCTTGTGAATGTTTCCATTCTAAATGCAGCCTCATCTCAGTTCGTACAAAATTAACAACTGGAAAACTGACCCCAGCATTTTTTTCCATTCATAAATGCGAGGTCATCTCAAATTACCTTAAGCCAAATAAATCTCTAGGATATAATCACATCACCCCGTTTCCAGCGGGGGGAGCATGTTGGGAGCAGGAAGGCAGCTTTCCCAAAGCCTAAGCAAAGATTGCCGCCTACCTATCGCACGATGGGTGCGTAAGGGCTTTATTCCACCATGATTTAATAGTATATGGTAACTCGTTATCGAGAAATCTGGACTACATTTTGTCTGATTGTTTAATTTATTTAAATGAAAAACAAGTAAGAACGAAAATGATTCGGTTATTGGTTTTCCCCTGTTTGCGGGGTTCCAAGGGGGAGTGACTGCATCTTTATACCATGTACCTTAAGGCAAACCTAGTGCAAATGGATGTAACAGCCAGAAGGACACGTCTCCGTCCCTACAAAGTATATAAATGGCTGATCAGCATAAACAGGCCAGTCGATATAGCCATGTCCGTCTGTCTGTCTGTATGTTCATATGAACACCTCGTTTTCGGAAATGGTAAGAGCCAGAGATGTAATTCTTTTTGCTTTTGGTGGCTTTGATTGCAGGGATAGCATGTTTATTTCAAATTTTTGCCACTCCCCTTCCTGCCTTCGTAATTTGCATAAAACTGTATTTTCTTTGACACAAAATAAGAGCTAGAGACCTATTTCTTTTTGAATTATGTTCGTTTAACAATTACGCAGATAATGTCATTCTTGGAGTTGCCACGCCGCATTCCGCCTTCGTTATTTGCATAAAACTGTATTTTTTTCGACACATTTGCCTAAAACTTGGACAAAATAAGAGTTAGAGATTTCTTTTTGCAATATGTCTGTTTAACTATTGCGCAGATAATGATATTATTGGATTTTGCCACGCCCCTTTCTGCCCTCGTATTTGCAAAAAGATCGATATCTTCGAAATGGTAAAAGCTAAAGGCATAATTTTCAGTCTAATAAGTCCACTGATCGTCAAACACGTACGTGCAAAATTACGTACGGATCGGACAATAAATATAGAAGATATGGCCAATTAAAGTTTTACCCACCCCTTCCCTAGGCAACGGCATGCCGCACACGCTGGGGTGACGTCATCCGTCTCTTCTTTGACTTCAATTCGTTCGCACGTTTATTCATACAGTAGCGTGTGTATGATTTTGCTGATTTTTTGGATGTCAACAAACGAAAATTTGTTGAATTATTTGAAAAAAAAAATAAAAACAAAGAAATGGTTCATAAAGAAAAGAGGTCTCGTTGTCGAGAAATCTCGACTAAAGCGTTCCTACTTGTTTTTGACTTCAATTCGTTTGGACGTGTATTCATACAGAAGTGTGAAATCTCGACTACAGCGTAGGTACGCAAGTAGGAACTTTTTATTTCAGACAGATGGTCAAGTTTATTGCACGCCCCTATTTGCTTCGACATATTTGCCCATAACTTGGACAAAATAAGCGCTAGAGACCTATTTGTTTTTGCATTATGTTATGTTATGACCGGATGACCTCTCCTTGAAGGGAGATTGTCGCGCATAGACCATTAAGGTCCTTAGTAATACCGGTTGTTGGAGGTAAAATAGACCTCGAGTGCTACTCGCGAATGCCAGAAGCCTGCTCGGGTCTAGCTTTCCTATTTCTTCCTGCGTTGTGATACATTATTCTTGTATCGCTATTGTTTCCTGATAAGGGCTGGGTAGCGAGAGAGGATATGCTTTAGCGATTTTTTCACGCCTGGCTCCGTGCATGCCGACACCCATCGTTCCCTGTTAGGCCCAGTTTTAGAGCATGGACTTGCAGAAGGCAGTGACATGTAAACAGACCGACTAGCAATCTGCAGTCTTGCCTCTGTAGCTTCAGTAGGAACGATGCCCTTTTTTGGCATTGTGTTTTGGACATGGTTCTGGATATTCTGCAGTTCGTGGTGTGTACTCACCTACTGTTTGCTTCCATTAGAACTGTGTGTTTCTGGGGTTTCCTCGAGGTGGTTTGTGGTCACTGCGCTTAAATTTTACTCGAAGTGCAAAGTACCGATGGTCCGAGATGGAGGGTCTGCTCAGTGACCTCGGTATTTCCCTCCGTTTCGAGGGTTGGTCTAACACATTTGTAGAGGTTGGGCCTAGGGTTTATTTTCCAGGATCTTCAGGTATGTGGACTTTTCTGTTGTTTTTCACCATATTAGAGCCCCATCTAGATGGATGGGTCGCACAACCGATATGAAAATCCAATGTGTTAGTCTAGGTGATAGGCCCCATGTGCACCCCAGCATCTATGCGTATAGTGCATTGGTTGCCTTTTTAGCCCTTTCCTCCACATTTGGCTTCCAGCTCAGCTTGCTGTTAATGATCCTTCCCAGGTACTTTATTCGGTCCTTGAGGATCAATGCATCAGAGTGTAGCTCTGTTTCCACAGATTTGCCTTGTATTCCATACATGGTCATCATCTGCTTGTTTGGCAAGCTTGAAGATCTGTACAGAACGTCTTGTATTTTGTAAGCTTTGGGTTCTCCATGCTGTCCTGAAGCTCTTTTTATGCGAGATAGTTTACATTCTTTATGGAACGCTTGTACCAGTGTCATGTTGAGCTTTTCTAGAGGTCGCTCAATGTCTTCAGGGGACTTTATTCGAGTCGGTTCTGGTAGCTTTCTGTTCACTTTGTCGCCGTATTTTTCCCAGTGGGTGTTTCTGGGGTTTCTTCGAGGTGGTTTGTGGTCATTGCGCATGAATTTTACTCGAAGTTCAATGCACCGATGGTCCGAGATGGAGGGTCTGCTTAGTGACCTCGGTATTTCCCTCCGTTTTGAGTGTTAGGTCTAAAACATTTGCTTCAGCGTCGTCTCTTTAGGCATAGTACCCGGGAAGAACATTTTCTTTGGTATGGACGGAATTTGTCCACCACCTCCCGCTCGGCTCCTTCCCATAGCTTTCCCAAAAATGCAACGGCACTGGTGATCCACTTCAAGGTGGTGTCATCCCTGCAGCTCAGCAGCTTTACCCCTTCCAGCCATCCCCCGAATGCGACTGGCTGTGATTTCGAGCTCTTCGAGCAGCTTGGACTCGACTGCCCTCCACTGCTCTGGTTTCTTGGGAGCGCTGGCGTTTCGCCAGTTGCTCCTCCACCTTGTTAAAGTGCCCTTTCCCCGTTGCTTTCATCTTTGGGTTCTGGGCAAGGTAGGCACGGCTCTCTTTTATCCTTGCCTGGGCCCACTTGAGACTGCTCGACTCCTCTGGTAAGAGGTCGTGCTTCTCTCGTAGCCTGGCCTCAATCTTGAGAGCGAACTTGTACAGGGCTTTTGCTTTCAAGCCCTCCTTTGTCTTTTTGGGTCCGACCTTGCCAGAGGTTTCGGTTCCCTTAGGAACTAGGAGACGCTTGCGCTCTGGCCCCTTCTTTTCCGGATTGGGATCGAGGTCCGAGTTTCCCTCTACTGCGGTACCTCTCTGTATCCGGTTGTTTTTAGCAGCAGTAGCTATACAACCGTCCTAGCCTGCTTTCGCCGGGACGGAAGAGTGACCGGATTTCTCCTCCCCGTGCCGCCGGTAGTAGCAGTCACGCTTCCCACCGACATGCCCACCTTCGTTTGCTCTTTTGTGGCCTCCATCTTGTATCTGGAATACCACCCTTGCATTTTATCCTTACTGCCAAGGACCTCAGACCATAGCTTCGCCTGAACTCACGCAGTACCTGTGTTGGTATGCGAGTTGTGCAGGGCAAGCCTTGTCTAGACATCGCACCCCCTGTCGCCCAGTGGCACCCGCTGCCAGGTGCCGCTCGTGGCAGGTACCCCTTGGTTCGAGGAGGTACGGTGTGCATTGCCGTACCGGCAGCCTCGTGGAGGGTTCAGTCGAGGATTTCTGTTTTTTAGCATTAGGCCCGTTTAACTATTACGCAGCCAATGTCATTCTCTGATGTTTGCCACGCCCTTTTCCGCCCTTGATTTTTCAACAAAAAAAAAGGTTAAAGCTGGAGATATAATTTTGAGACGTACATGCAAAATTACATCCAGATTGGACAATAAATATACGAGATATGAATATCATATTCGAATCTAGTGTTTCTAAAATGAAAATTTTACATGGGCGTGCAGGAGGAGTAAGCCAATTTTTAAAACAAACTTGTACTAAACTGGTATCCCTAGATTCATTAAGGGGGAGGAAATTGCGAGTTAGTCTACAGGGCATGGTGAAATTTAACTGGCCGAGTAACTTTGAATAAAAGAGGATCGTGTATGGCTTTGTTAACCATACACGATATATAGTCGGTAAATTTAAGTTTAGAATCGAGGCGGATGCCAAGATCATCAATAAGTTTTAAACGATCCAGGGCATCACCATTTACGTAATAAGTAGCAAGCATGGGATTACAACGACAGAAGGTCATTGCACTTAAAGCCATTGAGGTTTAAAAAGTTAGCAGAGGACCACTTCTGGAGATTGGTTAATTCGGATTGTAATTCCGATTGGCAGGAAGCAACGCTATATTGATAGCAAATTTTCACAACGTCAGCGAACATAAGGACTAAAGGGTTTTTTATAGTGAATGGGAGATCATTTATAAACAATGTGAAAAAAAGCGGACCGAGGTGACTCTCTTGTGGGGCACCGGACGTGACGCTGACCACATCAGATAAAGAATTTTTTAATAGGACTCGCTGCGTCCTTCCAGCCAGGTAACTACAGACCCAACTAAGGAGATCTAAAGGAAAACCTATCAAATCTAGTTTACATAGGAGCAGGGAATGGTTTACAGAGTCAAATGCTTTGCTGAAGTCGGTATAGATGACATCTGTTTGACGATTCTTGTTGAAACCGCTGATTATGAAGGAAGTCAGTTTTGCTTATACAATATTCGTACACCAATGGGAGTGGATTTTTATTCTTAGAAAATAAAAATCATTCATATTTTTCGTTATTATAATGTACTTTATTTTAACAAAATATACATTTAAATATTTTTCGCAAGTCTCCTTTTTGTACAGTCTATTTATGTTACGTGTATATATGAATTATACAAAATAATATATATTTTTTATAATAAGCACCTAAAGCTTATAATAAATTACAATCAGCTTTAGCATAAGATTATATTCACAGCCAATTATTAAACGCATTTTTTATTTTGCCCTTTTTTCACATGTCCATTGCCATCCACTTAGAACTATTATTGTACTACATTAAGAATTTGTTTTTATATATCAAATTAAAATTAAATAAAAATGTTATTTTATTCGTATCTATAGTACTAAATTCATATGCTTATGTCAAGATTCAAATACTTCCAACTTATAGAACCATCAGTTATTACTGATTGAACTGGTTTACTCTTATAGTTGAATATGCAAAAATTTGAGTTTCCGAAATTCTTGTAAAATTTGTGATACATCAAATTTTAATTAAATTCCACCCAATCGACCATACGGGTGGAATCCAAGATTTTTTACATACCCCAAACATAAAAGAAATTGTATTGTGACCCGACAGTTTTAGCATTTGAGTGGTACTCTCAGATCTAGAGGATCGTTAACATCAATAACATATTTTTTACCTACTAATTAATGATCTATTTTGTGCGGTAGCATGTTTCTGTCTTATGGATGTAACCTAACCAAAATTCTCATAAGATGTTTAGTGTTTCACAAATTATCCGACTTCCACTCAATACGACCATATGTGTGGAATCAAAATTTCTATGGAACCCTAAACATAACCAAAGCTCGTATAACAACCAGATTATTGGTACAATCCAATATATTCGTATATATGTATACATTACTTTTGTGAAATTATGGTACATTTCACAAAAGTACACAAACGCATAAGTAAAATCAAATGTTTCCGCGCTTGTAATTTATTATCAATAATATCATATTTATAAGTATGCATTTTAAAGTTTTTAGTCTATAAACTGTCCTACATCAGTAAACGGAGACAGAAATTCTAGCCCAGTATACAACCTATAAACTACTCATTTCTACTTTCAATAGGTATTATATATTTGTTAAATTTAAAAACAAAACTTTTCATTGCTACCATATTGGCACTCGAATATAAAATAATAATATAAAGGAACCACAAACTCCTTAAATAATTAGTTTGGACAATATTTAATTATAAACAAATATGTGAATAGATATTTTAATTATTATACTCAGGAATATGTAGATTTGTATGATCAATAAAAATTTATAATTATGTTTAATAATTACAAATATTTTCTTGTCACAAGACAAGCCAAAGTTTAACTATGTATAACTTAAATACAAGTTTCAGCTATTTCTATAAAAACATGGTTTGGTTTGTATAATGGTTTGTATAAAAAGAATGATTTAAGTCTTTATATTTAATAAAGCATATGAAATATTATTTATCTGAATATTTAGCGGAAAAATTTAACTCTGCTTGCTTGAAATTTTCGCCAAATTTAATTATAAATAAAATACTTTAGAATCCGTTTAAATTAAATTTACTGAGTAATTGAATTTGTGTTTTCGCGTATTAAATATGTATTATATTATTTTAAGATACTACATGCCACACTGCATGCAAGCCGAAAGTATGATTGATTATGAATGTTTAGATCATGATTCATAGTCCCGATTTGAATATTCATCAGCATACCGACCAGATGCTGAAATATGTAAAAAATTTATTTTTTTTTCTTCTTTTAAAAAAATAACTTACAATCGTCCATTAATATTACTTGAGCATTTTCTATATTTGTACTAGATACAGAATGGGAAATTACATTAAGTTCGTCTTCGTTCCATCGAGTTCTGGCACTTGAACGAGTAACGGTCATTGGAGCTGAGTAAAGACTCAAATTAGTAGGACTTATAACCCCAGACATTGTGGAAATTGAGCCGGCATATCCCAACAGCTGTATTTAAATGATAGGTTTTATTTTAAATAATAATTATGTTAAACATAAATAAGTTTCCTCCATTATTATAAAATATAGATATATAGTATTTTTGTAAATCTTTAAACTTACCGGGGCAGGCTGCGAATGAAAATGATTAAAATACTCTCTACTGTTAGAAGCTGGATACATTGGTGCGGTAATTCTGCTTGCTGAGTTTGATCCCATGGATAACATCTTACAACGAGTGGTATCAACATAAGGTTGCGGAGTCCCAGATGCTGTATTATTCGCTTGCGGTATAGGAGACGTGGCGATCATTATTTCGTTTGCAGTGTCGTTAACGCTATTGCTACTTATGGAGCCAATATTTTTATGATGGTCTGCTTCCAAATTGTTTTTCTCTGCACTGGAATTATTACTCGTTAAAATTGGAGAACTATTTGCAGAATTCAAAGCCGGAGACGGTGACTGAACCAGTGTCAAGTCACCGCTACTTCGTATTATAGCTACGGGGCGAGCCATTGGTGGCAACATTGGCGGCAACATGGTAGTATGATAATGAGAAGATGGGGACGATGCTAATTTCGTTGTACGAAGCTGTTGATGTATTTGAAAATGAGGGGTATGTCCATGAGACAGCGGATGAGAGTGCGAAAATGAATGATTAGCAACTGATTCTGTAATAGCTGTATGATTAGAATCTGGACAAACATATGTGACGAACTCTGAAATATCATGTGGCTCTGTCGAATATTTATCTACCGCGACATCGACTGATGTTATAGGCGGCCGCGTATTGCTGTGTTGCTGATAATAGAGGGTATTTATTGGACTAACAGGAGACGGGTGCAACGATGGACTACTATGTTGCGGTGTAGCTAAAATAAATAAAAAATAGATAATAAATATTTATAGCAGTTTTTATTTTTTAATACCTTGAGATATTGGTCGACTATTAAGAGATGTATATCGATGTATAGATAGAGTCGATTCTGCTGTTGATTTTTCCTCATCGTGGGAACTATCAGCGTCTGTCGCCCTTAAAATCATTGAAAAACTACTGGTACCGTTTCTTGAAGAAATATTTGCAATTGGAGAAGAATTAGTAGTATCACCCTTGTTTAGGTCACATATATCTTCATTTGTGCCTTCCGGGCGTAGTAAGGGACTCTGTGATAAATGCATACTCCTTTGATCTATAAAATCAACTAATAATGTTATTAATATTTGAAAGTATTGTGTAAAAGGACGTGTCGATATTTGCATTAATTTTTCTAAATCCCGTGTGACAATTCTATGTTTGTCTCAGGCTCGAAATCTTTAATTCCGTATTTATTTGTAAAACCGACTCATCCGTTTTTGTTGACTTATTTTTTACTCACCATATCCAACAGGAATTGAATTGGCGACGCCTGACTCAATTTGGACGTTATGAGCGCCAGGCATTGAAGAATTAGAATTTATTTGATATGTATTGCACTCAAAAGCTGCCACGACGTTTTCTGTTTTAATTAGATTTGAGTGCATGCTGCCATCGCTTACTTCATCCAAAATTGAATCTAAAAAATTATTAAGTTAATTATTATGCACCTTTTTCAAATAAGTATTATAATGTTCCACCGAAACGTATATAAGGAGTTTATTAAGCTGTTTAAAAGATATATACAGAGAAAGAACATACCCAATTCTTGTTATAAAAGACACACTAAGGGGAACTTTTTAATTTTTTGTTTAATTTTTAAACTTAATTATTACTCGTACGTGCCAGTAAAAAAAAAACAATGGAAAAAGTACCTTTCGATAAAGTCCACAATTCTTTCGATGAAAACACTCCAGTTGCCAAAATTATATCGTTGCAAACGACACCATTATATGGGTTGTGTCGAACATCCTCATTTTTTACATTGACACATTCGTCTTTTCTATTGGTGGGATCAACACCCCGAGTATATAGTGTCAAAAGCGGTGATCTTGAACTTATGTGTGACGGTGTTAAACAATTGGAACCCATATTTGTGACTGCGTTATGAGAGTTTATGAAATTTGCCAAGTATAAATCCAACTCCCGAACAGAAACATTTATGTGGTAGGGATTTACACAAAGTCCAGGATGTAAGCATTCGGGATTTTTTTCCAATCGCTCACCATCTGTGCTTTCTAAAGGAATAGCTTTGAAGAGAATGACCATGACCAAATCTAGTCTCCATACTTTATCGGCCTGTCGCAAACAGTCTATGCGTCGCATTTTTCCTTTTTGATCGGGATTTGAAAGAACACAGATGGATTTACGCTTTCCAATAATTGACTGTACAAAATCTTCTCGACTTTCTTGGGTGATGTCTTTTCTGAGTTTTCCCAACAATCGCGATGCCCACTTTTGTTTCACCTCTGGCTTTTCATTCTAGAAGGAACAACTTTAAAAATTGGAATTCCTTATTATATTTTATTTTTACCTGCAGTTCGTCCTTACAATGCCTTTCCTCTTCCAATGACATCCTTTTTTCATGTTTTTTATAATATTTTCTTTTTGCGGCTTGTAAATTAAACCACGAATAGGAAAATGACTTAACATACGGGAGAAGTGCCTCAATAAAGGGGTGAAATTCATCCTATATAAATATAAATGTTATTATATTACCACATTTACAAGATATTTTAAACATAATCCTACTTATTTTTTTATTTAAAAAAATGTAATAGTAAATTTTTTGCAGCACCGTAGTACTTATTTTAAAAAATGTAATATTAAATTATTCGCAGCACCGTAGTAATTATTTTGCCCAATATTAATAACATAGAAATAAGAGAATTTTACATTTATAGGAACAACTTTAAGGTATGTAAAGTCGTCAAGAGTTCAGAAGCCCGCTCTTCTTATTATTGCTCTTTTGTAAGTAGTATTATTATTCGTAGGGTCATTTCGCCGTTTTGCATTGAATCGTTCAAGCAGCATATCGTTGCTCAGACATTCTAGACGGCACGCAGACGGTAATAAAAACCAACATTAACCTACGTCCAGGGAACATTGTGCTTTTGTTTATAAAGATCGATTAAGTAAAATTGTCGTCTCGAGCTGTGTCTGCGTTGTTTGTGCGTGCATTCAAACTGACCGTTATTCATTTTATTGTTTAAGTACATTAAGGCTTAGCACAGTGGATTGAACGCAATTGTTTTGACAAAGATTTATTAGTACACTGAATAGGTTCATGATCTCAGAGATAGAAATCTATCTATAATTCCTAAACCAGTTTTCAAATTTACATAATTTTTTCTTTCTTTAATTCTTAAATTATATTAAAATTAAAATCTGATAATATGTTTATAAAAACCTATTATTTATGTTTATTATTACTGTTTATCTCATATCGCACAATATGCTACCTGTCTGCCGCAGAGGTGGCGTGTTTGATTCCGCCATTAATATTTTTGCCATATTCTGGTTTGATTCTCAAAAAATTACTCCCAACATTTTGGCTTTGAATTAGTATTAGGGTTTTAAGGTTGTTAGGGTTAGAGTTAGAGGTAATGGGGAAAAGTGCATTATAGTCCCAACATAACACCCTAAAAGGACAACGGCAAGCATCGTTCTAGGGTTAGTAAGGGTGGGTAGGTTTATTAAAAGTAGTCTACTATGGTAAAGGGGAAGGTGCTGGTTTCCATCCTATTTCAGGCCACGAAGTGCGAAAATGAGGAAGTTTTTTTTGCACCCATTCAATGCTGTCTTTGTGAACCCCATATTGGGGACTCCAGACACAAGACCCGTATTCCACAATCGGATGAACTAATGACATATATATATTTTTAGTGAGGTATGGGTCATCTAACTCTTTCGACCATCTTTTCACAAATCACAGTACACCCCTGGCTTTGTTAACCATACACGATATATGGTCGGTAAATTTAAGTTTATGATATAGGCGGATCGTCAATAAGCTTTAAACGATCCCGGGCATCTCCATTTAGATAATAAGTAACAAGCATGGGATTACAACGACAGAAGGTCATTGTCTTGCACTTAGAGACATTGAGGTTTAAAAAGTTAGCAGAGCACCACTTCTGAAGACTGGTTAAGTCGGATTGTAATTCTGATTGGTAGGAAGCAATGCTATATTGATAGCAAATTTTTACATCGTCAGCTAACATAAGGACTAAAGAGTTTTTTATAGTGAGTGGGAGATCGTTTATAAAAAATATGAACAAAAGCGGACCGAGGTGACTCCCTTGTGGGACACCGGACGTGACGCTGACCACATCGGATAAAGAATTTTTTAATAGGACTTGCTGCGTCCTTCTAAGGAGATCTATAGGAAAACCTAGCAAATCTAGTTTACATAGGAGCAGGGAATGGCTTACAGAGTCAAATGCTTTGCTGAAGTCGGTATAGATGACATCTGTTTGACGATTCTTGTTGAAACCGCTGATATGAAGGAAGATTGGTGGTAGTAGATCGTCGGCTTATGGAACTGTGTTGGTAGGGAGATATTACCGATCTACAAAGGTGTTGCAGATGAGGGATATTTTTTCAAAAAGTTTCGGAATAGCGGATAACTTTGAATACCTCTGTAGTTTACCGCGTCCGATGTTTTACCGTTTTATACCATGTACCTTAGGTACAAATGGTATATTAACTTTGTGCAAATGTAGGTAACAGGCAGAAGCAGACATCTCCGACCCCATAAAGTATATATATTCTTGATTAGCATCAACAGCCGAGTCGATATAGCCATGTCCGTCCGTCCGTCAGCCGTCTTTCGGTCTGTCCGTCTGTCTGTCTTTATGTATGAACACCTCGTTCTCGGAGATGGTAAAAGCTAGAGGAGTAAATCTATTTGCTTTTGGTGTGTTATTATTGCAGGCAGATCAAGTTTATTTCAACTTTTTGCTACGCCCCTTTTTTCTTCGTAATTTGCATATAACTGCATTTTCTTCGATAACTTTGACAAAATAAGGGCTAGACCCCTGTTTCTTTTTGCATTAGGACCGTTTAACTATTATGCAGATAATGTCATTTCCAGATTTTTGCCACGCCCCCTTCCGCCCTCGTATTCGCAAACAAATCGATATCTCCAAAACGGTAAAAGCTAGAAACTTAATTTTAAGTCTGTTAGGTCTGCTGATCGGCTAACACGTGCATGCAAAATTACGCTCAGATCGGACAATAAAGATATGGCCAATTAAAGTTTTACCCACCCCTTCCCACGGCAACGGCAAGAGAGGTACATGGTATCTCGTTGTCGAGGAATCTCGACTACAGCGTTTCTACTTGTTTTTTGTTTGTATTTTGTCCTTTTACCTATTACGCAGATAATGGTATTCTTGGATTTTTGCCACGCCCCTTTCCGCCCTCGTATTAGCAAAAAAATCTATATCTTCGAAAAGGTAAAAGCATATTTTTAAGTCCGCTAAGTCCACTGATTATTAAACACGTACATGCAAAATAACGTCCATATCGGACAATAAATAAAGATAAACGTCCAAGGCAACGGCATGCTGCTACAACCTTCTTTGACTTAAATTCGTTGGCACGTGTATACATACAGAAGTGTGTGTATGTATGCATAATACATACAGAAGTGCATGTATGTGTGCACGTGCTGACCATTATTTGGTTCTTTGAAAAGAAAAAAAAAATAAAAACAAAGAAATGGTTGATAAAGAGAAGAGGTACATGGTATCTCGTTGTCGAGAAATCTCAACTACAGCGTTCCTACTTGTTTATGTTAAAGAATAATTAAAGATTCCTTCCAGATTAAAGGTTGAATAATTTTAGTAGCGGCTTGCTCAGATTTTAGGCGCAGTACCTTAGCACACATGCAGGTACTCCATCAGGACCTGGCAAAAATATAGGTTTTACCATTTGAAGATCCATTAGTATCGCATCCTCGGATAATGAGAGGCAGAAGATGAGATTCGAATTCGGTAAATCATAGGCATATGGCTGAGTTGGGTCAACTACAGGTGAATAAGTTGCTTGAAAGAACTTGGCAAAGAGACCGGTCATGGCCTGATCATTAGTTGCCGTTGTACCCTCAAACGCGAGAGAGGCTAAAGATGTTAAAGGTTTACGTTTGGTGTTAACAAAACTGTTTCGGGTCCCGCAGAACTCCCTTCCTTTTAAAATTTTGTACCTAGCCTTAAGTAAATATTTTTTAACTATTTTAAGTATACCAAGGCAGATCGTCACTTGTGAGTGGATATCGCGCCGGAACACAGTCATTAAAAAAAGAGTCCAATTCACTATAGAAGATTTGAATGACAACGGTCATATCCGTGCAATTGTATAGATCGGACCAGTCGTACGTGAAGATATTGTAGTTGATGCCCTCAAAATTGGCCTTACGAAAACAGCGAGTTTTCTTTACTTACTCATACTTTTTGTTTTCGGTTGAATCAACTTGTATATCCATCCTCATCTCTAATGAGGGATGGTAAGGATCTTCAGGGTAAATGAGAGATGAAGCCCTGGATAAGGATACGGTTACCAGATCCGAGACAAAGCATAAGTCTAGATACCGACCTAAGGAATTTGTGATATTGTTAACCTGTGCGAGTGACATGTCTAACATGCCGCAGTAAAGTCATGATGTACGGTGGGAATTAAAGAAGATAAACTATTAGAAGTGGACCAGGAAGTTTCAGGTAGATTAAAATCTCCCAGAACAACCAATTGGTCCGTGTCAGACAATAAGTTGGATACGGATTGAATCGCTGCCAGATGGTGCCGGAACATAGTCTTAAAAAAAATCGAATGCACTATAGAAGATTTGTATGACAACGGCCATATCCAACAGCGAGTTTTCTTGACTGCCTCATATTTATTGGTTCTCTAAAGAGGGATGGCAAGGATCTTCAGGGTAAATGAGAGATGAAGCCCTGGATAAGGATACGGTTACCGTATCCGAGACAAAGCATAAATCCGGATACCGACCTAAGGAATTTGTGATATTATTAACCTGTGAAAGTGACAAGCTTAACATGCCCGCAGTGAAGTCAAGATGTACAGTGGGAATTAAAGAATATAAACTATCAGAAGTGGACCAGGAAGTTTCAGGTAGATTAAAATCTCCCAGAACTACCAATTTAATCTATCCACAAATAAATTAAATAAAATCGGTTAAAAAAATCGCTTTAACCGAGCTCATCTACCGCAAAGGGTCCGAAGGGAATACATTCAAACAAACGACGAACGTGTCTGACGTACCCAAAAGTTTTATGGAAATTCAAGCAGATAAAATGTGTTCAAGAGGCCGCTGGTTTTCTACGAGCCAACAAAGCTTTACCAATACGATAAATCAGCGAAGGGCACAGAGAGCCGGCATGTCGATTCCCTTGTTTCCAGACATTCGCATGTTGTTTTTGGGAGCACGGGGAGCCAAAGAGCCAAGGGCTGCCCATGGCTGGTATAAAAGACAGGATCGAGACACTCAATCTAACAACTGAGTTAGTGCAACAACATATCCAAAAATCCCTAGAAACTGACTTCGTGTTGTTCTTGCCAGCAAACCTCGTAACCCCGCAATAGATGGTAAAAGGACCAGAAGGCCAAGAAGGCATCGGGGGACGACAACTTGGATAACAGAACCATTAAGTTGTTACCGCCGAAAGCAGTCCTACTATACAATTACAGCTTAAGGCTGGGATACTTCCCAACAATTTATAAGATGCGACATAATCACAATGAACCCAAAAATGCGCATACACGTTATTTGTAAACAAGGTAATAAAATTTGATTCTTTTCACTATTAAATAATATGATCAAAAAAACAATTTTAAGACGTGAAAGCGCATTTATACTCGATCACAAGAAGATACTAGTTTTAACTTCAATAAATAGAATATTATATTTAATTTATTCCTATTGCAAAATTAACATAGAATATTATTTAAATAAATAAAATATTCGCACCTGTCCTGTTGATGATGTTTGCAAATAAGAAGAAACGTCCGTCTCAATCATACAGCCTCTTATAGAATCTGGTATAAACATACCTTGATCAGTACTTTATTCATCGAAAATTGTTGTATTATTCGATGTAGTAGGAAGCAATCTATGAAATAGTGCAAAATATTTATTATATTTAATATGCTTTAATACCAAAATAACATACAAAAAAAAGCTAGTTTTAAAAGATTTTTGTTAAACGACTCAGGGCTATATACACATATAATAAAAATAAGTAAAAACGAGTCGTGTGTCGCGACTACAAATACCCGGCTCTTAGTTTCCGCTGATTTTTAGAGCATTGACAAATATTAAATTGTCAATAATGTATTGATAAAATAAAATAAGCTGTAAACATACGATTCTTAAGTTTTTATTTTCCATTAGTTTATTAAACTGTAGATCCAGCTATTTTAACATACATACATATATGTATGTAAACATATTATGTTTCATTTATCACTGAAGTTCACGACTTTTTAATTGCGAAAGTTTAATAAGCTTAGCACGAAAAGGTAAAATGGTAAAGATTATTTATCACTAAATATTATTTATCATTAATCACTAATGCGTTCTTTTGTAAATTTTTAAATTTATTTTTAAAAGTAGCTGTGTTTTTCTGATACGTAACATATGTTTGCTTTTACATTACATTTTCATTAAAACATACATATGTTAACTAATACATAGTATATATAGTATGGGGTATAGTATAAAGTCCGCTAATTGGAATATGGCTCTTTAGCCTGATAATTTTAAATTATTAAACCAAATTATAAATCGTCCCGTTGGTCCCGTTAAAATAAATAACAGTTATTTTATCTGATAGCAACACGTACTCGTAAATACAATGTACGTATGAAATCTCACTTTTTTTCTATACATATATTAATCTTAACGTTTATATACACATATTTTCAATTCGAAGTAAATAACACTTTGCTAGACATTTATTTTGTATTGTAAACACCTTTTCCTTTACAGATATAAAAGTATGTCTCCGTTTAAGGTATATATATACCTTTTTTCCAACTAACATACAAGTTTAGAGTTGAATATTAAAATCACGACATGTTTCTAAATTGTTAAAATAAAGGAATGAATAGCTGTGTTATGCAAACCGAGTATCTATAGACTAAATTTAAAATTGGCAAATCAGTAGTTCACTGCTGGGACTTCTGTTCTCGTGAACTCTGAGGTCTCTTTGAGAGGCATATGTACATATGTGCGTATATCAAAATTATAAGGCAAATACATAGACGACCCAAAGGGCCCAAACGAACAAGTCGTTCTAAAAATGGATATGCTCCCGGTCTTAGTAGACTGCACCTAAAAGAGAGAGAGCCGTCAAGAAATGCTCATTGAAATTCGTAATGCGCATGGACAAGCTGTTACAGTAAAGACTGCATTTGAATACTGACTTGATTTAGCTTTACAAATTTTATTCAAATTAATATAAGACAAAATCATATCAAACTCCCAAAATGAGGTAAAATAAAAACCAAATCTAAAAAAAAAGTTCCCAACAAATTTTATTAAGTCTTAGCATAAAAATGTAGTTTCCAATGTAGGTTATGAACAAAGAAAAACCAACCTGTAGACTCTACCAGTGGAAATCAATCATTAGACCTATTTTTAATGCTAGATTTTTTAATGCTAGATTTTAATGCTAGATATACAAGAGTTCACTTGAAACAAATCACTCGGAACTTGTTGCTGACTACAAATTTAAAGTCAGCTTCAAAGATTTAAAGTGCGAATCCCAAATTGTCTCTTTCAAAAAACTCATAAGAAATTGATATTGGTAGACTCAACCCTATCGTATTAGGATTTACAGAAATACATTTTTATACCATGTACCTTAAGGTACAAATGGTATATTAACTTTGTGCAAATGTATGTAACAGGCAGAACCCATAAAGTATATATATTCTTGATCAGCGTCAATAGCCGAGTCGATATAGCCATGTCCGTCTGTCCGTCTGTCCGTCCGTCCGTCCGTCCGTCTGTCCATCTGTCCATATGTCTGTATGTATGAACACCTCGTTCTCGTAGATGGTAAGAGCTAGAGGTCTAATTTTTTTTGCTTTTGGTGTGTTATTGTTGCAGGCAGATCAAGATTATTTCAAATTTTTGCCACGCCCCTTTCCGCCTTCGTAATTTGCATAAAACTGTATTTGAATTTTCTTCGATAACTTGGACAAAATAAGCGCTAGAGACCAATTTCTTTTTGCAATATGTCCGCTTAACTATTGCGCAGATAATGTCATTCTTGGCCCCTTTCCGCCCTCGTATTTTCAAAAAAATCGATAACTTCGAAATGGTAAAAGCTAACGGCATAATTTTCAGTCCAATAAGTCCACTGATCGTGAAACACGTACGTGCAAAATTACGTACGGATCGGACAATAAATATAGAAGATATGGCCAATTAAAGTTTTACCCACCCCTTCCCTAGGCAACGGTATGCCGCACACGCTGGGGTGACGTCATCCGTCTCTTCTTTGACTTTAATTCGTTCGCACATACAGTTGTGTGAAAATTTTGTGAATTATTTGGAAAAAAAAAATAACGTCAAAGAAATGGTTCATAAAGAAAAGAGGTACATGGTATCTCGTTGTCGAGAAATCTCGACTACAGCGTTCCTACTTGTTTTAATTTAGCCATATTCTATTTACTTCTTATTTACTTATATTTTGTTTACATATTTGACTGTATCTCCGAGATGGTAAGAGCTAGGACAAATTTTGCTCCAGCCGGAACAAAGGACTTACGGATTTTGCCTGTACAAGGCAACTTACCACCAAATTCTTTCTACTCGTACACCCAAAAAATTATGAAAAAATACCCTTCGAAAACCTATGAAAGGAAATTCAATGACTGGAATACTTGTATCCGAATTCGGATATGATATTGGTAGAGTCAACATATATTAATTCACGGTGCATCATAAGCTGTACCAGGTATAATTGTATTGCGAGAAAAATTTTGGCGCCGAGAATGCGCAATCAGGCTATCAATAATCCACAAATATTAAACTGTTAACAGATTTTAGGAGAATGATTTGTTTTATCGAAATTAAGCTTTTGACAGATTTTAATAATAAATATAAACTACGGATAACTGTTAAAACATAACGAAGAAAAATAAAAATGTATTTTTCAAAAATGTATTCGGTCTATATAATAGTAGTAAAACTTTAAAAAGATATAACAGGCTTAAAAAATGTCTAAAAATATTTAAATGGTTTATAATTTTAGATCCATATTTAAGGAATTTTTTAAAATTCTGTTGAATATCCTTTGCCGGCAATAACAGCTGAACAGCTTTTTTCGAATTATCCTTTTATACAGGAAGTAAGCTTCAGGACATTTGTAAAGTGTCCTAAAATTTAGGGGGTTATATTTCCGAAACGGTTCTCTTTACGTCAAATTTTTAATCGAGAGATCGGGTAGCTTAGTGGGCCATTCCATGACGTTCACTTGATGTCGAATGTATTTTCAGAGCAAAAATGCAGCATTGTTTTGGGCCACTGCAGTGCACTGCAGTCATGAATGGCAATTCGCGTGCCTGAATAGGCGATCCACTACCCTTTTAGTCAATATCGAGATATCTTTTGCTGGATCATATTAGACAGCGGATAGATTAATGATTATAAAAAAGCGACCAATAATATTTTGTAATTTCACAAAGTTTTTTGTCCTATATTAAATTTTTAATGAGGTGTCGCCTCTCGGTAGCACGGCATTTGCCACGCCCAATACTCTAACGGCTTGTACGTGTGGCTGTCGGTGTTGCGATTAAAAGCTCAGCGAAAGTCAAACCATTCTATATATTTAGGTTCTTGCTCACATACATATATACATTTCGACACCAATTCTAACGTGCGCAGCTTCGGTTCCTCCAATTTACGTTTCTTTTCGACGCATTCGATCGCGTGAAGTTATCGGTGCCTGCAAATTAGATGATTTCTGCTCATGTTTCCGATCTGTTGCAAAGATTAAGCCAGAATTGGACTCCAACGTTTCGATGGCCCCAGGCGCGCATATTTTTCGAAACACAAGGCGGCGTTGTTTGTGGCGATACAGCCGTACGCGCAGCTGGATGACAGTGCGGTTTCCATGAAAATTGCCCAGGTGGAGCAGATTCGGAAAATAATTGTTTGTTGCATGGCGACTGGGGTCCCTGGATTTAAACGAAAGGGGCAGCGAGCTGCCGTGGCAAGTTTGCGAGTTGGTGCTGAAGTTGCAAGCTGCTTTGCACGGTGAATCCATCAAAAGGAGCCACTGTCCATTCAACGCGTAACGAGGGAAGGTCAAACCTATGTAAGTGAAAAATTTCAGTTAGCTAACTCGGGGTAAGTTCCATCAGCCCCAACGTATTGACATACTAATTGAAACTTGCTTGTTTTTTTACTGCTTTGCGTGGGTCAAAACCAACTGCTGAGAGGCTGGAATGTGGCTGCTGAGGTCACCTTCCATTGGACTCGACTGGACTGGGTCGTTTCCGGCGGTGGCGCCAGGCCAAATGGGAGTTGTTTATTGGTTGGCTAGGACTCGGCCAAATTCAACCGGGAACAGATAAACAGCTAGATAGCTTGCTCCGAATCTTCTGGGAGGTAGAAAGGAAAACTTGAAGTTCACCAAAACCCTCGGTCACCAAGTCAATGTCGTGTCATGCGGCAGCAGCGGAAGTAAAATATTAACAGTGCGTCTTCAGTTTTGTTTGATCCGACTGACGCGTTCACAGAAGCCCGCCCTTAGACCGCGAATAAACAAACACAATTAAGCCAAAACTTCTCGCTGTGTTTATTTCGGTTTTTTTTTTTCGCCAAGCAGTTTTCGTGGCTAGAAAGGCGCCTATTGGCAAATTATTATAATCTTTGAGATCTAGGCGTTCATACGGAAAAACGGACATGACTGTTAATAGTAATCAAAAATATATATGTACATATGTATACCGTTTAGGTCGCAAACAATCCCTTCTCGCTGTAACATACAATATACCCCGTTTCTTTTTAGAACCGGGTATAAACTGTTTTGGCTGTCAACACAGTTTATCATTGAAAGATTGTTATCGAGTTTAAAACACACACAAGAAAACCTGAGTTCCATCGTCGTGGATTCGATAGCGCTCCAAAGTTCAAACCAGTTATATGGATTTAACATTTTTTTCACCTACATACAAGTATAAGCCGCTCATACTTGTTTTATTGAATTCATTGTTTAATCCAATATTTGTCCTTCATGTCCTTATAATACAAAATTCTGAAAATATTAGGTTTAAAATTTTTTATTTGCTGCTATGAATATCAATAAATTATTATAATAATTTTTTAACAGGTATATAACAAATATGTAATTTCAAGGTGGGTTGTATTTTCGATTTTTCGTTTTTTAAACTCAGTTTCCACGTATTAATATATTATTTTTAATTTTATCATTGTTATCTCTCTTTCACATTCTCATAGTTGACGCTTACTCCGGCAATGGTTGGCTAATATTTTTTAGTTACGATTTAATAACATTTTAGTCAAATTGTTGTTTTTTTTTTTTAAATGTATAACCTATAGCCCTATAATACGATATAGTGCTCAATTAACCTTACTCAATTATTCTTATAATTTTTATCGCTAGTTTAGTAATTTTCCATTAAATAAACCACAATTTATTTCAATATCTTTTAACAATTTTTCTTTACGAATTTTTAAGTTTTGCACTAACAATTTTAACAATTTAACAGGACTATATTATTTACATCGTCAATATGTTTATACATTTATATGTCCTTTTCGGCTAATATATATTGAAATCTGAAATATTCATCGTCATTTCCATAAATCTTATTCAGTTCCTATATTCGACTCCAATCAAGATTGTTCTTTATTAATGAAGTTATATTTTTAGTATGGTAAAAAAGACAAATTTCATGGGAATCGAACACGGCTCTAAAAAATCTATGCAAGCTCATCTAAGTTATAATAACTAAAAATTATATTATTGAACCAGTTATTGTAAATAGAACCTTCACGTCTTAAAAATAAGATTTCAAAGCACGTATAAAACTATTGCTCTAATGGGAACAATATTTATATGTTTTCTTTATACCGATAATTTTTTTGCTCATTCACTTAATTTGTGCAAGTTTAAATGAACGCTTGTTATGTATAACAAATTTATATGAATGCAGGTATACATTAGGTACTGTATACCTTACATTTTATAATACATACATATTTGCTCATATTTATTGATACTATAATAAAATTACTCAGGTTTTAAGCGATGCCATTGTACTACAGTTTGTCTGGGTTTTGAGATCATATCTTGCCAGTGTTTTGTTTCTGAAGCACCGGAACCATTTTTACCTAATGGAAATAAACCATAAAAGAATCGTATATATTTTAAATTTAAGTTCATATCTTACCAGCTAATAAAATTCTGCCTATTAATTCATTTCTTCCAATGTTGTCAAAATCCATTACCATAACATCCAAAGAGCATTCTCTTATTTTTTCCCACGGAACATTAAAACTAAATGATTCATTAAATACTGGATTTAATGTACACGTAAATATTGGTGTTTTCCGTTTCTCCACCCTTTTATCTCCAAATTGAAGCCACACTTTTACATATGGATCTAAAGCACAAAAAAATAAATACAAGTTAATAGGTAAACATTTATGTATGTATATATTTTATAATTTGTACGCCGTTCTCGGTAAGTTCTCTGTATTACTTACTTTTGGCAAGCGGAAAATCAGTATACATATGTAAATATGTATTTCTTACACATATTCACACTATGTAATGTTGTATATACATGTATGTACATATGTATGTATCTAGAATTTTTGGCTTTGAGAAACAGTAAACCAAATTTTCTTATGGTTTTAGGACTACTGCTAATAAGCTTCCATAATTATTTCCACTAAAATAAATTTATTGCATAAAATGAGCTGTTGGTCACTGTACGACCTAGACAATAGTATTTAGACATGAGGCATTTTTGTGCAAGCCTCGCAAACGGCGGCTGGTTCGCTAAGGTGTTAATTTTAATAAAATTTTCTCAATTTTAGCTATGGCTCCGTCGAGTTTTCGACTGTTATGGTTACCTCAGCGGAACTGCTTGATTTAGGACATTCAAATACTTGGGTACCCTACCCTACCTTTACGGCACGAATCATTGTCCTGCTGCAGAATCCAGGAAAAATTTGGAAAAAGTCTGTTTCCAGATTTTCAGCATGGTCCTATAAGATAACGAGGAATCCGATCTGGCTTAATGTTGCTTCAATCGGTATCAGGTCTTCAAATCCATTATAGAAAGGGCATCCCTACAACATGACTTGCCACCCCCGAACTTTTTGATCAGCTGGACTGTCAAATGCTTTATTTTTTTACAAAATACTTGCAATATGGCCCTTGGTAATAAAATGCATCCTTATCTATCCACAGAATGTTAAACTATAAGTCAAATGCCTCAGTCTTCGTCATGTAAAATTGGTATAGCCATTTGGTTTTAAATATGATTTGGTAAAGTCTGATCATTATGTTATACTTTTAATTCAAAACATATGGTATGTTCATTTGTACATATACACATATACATTTGTAAGTAAATGTCGCCACGCTCACTTTTACGTCTAAAATCGTAGTATTTTCTGTTCCCGTTCTTACTTGATTTGTGTGCAAACACTCTTGCAGTTATTATTTTGAATACAAAGCTTAGTGTTAAAACCCCATTCTTACCAGATTTTCCATTTATGTCTTTTGCTTTAAGATTTCTGGCCTTAATTAAAGTCAAAGTCAGAATTGAGTTCGAAGGATGATAACAAAGTGACGAAAGAAGCTCGCCACATTTGTCCTTTGCTGGGGGTTTTAATGCTTTCCAAAATGACTGCTTGCCAGCAAAATCAACCTTATGTTACAAAAACGATAATAAATATATAAATATGGCAAAGCAAAAAAACAACTATTATTCTTTACCTGACATAATGGAAGAAATACTTCTCCAATTGAGTCGTCTCTTGAGAAGCGATCATAGTCAAAAACATGCAAGTGTAGAACCTGAATATAGTATGAGTACATAATAAAATATTTCATAAAATTTTAAATTTTCTAGCGATATCGGATTAAATCAATATATTAGAGATAAAATATAAATTCGAGTATGTACATATTTATGTACACTTGCGAGAAAAACTATGCGCACAAGCCCTAAGAAAAACTTTAATTCACAAAAATTAATACTTATATTCATAATACGAGTATGATGATGGATTTTGGCTGCATTCTTGGGGTCCTTGCCCGCCAAGTCCAAGTTTTCTGGCGCATTCATGCTAGTTATATTTTAAAAATTTATGTAAGCGTCGGGATCCATTGTGGATTTAATAAATAAATGGTTGTACACTCCATTTGCTGCTATGCCATGTATTTATGTTCATATATTGCAATCAATTTGCTCATTGAAGTATCAAGTTTAAAAAATAAGTAAGAACGATTATAGTCGAGAGTCTCGAGTTCTTAGTTTCCCCAGGTTTTTGACACATTTTATAATGTATTATTACCTACCATTAAAATTTTGGGAGCGACAAATTTTCCTAATTTTATTTTTGTAGGTGTCTGTTTGTATGAGTGTTTCTATGAAGTGTTTCTAGAAGTATTCCTATGAAGAAGCTTGTAATTTTTTCATTCAACGCACCTCATTTTTGTCATTTTCGCGAACAAAAGTGGGCGTAACCGGACTGGTACCCGATTTTTAAAATAAACTTGAACTAGTATCCCTAGAACTAGAATGTGCAATTAGTGTATCTCTATCTTTTATATTTTCCAAAAATTATTTTTCAAAATCTAATCATGGCTTCGATATAGTCCATCGGCTATTGATGTTGACCAGCTATTGATGCTGATCAAGAATATATATGTTTTGTATGAGAAGTCTCCTTCTGCTTGTTACATTTGCACTGAGCTAATATACCATTTGTACCTTAAGGTACATGGTATAAAAAACGGAGAGTCCTAATATCGGAATAGCACATGTACGACTACTAAATACATGTAAATTCGACTAAATTAAACTAAAATCATTTATTAATAATGTTCAAATAAATACATATGCATGAACATTGTAAGAATTTTATGTATTGAAGGTAACGGAAAATTTATTGATAAGAATTTAGTATACTCACACGAGATTGAAGTTTTTGTATCGGAAATCCCTCAAAATAAAATGTTTCATTCCATCGTGGATTTAAGGTGCGGCGTTTTATTTTGGTTTCCAATCTATGTTTTTTATCTGGTAATAATGTGACACGGACGTAAGGATCCGAAGTTCCACTTAAATCCTTAGCTGGAAGTTCTTTCCCTTGAAGAACTTTTAAAATTAATGTTGTATTTTGAAAGTCGTATTCCAAAGAAAAATGTATTTGTCCAACATTTTCACTTGGATCCGTGCTATCCAGATACATATCTGTCATTGAGATACTTTTATTCTAAAATAGATTATAGATAATCATGTTAAAAATGTATTTAATTAGATAAGACTGGATATTTTTAATTGCCTTAGCAAATATAATCGAAAAATTGTAAATATCGAATTTATTTTGGTTTCATTAGGGTTATACACCTAATATTTACTTAATCCTTTAGTGTTAGGTTAGTTTAATCCGGATAACCACTCTTTAAATAAAGAATGTCGCCCAAGACCATTGTGGTCTTTAGTATTAAATAATGTACTCTGCCGTTTTGCCAGTTCTTCTACCATTTCGTTGCCCTCAAATCCTTGGTGGCTGAGAATCCAATAGATCTGAACCTCTCTGCAGGTGTTTAAGTGATCTAGTGCTTCCGTGCACCGGTGGTGCAGAGTAGCACGTGTTTTTGTGGCCTTTCCAAATATGTGGACTTTTCTGTTGCTTTCCACC
The DNA here is from genome assembly GCA_021223825.1 of Drosophila ironensis. Taxonomy (NCBI): domain Eukaryota; kingdom Metazoa; phylum Arthropoda; class Insecta; order Diptera; family Drosophilidae; genus Drosophila; species Drosophila ironensis. Next base: position 172,970 of record JAJJHQ010012234.1, read on the forward strand.
ATACCAAAACCCCATAAAGAAGGATGGGTCGCACAACCGATATGAAAATCCAATGTTTAAAGTCTTGATTATAGGCCCTATATACTTCCCTCCATATTCTGCGATGAGTTTAGTGCACCTGTATCCGTCCGCAGCTCAGCAGATTTTGGATCTAGGTGTTTACGGATTCTTTGGGTATTGCGGCTCTTAGGCTATGCATTATTTGTTAAGTGTTTAGGATATGTGTAGGAATGCCCCTAGCGCATAATATTGTTTAAGCAGTGCTTTCTTTATGGTTGCTACTAGTGAGTGTAGCGCTGTTTCCACAGATTAACCTTCTGCCTGCATCAGCGTGTGTGTTGTGGTTCTGATGAGGAGTTCCAACAGCTCTTCTAGTGTTTTTAGGGTGAAATATGTCAAGCTTATTGGCCTGTAGTCCTTGCGAAGAGCATGAGAGCATTTGCCTGCATTAGGCAGAAATACCACTCTTGCCGTTCTCCAAGTCCCAGGCACGTAGGTCTTCTGGCACCACCTGCTGTGTATTGAGCGGCATGATGTGCATTGATTTCTGAAGACTTCTCTATAACGGAGCAAAATGTTTGCCACGAGTTTCTTTTGAAATTACTCTGCTTGTTTGCGAAGCTTGAAGATCTCCTGTACTTCTCTTCTTGTATTTTGTAGGCTTCGGATCCACCATGCTGCCCTGAAGCTCTTTTTTAGGCGAGATAATTTACATGCTTTATGGAACGCTCGTACCAGTGTCATGTTGAGCTTTCTGTTCAATATGTCGCCGTATTTTTCCGAGTTGGTGTTTCTGGGGTTTCTTCGAGGTAGTTTGTGGTCACTTCGCTTGAATTTTACTCGAAATTCAATGTACCGATGGTACCTCGGTATTTCCCTCCGTTTTGAAGGTTAGGTGTAACACATTTGTAGAGGTTGGGCCTACATATGTTGGCTCCTCACCCTCATTTTATATGATTAGGCCCTTACTCAAAATGACGTCTATCAGTGAGCCGTCTTTTGCGTTGACTTCGTTACTTCCCCATACGGGTCGCACAATGAGGGGCTTGATAAAGGGCTTTTTTCTCAGTCCTTAGGCCTGAGACCTTGTTGTTAGTATACCCAATATTAAAAATATACGTCTTTCTCTTCGAAGCGAACGGACCCGTTTTTTATGAGCGATTTAAGTCTTTCTTACGCAAGACTTAAGCCCGTAAACATTATATTTATCTCTGTATTTTGTGTTTTATCAACAGCAGTTAATAGATTGTCTACGATCTAGTTGTTATGATCTTCACTTCTCTTCTAATTCCCGCGTCACTTTGTATTCGCGTAACTGAAATCTTGCTCTGTAGATACATTTTGCTCTCTTCCATTTTATCTACAGTAATTACTTCTCTATCTGAGCTTACATCGGTTTTAGGTGCGTTAAATATTAATCCAAATAAAACATGAAACTTTAAATTGTCTGCACACTAAAAAATGCAAAATGATAATTTCCGCCAATCTGCATAGCTTTCTCTGCTGGCTATGTAACAACCTGTTACATGCTAAATGTGCTGATATTTATGCGGCAGTCTCAGATGCTTTTTCTCGATCTGGTTCCGGTCTGCACCATCGCTGCGGAGTGGTTTAGAATGAAATAAAATCGTTTATGCGCCAGACGAAAACGGAGCTTAAGAAGGTTCTTGGCCTATTGCTTTTAATTAATTCCAACCAATTTCCCGCAGAAAAGCATTCTAAAAACACCGCTGCCATATTCCATTCCCTTGGCAACAACCCCGATAACAATAAAGTATTCAGATCCCGAATGTATAGGTGTAGAAGAATGTGAACATTTTCGGCTAACTTTTGGCCTAAATATATATTTGGACAAATATATTTGAACATCAGCCTAGGAATATAATAAGAAGCGGCCGCTGAGAGTTTAGCATACAGAATTTAAATTTACCTAAAACTTCTAAATCCTACTGCACATTATGACTTGACTGCGGACATTTTAGACATGTCACTCGCACAACTTCAGAATATTACAAATTCCTTTAGTCGGTTTCTAGACATATGCTTTGTCTCGGACCCGGTAACCGTATCTCTATCCAGGGCCTAACCTTTTATTTACCCTGAAGATCCTTACATTCCCTCATTAGTGCTGATGATAGACATAGATTCATCCTAAACTTATAAGTAAGTCAAGAAAACTCGCTGTTTTCGAAAGGCTAATTTTAAGAAACTCAATAACTTTATCTAAACGTACAGTTGCAACTGTCCAACTAGTTGGTCCGATTTATACAATTGCACAGATATGGCCGTTGCCATAAAGAGCATTTTCTACAGAGCATTGAACTCTATTTTTTAAGACTGTGTTTCGGAGCGGTATCCACTCACAAGTGACGATCCGCCTTTGTATACCAAGCACCTAAAAGACTAAAAAAAAATGTAAAAAAAAATGAATTCTGCGAATTACCGGGTCGAACGTTACCGTACAAAACGCTCGGTGTCGGGTCCAGATTACCCAGGATCCGAAAAAGTTGTATAATTTTGTTAACATCGAGCGTATGCCTTCAACAACTTTAGCTTCTCTCTCGTTGTCACCTAACGGGTAGGACGCAGCGAGTTCTATTTAACACAGCGAGTATTTAACACAGCAAGTCCTATTTCCTTGTCCGACATCGGGTGTAGAATGCCACCTCGGTCCACTTTTGTTTACTTTGTTTAAAAACGATCTCCCGATAACTATAAAAAATATCTTTAGTCCTTATGTACGATGACGATGTGAAGATCTGCTACCAATATAGAGTCGCTTTCTACCAATCAGAATTACAGTCAGTGACCTATATCAAATATATTACAAAATATCCTACAAAAGCTTTATATGTGTCTCTAGTCGTCCGATTCTAGATTACGGATCTGATGTCAGGAGTCCCCTATAATGTGCATTTCTTTATTACCTCCAACTGCAATCCTAACACCCTAAAAACCCTAATACTAATTCACCTGTCACAACAACATAATTAGTTACCTCGTGTACCTTTTCTTCTTTACATTCGCTACACGATGCGCCCCTTGGGCGGGAGGTGCACGTAAAGCAGCGATGGGCACAGATTTTTAGTTTGGAAGCAGACCACAAAAAGAAAAAAAGAGTCTACGTCCGATTTTTTGGTTCTACAAATTTTGTTTGCTGACTTCGCTGACTTCGCACCCAAATCCCCTCGCTCGGGGATTGACTTGGGTTTCCAGCGGATCCCGCCTGCGACGCAACGACCACCCTCCGACGCAATGACCTTCCAACCCGGCAATCGATTATTAGGGCCGTCTAACTCTGTACCAGTCAGTATGACTGTTACTTAAGTTAAAAATTTAAGATTTTATATACCTCTTGTTAGTCTCTGAAATATAAGATCCAAGAAATAAAAGCAAAGTAATAAAAAAATTAATTTCACGCATTCCCTTTTCACCGTCAACTTCGGATGACGTGCACATTTCGATTTCCTTTTGATCGAGACCTTCTCTTCACACATTCCCTTTTCACCGTCAAATTCCGATCACTTAATCCCCTTAATCCCCTCTTCGCGAGACATTCACAGCTTTTTGTTTTTGGGAGCACTCGGAGCAAAAGTTGCTGGGCTCTGCCCATGGAGGACGTAAAGCAACGGGACCGCGCGAAAAAAAAAAAAATGTCCATAAAATTACGCAGTTACTTTCCGCACCCCACAAACATCGTAAAGCTGTGACGCGCACAATTTTCATTTTAGAAATACAGAGGTCGGATATGATATTTTTATACCATGTACCCTAAGGTCACGGTTTCCACTTCAAAAATTTATAATGAGCCAAAAAAATATTAAAAATGAGCCAATTTGAATAAAAAAGAGCCAAATTTGTATTTATTATTCATTTTGATTTTTTATACCATGTACCTTAAGGTACAAATGGTATATTAAGTTTGTGCAATGAATGTAACAGGGAGAAGGAAGCGTTTCCGACCGCGTGCGACTGTCTTTACAGTGAAAAAAACATAAACTCTAGAAATTTTAATTTAATTCCAGTCATGACTATCTTATCTTATCTTAATTTAAAACCTTGTCCAACCAAACATAGTGCATTTATTTAAATGCATTAACTCCTTGCCTAGCATTATGCTTTCAACGGTATTCAATTCTAATTTATTTCCTTATTTGGTTTTTATTAGACTAATTGCAAAAATTTTCGCTCTGCTGCAGCAGAATGACAAAAAAAAATTTGCATAAATAAAAATATTAATTCTTTTTATTTTAAAATTAAAAATATTTTGTATTGCTATTAGCAAAAAAAAAAGAGCCAAATTTAATAAAAATGGGCCAAAGAGCCAACAAGAAAAAAAAGAGCCAGTTTTGGCTCAAAAGAGGCAAATCTGGCAACCGTGCTTAAGGTACAAATGGTATATTAACTTTGTGCAAAAGTATGTAACAACCAGAAGGAGACATCTCCGACCCCATAAAGTATATATATTCTTGATCAGCATCAACAGCCGAGTCGATATAGCCATGTCCGTCTGTCTGTATATATATATATGTATCTGTATATATATTCATGCCTGTCTGTATATATGAACACCTCGTTTTCGGAGATGGTAAGAGCTAGAGGTCTAATTCTTTTTGCTTTTGGTGTGTTATTATTGCAGGCATAGCAAGTTTAATTCAAATTTTTGCCACGCTCCTTTCCGCCTTCGTAATTTTCATAAAACTGTATTTTTATTTTCTTCGATGGACAAAATAACTTGGACAAAATAAGAGTTAGAGACCTATTTCTTTTCGCAATATGTCTGTTTAACTATTGCGCAGATAATGTCATTCTTGGATTTTTTCCACGCCCCATTCCACCTTCGTATTTGCAAAAAAAATCGATATATTCGAAATGGTAAGAGCTAGAGGCATAATTTTCAGTCCGCTAAGTCCACTCATCGTCTAACACGTACGTGCACGTACGTACGGGTCTGTATGTGTGCACGTTCTGACAAAAATTTGTGAATTATAAAAAAAATAATATAAAAAAAAAGAAAGATAGGAGCTACATGGGATCTCATTGTCGAGAAATCTCGACTACAGCGTTCCTACTTGTTAGAATAAATATCTATTCGTGTTGCAAAAAGCAGTCATCTCGCAGATCCACGCCCACAAAAATGAGAAGAATGTTCTGTGCCCTGTGAATAATGCCGCGCACGGGAAAAACTTATTATATTAAAATTGTCAAAATTAATGCTAGCTTTGAAAATCAGGTGGACACCAAGCAGCGTATATTTACAGTGGAGACACTCGGTATATCTTGTAAACTTCTGAATATTGCAGTATCCGCCCTTTTGTGTATAATTAACAAAAACTGAAACTATTACGTTTTAGATACCTACTGTAGAATCCTTGGTTGCCCCATCCGTCACACCAGAAGATACATTTTGTGCTTTCGTAGATGGAGTCGTTGAACCGCTTCATGTAAAACAAATCATTTTACATATGTATTTCCTAGATATCACATATGGTACGTACCCTATTAGTGGAGTTCTTAGACTTAAAAATCCATTCAATTTTCTATTGATGTTATTTTGAAGTGGTGTGGAAATAGCTTGCGTCACTGGCACTTGTGGCTTATTTGGCGGATTACCAGAGTCCACTATATCTTGAGCAGCTCTAAAAATGTTATAACCTATATTTTAATGTACCATTTCATGAAGTCGTAAAAATACTCATAATGTACATATGTATGTTGCAAAGTGTATCATTCTTTAGCCAACAAGTTAAGTAGTTCGATGTGAATAAATGCTTTTCGTTTTTCATTTAGAAAGATGGTTACACTCACCTGAGACTGTAGCTACTTGATTCTTCGTCTTCATTAGGTTCAATAAATTGTAATTGAGATCTTTTGTGTCTCCACCACAAATATCCTCCAGCAAGAAAAAGGGCAATTGCGATAATAAGACCCAGTATAGCCAGACATGCTATTAGTACTACGCTAGCCATATCTACAATTCAGAATCAAAATAAAATATAAAAAGGTTAAAATAAATAAGTGCTTATGCAAGATAGATGTTTATATGCTTTTTCCATGTTTGTAGACATGTTCCTCAATAAGATATAATATTGAATAATAAAAGAATAATGAATTTTGCAGTTCCCTTATATACAAAGACCGGAAAATTTTATTGGATAAACACAAGCGAGTGACAGCACGAAAACTAAAATCACTAAATTTTAACATCCAGAGAGAGAAAAAATATTTTAACGTCTTCAATACTTGCTGAAAAACCAAAGATTTTTTTTACCTTTACAAGGGATGTGAAAATTTCAGTTCAAAACAATAGAATCCTTAAACAATACTTTGATATAAGTTAATATCGAACTGCTTTTTCTAATGAAAGCACATTGAATACATTTTTTTATAAGAGCAGTAAAAGTTCACTTTACTTTTAAAGCTCGTCTCTGTGCGCATGTCCCATTTTCAAACACCCCAAATAAAACAAGAGCACCATAACTTAATTTTTTACTTATATCTGACATTTATATGATAAAAGCTCCTGTTTATATTATTTAAATATTAAAAAAAAATAAACAGAAACAGGACAAAAAAACAAAATACAACAGAGTCTTAATACACACATTTTGATAACTCTTTAACCATGGATTTATTTGGATTTTCAGTTATATGGTCGCAAGAATTGTAAGACCCATATTTTAACAGACATATTTGTATCGATAGTCCGCCCGATTCTAGAATGTGGGTCTTGCGGCTGTAGGGGTTCAGAAAAATAACATTGAGATAAATAAAAAAAAATTTTATTTTGTGCTTTGTGACCCTAATATATATAAATACGAAGTCCATTTATTCTAGGTTGGCTGAATTTCATCCCGATAGTGAGTATCAGCGATGGGCACTGATTTCCAAATTGGAATTCGGTATGTCCATTTCCTTTTTTCGGGACATTCACCTGTTTTTGGTTTTGGGAGCACAGGAAGCCGAATGAGCCAGAGGCTCCCATGTATAATGATGTATACCATTATACAAAATGTAAATACTCCCAGCATGGACCTTTAAGAAGGTTATGTGCTGCCTGTCTACTTGATTCCAATCCTACAAATCTTAATTCTAACACTTACCACTTATCACAACTATATCCAATCTAGTGTTCACGCTAGGAACCTGCGATCTGAGTCGTACGTTACCAGCTTCGTATCTCGATGGGTGGGGACAATTCGCAATACACAAAGGGACACAAAATAATGTTGGGTTACGCCACCCAAACATCTGAAATCCCCCGGAATTTTTAGCGCCACTTCAATTTTCGTACATGAAATTTTCGCATAATTATAATACAGTACAATAATCCAATCCTACATTTTTGTGTGACGTGAAAATGATGTGTGAAAATGTAGAGCCCATATTTTATCTAACCAAATTCTTCTAGACTAGGATTATAAAAAAAACACTATAAAAATAAATAAATATAACTCAATTCTTTTTTCAGATTCTTAAAATACTAAAATTTAATGATATTTCGAGAAAAGTTCGAAAAAGAAAGTGAGTGTGGTAATTCGTGAAACCCAGTTGAAAAAAATTATTATTTTCGGAAATGGGTCTATATTTTTTTGTCGTTCCTTTCATCGCGTTTCTTGTTACCCTTAGCCAATCAGTTTAAATTAGGAAATTTGCAAATAGTAAACAACGTACATAAGTACTAGATAATTTAATTAAAATGCGTTGCTCTGGCTCTGAGCCCTAAGTTATCTCTTAGTTTTGCGTATTGGCATATTTTCACTTTATGGTATTATGAGTCGAACTGTAAATGGTCACATTAATGACAAATCATTTTGTTAAGACATTAAAACATAAATGAAAGTGATACATATTCGTATGTATTTAGATTTGGCGAGCATTTAAAGTATAAAAATTCTGTTTTTTACAGCAATATGTTAATCACAATAAAGAATCTACAACAGCAAACATTTACTGTTGAGTTTGACGCTGCGAAAACGGTAAGTATAAAATTAACTATTTAGAAGTTACATATGTACATACATATGCTGTGCATAGTATTCATTAGAATTTCATTAAAGTGCTCATGTCAATTTCCAAATTTTTGTATATATTTTGAAGGTTTTGGAACTAAAGTTAAAAATATTCAATGACCGTGGGTCTGAGTACGTTGTGGAGAAGCAAAAACTTATTTATGCGGGCGTAATTCTGGTGGATGAACGCACCATTGAATCTTACAATGTTGATGAAAAAAAGTTCGTTGTGGTTATGTTGACCCGTGATGCTGCACCGGCGGCACAATCATGTTTTAAGGAATCTGATAAGCCTGTAGGTCGTAGTATACCTCTTGACAGGTCTTCAGAAAGTACAGAGAAATCAACAGTCAATGCTGAAACAAGCACAGCCCCTGAATCAATTACTCCCTTTGCTTCAACGCTTGTTGCTCACGCTCCAACTGATCCAGGAAATGCAAGAACAGACTCTAGTAATGAATTAGTTGACGAACGGGGAAACGAATCATTGCAATTACGTGCAGAATCAAATTTACTTATGGGAGACGAATACAATCAGACTGTTACATCAATGGTTGAAATGGGATATCCACGCGAACAGGTAGAACGGGCGATGGCTGCCAGCTTTAATAATCCAGAAAGAGCTGTGGAGTATCTGATTAATGGAATTCCTGACGAAGGAGAGAGCATATTTGACGTTGGAGAACAATCTGCAAACCCAACTTCAATTTCTAACACCGCACAAAATATGTCGCTTCCGTCAGTTAGTCTGCCAACAAATTCCTCATCTTCAGGTAAATATTTCCACTACACAATTCTTTATGCATTAATATATAATTTGATAAATTTGATAAATTGATAAATTTGATAAATTGATAAAGTTTATTGTGTAAACTTTATTTTAAATATTAATTTTCTTAAATAATATATTAAATGTAACAATTTAATTAATTTAAATAGCGAATTTTATTTGTTGGATGTAATTCCAGTTAGGATAAAAATATGAACAATTTAATTAATTTACCAAGCGAATTTGATTTATCGGAAGCCCTGGATGTTATTCCAGGTAGGATGTTGCTGGTTCTTTCATTATTTAAATACAACTAAAAACTGCATTTGTATAAATATGTTATATTTTATTAAAGTGTTCGAGGGCTGATAGAATAATTTTTTTTGTTTAGTTTACGAGGGACTTGAGAACAAAAACAAATATTAATCATCCTATTGGTTTTAAAAATATTTTTTTTTATGATTGATCTACACACTTTCGAATGCATTTGAACCAATTTCGAAGCAATCTGATTAAGGCGTCTTCAAAATATGCATTCTGAATTAGGCAACCTCCTTTTCAGTGGTCCAATTACGTTAATCTTCCAGTTTGTTTTTTACATACTGAACTAATAATACATTAAGATTATATGGCGGATGACTCAAAATTTGTATATTTGTTATTTAAAAATTCCGTTTCTTAAGCATGAGTGAATGGTTCGTCTTCGATGGTTGGTTTTCCTCATTATTTGGAAGAAAACTAGCTTATAAAAGTTATTATGTGAGATCCAAACTGAAATCAAATTTTGTTGACTGTCAAAGGTACATGCGCCGTACCTTCACTAAATTCGTGTTGGAGGAAAGTACGACCAGGATTTTACCACACCATCGATAAACACTTGTCCTTGATAATCCTTCATCGACAAAAGTTTAATTAATTTCACCCATGCACTAATGCTGAGAAAACTAATCACACGAAAATTGTAACTGTTCATTTCCATTTTTGTGCAGATTCATTTAAAAATATATATAAAAAAAAAAACATAAATAGCTTTTGTTTTGAGTACGAATCACCTAAAATTGTTGAAATTGAATCACCAAATTGTTGAGTACGAATCACCTAAAAAAAATATCAAACTTCGATAGAATTGTAATTTTCCAGATTTGAACAGCAGGTGAGCCCGCTCTTGTATAGTTTGTTGTTTTATCAAGAGTAATGTTTCACGATGATTCTGATAATAATAATTTAAGTCTAAGAATATTGAGCTTAGTACCTTCTATTATCTGTCGCCGTTCTTAACGTCATTCGATTTGTCATAATGTGGCCAATAAAGACAATGAGTCCATTATATACATTTTTGCATATTTTTAAGGTGTTAAAACCAAAGTTATACAATGACCGTTTGTAAAGTAAGTTGTAAAAAAGCAAAGACTTATTTATGGTGTTGTAATTCTGGCGAATGAAAACACCATTGAATCTGACAATGCTGATGAAAAACTTTCATTAACTATTTTACCCCAATCTCTAATCTTACTAAGACTGCAGAAAAGTATGTTTATGGAAATGCAATAGCAATTTTTGGTTCGCATAAAATCATAAAACAATAAAGTAAATGGATACATCAAGTATTAAAATACTCATAACACATTTAGTTCCCAAGCCGAGACAACCAATTGGAAAGGTTAAATTAAATAATAACAAAATGCAATACAAATCAATACTATGGTGCAAAATCTAAATAATATTTTAAAAACGATTAAAAACTTTGTAAGAAAACTTTTTGCTTCACCTTGGTGCCTACAGGTTGTAAGGGTCTGAGAAACACACTCAAACGTTAATTTTCCCTCCATCATGCATTTGCACGGGATAAATGTTTCTTTGATTCAAATCTCGACCTTTCATCGGGGCCAATTAAATGTATCATAATTTTATCACTTCGAAACACCTATTTATTTCCACATATTGATGATACAATCAAAGTGGGACATTGCAAATGTACGCGCCAGCTGCTAAAGATATCAACTGCATCAAGTGTGAAATTCTAGCATCAAGCCCATCATCAAACAAACTACCAAAAAATGTTAGCAGCTGTGGTATTACAAAAATCAATTTTGTACTAACGCCCCACCTGTCGATCTGTGTGAATGCGTGTTTTCCGTGGTCTCCTTTTTTTTTCGAAAGATTGAAAAAAATGTTCCGTATTGCATGTTTTTTATTTGTGTGGATGATTAAAATTGTTGTCGTTTTGCTAGAGATTGTATAATACTTGACATACCACCTGTATTGTATCATCTTATCTCATTCTGTATTGTATCAAAATCATATATTTTGATTTTTTGATTTATATTGTAGATCCGTTTGAGTTTTTGCGTAGCCAGCCACAATTTCTGCAAATGCGCTCACTAATATATCAAAATCCGCACCTTTTGCACGCGGTTCTACAACAGGTGAGAATAATATAATTTTATAATAAATCAAATAAGTTAGTCATTCATTCCATTTAGATTGGGCAAACAAATCCCGCACTCTTACAACTTATTTCGGAAAATCAGGACGCTTTTCTTAACATGCTAAATCAACCTATTGAAGGCGAAACTGGTGCGGGAGAAACCGTTTCCCGTTCTTCAACAAATCGTCGTCGACGCGTATTTTCATCAGAGTTGGAAGGAGCCGTAGCCGCCCAAAGACCTGGTGCTAATGACTTGGTGAGAGAAAACCAAACCACAGGGAATGATGACTTTGACCAGCCTTTAGGCGTCGCAACTATTAGTCTAAATCCACAAGACCAAGAAGCAATAGAACGGGTATTTGTTTTTATCAATATTTACATTATTTATCAATTTTAAATAACTGCATTTCCATACAGTTAAAGGCACTTGGATTTCCAGAGGCACTTGTATTACAAGCTTACTTCGCCTGTGAAAAAAATGAAGAGCTTGCAGCCAACTTTTTGCTTTCATCTAGTTTTGATGATTAATTGTAAATTATAGAATACAATCTTATGATATCGTTACAAATAAAATTAGAGGTTAAAAAATTAAAAACCTCTGTGGCGTCACCACAGCATGTGCAGCGGCATGCCGTTGCCTAAGGAAGGGGTGGGTAAAACTTTAATTGGCTATATCTTCTATATTTATTTGTCCGATCTGGACGTAGTTTTGCATGTACGTGTTTGACGATCAGCTTAGAGGACTCAAAACTATGTATGTCTCTCGCTTTTACCATTTTGGAGATGTCGTTTTTTTTTACAAATACGAAGGCGGAAGAGAGACGTGGCAAAAATCCGGGAATGACAATTTTTGCGCAATAGATAAACGGACCGACTGCAAAAAGAAATAGGTGTCTAGCTCTTATTTTGCGCAAGTTGTCGAAGAAAATACTGTTTAATGCAAATTACAAAGGAGGAAAGGGGCTAGCAAAAATTTGAAATAAACTTTCTATGCCTGCAATAATAATAGAAGAGGTGGAAAAGTCGAAAAGAATGTGGCCACATTATTAATCATTAAAATCATTATAAAAATATTTGTTAAAAAAATAACCAGAGTGCAAAACTGTAACATTTGACTTTTTGTAAAAGTTTGGCATGCCAGTTTCTTTAACTGATATTAAATGGCTTATAATTTTAATACATAGTAGTGAATTATATTACCTACAAAACAAGACTAAGATCTTCTACTTGCGTGCGTTAGAAAAAAAGTTACAGACCTAACAGTGAAATCGTGTTACAGTTTTGCTCGTCGGTGTATCTCTTACCATCTCTGAGAACGAGATCTTCATACATAAAGACAGACGGACATGGCTATATCGACTCTGCTGTTGATGCTGATCAAGAATATATACATATACTTTATGGGGTCGGAGGCGTCTCCTGCCTGGTCCATACATTTGCATAAAGTTAATATATGTACCATTTGTACCTTAAGGTACATGGTATTAAAAAGAACACTTCAGATAACAATTTGTACCGTTTATATCTATATGGTATGCCCACAAGCCAAATAACCTTCCCCTAGTGTTTGACATATTTCTTTGCAAATAATGTGCCTAACATATAGGACGCCCTTAAAACTAAAGTTTAATGGTTAATAATAATAGAACCAATACAACAACCTGAGTATTTGTTTAATTGAAAAATATAGTCTGATATTTTTAGTATTTAAAAATCAGTCATTTTTTACAAATAATTGTAATTAAAAAAAAGGTTATTAAAATTAAAAAGGTTTTTAATTTTGTGGTTATTTTGGTTGAATGTAACTTTAACATATTTTTAGGACACTTAAGAATTAAAATAGATCAAATTGGTGTTTTTTTTTTGTGTTAAATTTATGTTCTTTAATTTGTATTTATAAAAAAGCCAAGAGTTTCGTATCTTACTGAAAAAGACAAGGAATTTATAAGGTATATAACATATTGGGATTGACCAAATTTTTCCCATAGGGTCCATTTAAAGAGCTTTAAACAAGGTTCAACGAAAAGTCCTAAATCCATATTCATTCTTGCTTTGATTTTTGAGCAAAATCAAAGAAGCAGCCTTATGAAAATTAAAATATGGAGCCGCAATAAGAAAAATAAGTCTTTATTGCCTTTTTAAATAATATTTTTAAAACAATTTTTGGCATTATTTAAGAACAAAGAATAATTTTTTTGTTCCAATTGTGGCCCTTAATGGAAATTTTCATGCTTGGAAATCAAAATATGGATTTTCCAAAATTCCAAATAGTGTTTTCCCCAACACATTTCTATGGTGCATATCGATATAATATATTTTATTGCTTCGAATAAAGTTTGGGAATTTAAAGATATTTTTAAATATTATAAAAAGCCATATTGACAATGATTTCATGAAATCGAGCAATTTTTTTTACAATTTTATCTTTATCTCAGTGTATATACAGTGATGGAAAAAATAATAGAAACAAATTTTAACATTGGGTTTAAATACGTATTTTTAATAAGTAATGTGGTAATGAGTGGAAATTTTAGTTTTTCTATGATATATATACATCTATCTTACATACTAGAAATCAGAAATGCATTTAACTTTATTAATTTAGCTAAAAAATGACATTTAAGTTAAATTATATGTTCTTGACCTGGAAAAAATAATAGAAACGAAATGAATAATCTTTATCCAAATTGACTAGTATAGCAAAATTTACCATAAAATGTTTTCAGCTTTAATACTTAGTTGCGTTACCATGGTTTTTCAAAACTGTAGACAACCTACGAGGCATAGACTCCACTAGATTGGAGCATATTGCTGGCTCAATGGAGTACCACTCTTCCTGGACCTTCTCCCAAAAATACTCCTAATTTTTGGTTGAAACCCACATAAACGTTGTTGTTAGGATGCCCCACAAATGCTCAAAAGGGTTTAAATCGGGTGACTGAGTTGGCCAATCCATAACATCGACTTTATTGTCCTGGAACCACTTTTTCGCCAGCTTGGATGTGTATTAGGGATCGTTATCCTGCAGAAATTCCCACTTCAAGAGCATTTCCTCTTCGGCATATGGGAACATAACGTCCTTCATTATGTTTACATAGTCCTTAGCACCCATATTGCCTTGTACCCAATAAAGTGGACCAACATCTGAAGCAGAGAAACATCTCCATACAATTATATTGCCACCTCCGTGTTTAATCGTCTTTTTGGTGTATTTAGGATCGAATGCTGTATTTTTTGAGCCTCTAACATGGGGTCTACCATCAGATCCAACCAAATCAATCCTTGTCTCATCGGACCAAAGGACATTTTTTCAAGTTCTCGCGGATCTCTTGGTTTCTGGAAAAGCAGAGTCGCCTATCGATATGCCTCTTGCTCATAAAAGAAACTCTTCTTGCTAAATGCGCTTTCAAACCGCGCTCAATCATTCTGTTGCGAATGGTGCGACTCGTTACGGATGCCTTCATGTAGTTTTTAAGATCCTTCGAAGAAAGGAATGGCTCCTTTTTAGACTTTCTTATAAGGGTCTTGTCAAATTGTGTAGAAGTTGCTCGCTTTCTATCACGTTTCTCCTGTTTATCTGTATAGTGGATAGCAGAAAACACTTTTTTTTTAGCATTCCAATAGTTTAGCAATTTATCCCATGGATTGTCCTTCTGCTTTTAATTTGATGATTAGATTCCTCGTTACTGCGGTGCAATGTGCTCCACGACCCATTTTGATGCTTTTACGAAAATTAAATTAAAAATTGTACAACAAATTGCTGTATTAGGACTCCTTGTAATAAAAATATTCAAAACAATACCTATTATTTTAATTTAAACGAAGAATTACCCCAGATTTTGACAAAATACGACCGCGTTTCTATTATTTTTTCCAGGTCAAGAACATAAAATTTAACTTAAATGTCATTTTTTAGCTAAATTAATAAAGTTAAATGCTTTACTGATTTCTAGTATGTAAGATAAATGTATATATATCATAGAAAAACTAAAATTTCCACTCATTACCACATTACTTATTAAAAATACGTATTTAAACCCAAAGTGAAAATTCGTTTCTATTATTTTTTCCATCACTGTACATAAACAATGCCACATAGAGCCGCTTCGCTTGACACGCGGAAAGCGACTGACTTCATTTTCTCCCTCACACCATTCGCCAACGTTCGGATGCTTTCTGTGTAAGAAGCCGAAACGTGTTCGGCACGCCCGTGCTATGGCCTGTGCATCTCTGCTTTAGACCTTTACAAGTACCATCAACATTTTGTGGCACGCTTTAATACCTCAATGTTCCAGAAAATAGGAATTAAAAGCTATCATCGATTGTGCTCATAGAGAAAGGGTGTTCCATTCAAGTGACCAGCAGTGTATGTACATACATATCGACGCATTTCCGCGAATGTCGTATGTCGCTTTATTTCGAAATTGAGATTTTAATGCAAAATTGTTAGGCACCTAATGTCTCACTACCCCCTAAAATATTATAACTGAAAGAGCTATAGTTCCGATAAAAATTAGGTTACATTTTTTTTGTACTTTTTCTTTTCATTTGAATAAAAATACTTCAAACGAACAAAAATAAAGAAATAAGGTATATAATATATATATACAGCTGTGTTAATTGAAATTGAAATAGTGCTTAGAACCTACCCGTTTGAAAATGAAAATTACTTATTTTCAAGTATTCCTAAGAGATTATGTTGAAAAAATGCTTCTCCTGTAAAATTCTACATACGATACTTTCGCGGAAATGCGTCGCTATGTATGCATGTGTACATAAACAACATTTTTTGTTTAAATATTTAAAATTAAAAAAACAACTGGATTATACTGAAACTTGGTCTATGGTATCTTGGTGTCGAGAAATGTCGTATATACCGTTTATACGGGGCGCGTTCGTAAAGTTCCGCAAGCCTTTTTCGCATACAAAAATAGGTTTAGTATAAATAAATTATACATTTTTGGAAAGCTTAGACTTTATTCTACAATATTTTTAATTCACTTTTTTAAAAAATGGTATATTAAGAATTCTTTATTAAATCTAATGCTTATGTCCGAATGTTATGATTAGAGGTAATAACGCGCCGCATATCATAATTAAAAGTTCACTATACTTTAATGATGGTATGCTGTTTGTTCCATTTGTATCATTTGTATCAGTGTTACGAGATTCTTCAAGTAACCGGTAATCACTCTGCGCCATCTGATGATTTCTACCTTGAGTAAGCTCAGGCAACACATGGACAGTCGAAACGTACAAAAAAGTTCCTGCAGAAAATAACATTGCGATGCCTGTGGCATTGACCGAATGTAATGTTTCCTTTTGTTCCTGACCAATTCCAAAAAAGGTCAAAAGTGTAAGTAGTGGAGCGGATATGGAAAATAGCGCCAGATGTTTTCGAATTTGCTGACGATCAATTTTTTCATGTAAGAGAAATGTCACCAGACCAAAAGCAGCTGGCGCTTTATGAAGCATTATAGCTAAGAAAACGATTATTTCCACATCTTGATGACTAGTAGTGGCAGCGGCACCCAAAGCAATTCCATCAGCTATGTAGAAAATATTTGATCACAGATTATAAAATCACAGATTTTGATAAACATAAAAAACTGTACCAGCAGCATGAACAACCAAGCCTAGCGTAAGTGTGGCGGTGTTTTTTTTGTCGTTTCCAACATTCCTTCGTTGTGAAACATCTACCATCATCATAAAAACAAATCCAAGTACAAGGGATAGCCCAATGGTTTGAGAGTAGTCAAGTTCAGGTCTTATTTGATGTGTATTTGCACTTCCCGTATATAATGATCGAATGCCTTCCGGAATAATGACGGTTAAAGCAGTGCCAACCAATAACCCAGCACCCAGCACGGTGACACTTTTTAATTTTTCCTAAGATAAATGATGATTATACAAAGAAAGAAATACGGAACTTGTGAGCTGTTACAAACCTCACTTAATTTCATAAGCATAGGAATGCTCCCTGCCAGATAGGATCCCACAAGCATAACGCAAACCAATAATGTTAAAATTAAAGTTTCTTCGGCCATATCTATCTTTATATCTTAATTATCTCTGGTCTGGAAAAAGGCACAAAAGTCATATTATTGCCAACTCAAATCCAAATTAGAGGTGGAAGAAAGCAACAAGATAGTCTCAGATTCCGCTTTTTAGTATCTATCGAATAACTTACTTGTTCACAGTATTTTTTTGGTTTATAAAATTTACCGAACTGACACGAAAAGGAGCCGTTTTAATTCAATAATTTCCTTGTTTAAATTCATGGTTTCGTTTTAAAAATTAATTTTTCTTTACTATAAATTGCACTGGAAACTGAATATTTGTTCAGTAAAAACGCATGCGTGTTGTAAAAATACCGTTTTAATAATATATATTCCATTTTCAATTAAATTTTATTTACCCCACCCCTTCATCACTAGTTGGTATTATGCAATTCACATAAACTGGTTACACTTAACAGTAATAAATGCATATTTTTATGTTTTAGCTTGTTAGTGTTTGAGTTAAGTAAGAAATTTATATAAAACTTGAACGTGTTTTGGTCGGCGAAATCAAATTGAATGAGGTATGTCCCGCGACAAAATCTGGTCAATCTGGGCTTGTCGGAGCACTTTTGTGAGTGAAACCTTGTGTATGTGCTAATGGTATATATACAAAAAACCCGTGCACCACAAAGCAAGCAGGCAGGATGTTAGAAACTCAATAAAAAACTTACCTTGTGGCGGTGAATGACTTAAAAAATAAATACGAATGTTTTTGTTATGCCATGTGTCTTTTTAAGTAACTTGAATAAATCAGTCACCAGCATATAATTATAAAAGGGATCCCGTAGTCACAGTCCCCATTTCGGAATTAAACATTTCATTGCTCCAATGTAGTTTGAAACCAGAATTTGATTTGAAGAATGCTATCCACAACAATGCCTCAGAGCCAGAGCCCAGTACAAGCCGCTGCGCAGCCACAGTCTCAATCACAAACGAACACAGATGCATCGGGAAGTACATCTGCATCTGCAGCTACATCTGGGGTAACAGTGGCCATAGGAGGACCCAGCTCCCCAATGCCTGTGAAGAACGAGACATTTCAATCAATGTCACCGGCGGGTATGTAAACTGCCTATCGGCTTCTAGTTTCGCAATTTTTCAGTACATGGTATCTTTTAGAACAATCAAAAATGTTGTCTGAGGACATTTTGGAAAAAAGTTGCGCTGCCGTGACAGATAAAACTTCCATCATTCAAAGTGCAGCTAGTAGCGGGGGAAATAATACAAGCGACGGAAAGCTTTTACAGTCGTCTTGTTCTGCGAGTAAGCCAATTGTAAGGCAAAACTCTTTAAATAGTGTCAACTCCTGCCTTGTGACATCCCCAAATACTAGCGAGCACTCGAATAGCAGTAGTATGTCCGCTGCTGCTATTTCACAACAAATTGTGGACAGTGACCTAGTCCAGCAGGAAGAACACGCTAAAAAAAAAAAGATTGGTGGCAATGATGAAGAAACGGGTGAGACTGGATTTAAAATTGCGTTTCAATTTTAATTAAATTTATATTAACTCTCAGAAAAAATTACCACTAAGGCTAAAAGTTTGTTACCGGGACCATCCTCGGCTGCATTGCCAGTTTTAGTTGCGATAAAAGAAGAGCCCGCGGATGTCTTAAACAGCTTGGTGACTATGAAAAAGGAGGAAAGAGATAATCGGTCCCCAAGCATGTCTCCAGTTGGTTTTGGTTCCATCGGCAATGCCCAGGAAATTTCTGGTACGTATAAATCAAACTGCTGAAGATAAATTGGATATTTATATGCGATATCGTAGATGACAAAAATAATATTTTACCAAATATTTATATTTCTGCTTTCCGCATTAAATATCCCAATTTCTATGGCTTTGTTCTGACAAAGTTATAAATTTGTTAAAATTTCCAAATATTAAGAAATACTCTATTTTTGACAATTACGATATTAGATCTTTAACTACTACAAATATTTATCCTTAAATTTTTTTTAGTAAAAAATGAGATAAATAATTGTAATACCGAGAAGAGTTCTACAGCATTAGCCCTGAGTAATGATGACATGCGCTTGGATGCAGTAACCTGCAATCAATTGAATTCTGACTTAATCAACGATTCTTTAAATAACCCCACCATCGCGACCGGGATTTCTCTTGGCCTAAATACATCACATGCTACTGGATTAGCATCAAGTAGCGCATTGGGAAATGCACCTTCTGGAAGTATCGGTAGTGTGTTAATTGGAAATTGTAATAATTCCGCCGTTAGCAACTGCTTAGATTATATGCAACAGCAGAATCATATTTTTGTGTTTTCGACGCAACTTGCAAACAAAGGTGCAGAATCTGTGCTAAGCGGACAATTTCAAACTATTATTGCTTATCACTGCACTCAACCGGCAACAAAAAGTTTTCTTGAAGATTTTTTCGTAAAAAATCCAATGAAGATAAACAAGCTACAGAGGCACGGATCGATAGGACTGCCTTGGACAAGCGTTGGACTAGGAGGATCAATATCACCAAACATAACAAACCCAGCTTCAAAGATAGCAACTCAGCAGCACTTACATTCAAAGCCTTCGGGAAGCCTTATAAAAGGACAGTTTAATCCAGTTGATAACATTAAACGCAATGCTCCCAGTAGCGGATTTTTAGAACAGTCAAATTCTATACCCAATGAGAACGATCTTATGTGCTGGGAAAGTGGAACAAGCAACAATACAAATGACACAGGTAATGCCGCAAATTCGAACACTCGAAACAGTTTGGATGTTAATAGTACTTCCGGCGAATCTCATACTATAAAACTTTTGGAGGCAGCTGGAGTTGATTTGGGACCAGGAACAAAGGTCAGCGACACGTGCGTAAACCACGAGAATAACATTGTTTCATTGCAAGGTGTAAAGGTGCCCGATGAAAATCTGACACCACAGCAGCGCCAACATAGGGAAGAACAGTTGGCTAAAATTAAGAAAATGAATCAATTTTTATTTCCTGAAAACGAAAATGCAGGAGGGGGTAATGTACCCAATCAAATTTCAAAGTTACCGAATGACATGATAATGGGAATAGCAAGTGGCGGTTCCTTAATAAACCCACAATTGAGACAAATGCATATGCCTGGAAACGTAAAATCGGAACAGATAAATAGTCAGGGATCAGGACTTACCGAGGATGTACTGCTTCCAGTTGATGTAATGGCTGACATCGGCTCTGTGATGGGGTGCAATAACACACAAAAGAACAGTTTGCAGTGTGGGCCTAATACAACAGTATCTGCAACTACTGCAAACTCAATTAATGTCAATATGCAATGTTCCACTTCTGGGGCGCCTAATAACAATCTTATAGGAAATTCTGCCGAACTATTGCCTCCGTTTGGAAATACAAGCTGTAACGTTAATATCGTCGGATCAGGGACTGATGTGTCTAAAAACCTTTTAAATCCAGAAGGACTCCCCCACGTACAACACACGCAAGGAGTCGCTCAAATGGAGTGGTCTAAGATACAACAACAATTCTTCGAGGAGCGGCTAAAAGGAACGAAAGCCAGACAAGGAGGTGGTATTCCTCCTCAGCAGCAGTCATCTGGTACTAGTGGAAATCAAACAAACAATCAGTTGCGCTCATTGCAAGGACCTCCGCCACCTTATCATTCCACACAAAGATCTGCTTCAGTACCAATCGCCTCTCAATCTCCGAATCCCTCCAGTCCAAATAACCTGTCGTTACCGTCACCTCGTACGTCAGGAACTGGGATGGGATTACCGTCCAATTCCCCCAATATGGAAGGCACAATGTCTGGAGCGGCGTCAACAATTGCTACGGTCGCTGGAGTGGCGCAATCCACGACTCAAGCAAGCTCAATCGGAGTACTTTCTGGTTCTAAGAACTGTTTTCAAGGGGACGCTCCATCACCTTCTAATCATAACCCGAATAGAAATCGAAACAACGGATCAACATGCGCGTTGACTCTGAATTTAAACAGCAACCCTAGCACACCATTATCCCATGTTTCTCCAAAGGAATTGGAACATTTTGGACAGACTCCCGCTGGTAATTATTTATATCACAGATTATAACCGTTTTTCGACGTTTTTTTTTTCCAAAAAACTAGTCTAAATATTGAAGAAGATATACCTTTATTTGTAATGTTTATGTTTTGAAGTTTCTTATGACTATTACGATTAGGGTTTCTTACAATTCGTACAATTACGTGTCAAAAACTTTTTGAAAAGTTACTTCCGGTTCTTGGTTATGTCTTTTCTAAAATAAATATAGATAGATACAAAATTTTTGGGTATCGATTTGTGTTCACCTATAGCAATGTTAACAATGGGAAATTATGGATATTGTAGTTTAATGGATTTCTACGCATAAATTGTGTATTATTTATTTAAGGCATTGATTTTAGTACTTAATCTAAAAACGTATTTTTTTATAGGTGATAACATAAAAAACAGACGGGCAAGCCCGCAAGGAAACCTGTCTCCCAGCAACGGCCTTATCGAGACAACCGTTGAGCCCCGCTTCACCACCTCAAGCCCTAGCTTAATTTTTAGTCATCACCCGCATATGCAAAACAATTCAGGATTAAATTCTTATAAAATGTCCAATCCCAACATCCAAATGGAGGTAACTACGTACATTACTTTTTATTAATTACAATTTTAAATTATGTCAGTTTCAGCGTCAAACTTCCGTCCCTGGGGCAACTGTACAGTTTAATCGCCGTTCTGATAATATTCCTTTAAACCCGAATGGAACCCGACCGCCACCAAATAAGATGACTCAAAATTTTGATCCAATTTCTTCACTTGCACAGATGTCGCAACAATTAACTAGTTGTGTTTCTAGTATGGGAAGTCCCGCTGGAGTAAGCATAATGGGCGGGCCCGGATCAACAGACATAAATATAGAGCACGGAATGATTTCTGGATTAGATTCTAGTTCTATTGATGCCATGACTCAAAGCAACTGTCATTCAATGATTAATTCATTAGGTCAGCGTATGCTCAATCCTAAGATGTGTACACCAAATGCACCGCCTTCCTTTAATCCCAACTCGCCCAATAGTGTCAGAGATTTTGCACCGAGTACTAGCGCCGTCTCCGGGCCAGCGAACTCACCAAACTTTCAAGGAGGGGTGCCAGCTGGTGCCCGATTGGTGGGTCGAATACCAGTCAATTTTGGTTCCAATTTTAACCCAAATATACAGGTAAAAGCGAGTACACCAAACACTATACAATACATGCCCGTTAGACCCCAGAACTCCACTAATAATAATAGCAATGGCGCAAGTAACGTGCGTATGCCCCCAAGTTTGGAATTTTTGCAGAGATATGCTAATCCACAGGTTAGTTCTGTAACTAATGGTCCCCCTATCTGTCCTCCAACTAGTGGGGAAAGCGGTCACGGTATGTTGGTAGGATCGGGATCTATGATCATTAACTCTTCAGGCGAGCAAACCAAAATTGGTAATAATTCAGGAACTTCAAACTCTCTAAATTTTTTTCAAAACTGTAATCAAGTCGGTATCATTGAAGAAGATGGAGGTCTCGCCGGACATGACATTGGAATGACTATTGGTCAACCATCAATGATACGGGGTATGCGTCCGCATGGTATACGACCACATATGACGGGTCCACGTCTACAATCTTCAGCTAATAGGCA
Source organism: Drosophila ironensis (assembly GCA_021223825.1). Lineage (NCBI taxonomy): Eukaryota > Metazoa > Arthropoda > Insecta > Diptera > Drosophilidae > Drosophila > Drosophila ironensis. The sequence continues at coordinate 195,883 of JAJJHQ010012234.1, forward strand.
TATTCAGTTTCCACACGGGTCGGATGGTCTGGATTGTATCGGAGATACAACAGCAATTTTTAATAATTCTGCATGTAACAGCGCTGGTCCTGCTGTGTTTGTGGCGTCCCAACAGCCTCATCCAAACAAGGCTCAAAATATAAAGGCTATGGCCAGTGGAATTTGTCAGAATACAACAATCGGTGGGGCATCTGCTGTATCACAAGGACATATGCAGCTACAGGGGCAGGCTCAGCCATTAATTGGACCAGCCAATAATAATATAATGACGGCGACTGGAAGCATTCCTCCAAATGGCGTTTCTAGCATCAATTTTGTTGGTCCTTCTTCAAATGATTTGAAATATGCACAGCAATATCACAGTTTCCAACAGCAACTTTACGCTACAAATACTAGAAGTCAGCAACAGCAACAGATGCACCAGCAGCATGGAAATATGATAACAATGCCGCCGAACTTATCACCAAACCCAGCATTCTTTGTTAACAAATAAGTTCAGTCCCGCCACGTACTAGTCCCCAGTTAAGGCACCCTTTTAAACAATAAACCTTCTAAGATTAATGCATACGTTTTTGCTAAAAAAAAAAAAAAAAAAAAAAAAAAAAAAAAATATCAAATGATACTACAAAGACAAATACGACTCAACCAATTTAAATTTGACCTTTGTAGAAAATCTGCAAAAATATGTAAAATAAATTTAAAATATAGAATTAACAAAAAGAATCATATTTTCGGTTATCAATTATTTATAACCATGCTCTCTGTGTTAAATGCCACTAAGTTAGTAAATATGCATATATCTATATACATATATATGTATTTTATATATAGAGTTTATATAACAATAAAACATAGTAGTTAAAACATTCAATATTATTATGCTCAATAAAGAGTTCTGTAAATTCTTCCATTATAAATATAACGTAACCAACTAACAAACGAATATCTTTCAATGGTGCCTATGTACATATATGTTTACCTAAGTCAAAAAAAAAAAAAGATGCGGTTAATGTTCCGTATCCCCTGAATTTTTTTCATTGTTTTTATACGCCATTAAGTATGGTTATCTGATACATTAGATTTTGAAATCTTATTGAATGGGTCCCGAATTAAAGAGGGAAGCTATCTTACAGAGTGCCACGCCCCTTTCCGCCTTCGTATTTGCAAAAAAATCAATATCTCCAAAATGGTAAAAGCTAGAGGCATAATTTTAAGTGTGCTAAGTCTGCTGATCGCCAAACACGTGCATGCTACGTGATCGGACAATAAATATAAAAGATATGACCAATTAAAGTTTTACCCACCCCTTCCCACGGCAACGGTATGCCGTTGCATGAGAGATACATGGTATTACGTTGTCGAGAAATCTCGACTACAGCTTTTCTACTTGTTTTTTTTTTCATATTGTAGAGTAGCAAAGGGGTGTGACCAAAATTTAATATAGGCTTGATTTGCGTAATTGGATAACGCTTCTAAATCAAAAAGAAACACATATGTACATAAATACGTCTCCACCTTTTTCAAATGGTATATTAAGTTGTGCAAATGTACATACTCGTACAATGCATATGTACAGTGATGGAAAAAATAATAGAAACGAATTTTCACATTGGGTTTAAATACGTATTTTTAATAAGGAACATGGTATTGAGTGGAAATTTTAGTTTTTATTTTGTATATATACATCTATGTTACATGCTAGAAAGCAGAAATGCATTTAACTTTATTCATTTAGCTAAAAAATTACACTTAAGTTAAATTTTATGTTTTTGACCTGGAAAAAATAAAAAAAAGCGGTCGTATTTTGTCAAAATCTGGAGTAATTCTTCGTTTAAACTAAAATAATATGTACTGTTTTGAATATTTTTATTACAAGGAGTGCTAATACAGCAATTTGTTGTACCATTTATCATTTAATTCTGTTAAATGCATAAAATGGGTCGTGGAGCACATTGCACCGCAGTGAAGAGGAATCTAATCTTTATAATTAAAGCTGAAGGTCAATCCATGGGATAAATTGCTAAACTATTAGAATGCTCAAAAAAAAAGTGTTTCTGTTATCCACTATACAGATAAACAGGAGAAACGTGACAGAAAGCGAGCAACTTCTACCCAATTTGACACGACGCTTATAAGGAAGTCGAAAAAGGAGCCATTCCTTTCTTCGAAGGATCTTAAAAACTACATAAAGGCATCCGTAACGAGAATGATTGAGCGCGGTTTGAAAGCGCATTCAGCAAGAAGATTTCCTTTTATGAGCAAGAGACATATCGATAGGCGACTCTGCTTTGCCAGAAACAAAGAGATCCGCCAGAACTGGAAAAATGTACTTTGGTCCGAAGAGACAAGGATTAATTTGGTTGGATCTGATGGTAGATTCCATGTTGGACGCCCAAAAAATACAACATTCAATCCTTAATACACCAAAAAGACGATTAAACACGGGGGTGGCAATATAATTCTATGGGGATGTTTCTCTGCTTCAGATGTTGGTCCACTTTATTGGGTGCAAGTCAATATGTGTACTAAAGACTATGTAAACATAATGAAGGACGTTATGTTACCATATGCCGAAGAGGAAATGTCTTTTAAATGGGAATTTCTGCAGGATAACGATCTCTAACACACATCCAAGCTTGCAAAAAAGTGTTTCCAGGGTCGATGTTATGGATTGGCCAGCTCAGGCACCCGACTTAAACCCTATTGAGCATTTGTAAAGCATCATAAAAAAACGTTTAGGTGGGTTTCAACCAAAAAATAAGGAGCGTTTGTGGGAGAAGGTCCAGGAAGAGTGGTACTCCATTGAGCCAGAAATATTCCTCGTAGATGGGCTGTAGTTTTAAAAAACCATAGTAACGCAACAAAATAATAAAACTGAAAACATTTTATGGTAAATTTTAAAATTATGCCACAGTCGAAACAATAATGCGTGAAGATCGACGGGTGACGTTTGAAGAACTATCCGAATTTAAGCCCGATGTTAACAGAACAATTCACAAAATTTCATTCGAACATTTGGAACCCATTTCGAAACCGATGAACTCTTCATTCGCAGCTGGCGGGAGAGCTCCATGACAGTGGGATACAAAAACTAATGCCCCGGATGCAAAAGTGTATTGATCGAAATGAAATGACGTAGAAAAATAGAAAAAAATCGAAGGTTTCCAAAATGTAAAGTTTATTGATATTAAACATTAAACATGTATGCGAAAAAGGCTAACGGAAACTACTTTACGAACGCGCCTCGGATATAGTTTATAGGGTCGGAAAAGCTTCCGTCTCCCTATTACATACTCGTCAATTCGTACGAATTCAATATTCCCTTGTTCTTTTTAAGAACCCCCCAATTTGTATTTATTCCTATATAAGGCGTATATAAGGAAGACAATGATAAGTCTACACATAATATGACAAAACGCAAACAACCCCATTAATTGCATGTTTTGGAAATGTATAATAGAATGTTCATATATTTGTCAAACATCAATTGCGTTGTCGGATAGTATTTGTTGGTCTTGTGAATGGGGTATGTAACACTTTCCTTGCAGAAAGACTGCTTAAAAAATATTGTATTGGTTGCCATTGTCTGTATATAATGTAAAAAATTCATTTGTGTAAAGATATTTAAGATATGTGTAAAGATCTTTAGCAACAAAATTTTAGGAATAATTTTACATTTTAAGTTTATACCTCATTAGCCCATGGTACAGCTGAATTTGAATAAAAAAATTATTGATTAGGAAAGGGGTGCATTATATATCATTGAAATCTTGACAACAGCGTTTCTACATGTTTTTAATTAGCACTAACAGCAATGTCCGTCAACTACACGTGTTTTAAAGCTAGAGTCACTGGATTGGAAAAACGCTAGAGTATGTAATTATTGTAATTATGTAATTATTCACCAATTTGGAAAGTCTCATATGAATTGGACAATAAAAAAATGTTCGACGACAGCGTTGCTTAATTAGCATCAACGCTAGTCACCAGTAATAATATTGGTTGGTTCCATATTTACATATTCGTTTTTCAAAAACCTGCTGCTTACGTCGATCCCCGCTCGGCCAATCGCACACATGCTCTCATCTGGCGAGCACTGAAACAGAGAATTTACTATACCATATAAATGAGACACTCGTCTAATGCCTTTTTTATTATTAATGATTTATTAAAATAAAATAATATAATTCGTATTATAATAACATACTTTCTTGAAACTTACATATTGCATTTCATTAATTGTTCTAACAAAAATAAATTGCTCATATAGAATATTTTACATTTTAAAAATACGATATCGAGACAAACGTGTTTTTAATTTCATGCCTTAGCGTTTATTCCATATATCTGTTTTATTTTCTATAAAGAACAAAAAGAGTTTTTTTGCAAGCAAATGATATATAGAAAAAAATACTTGTATAAATTGATTTGTAAAATCAATAAACAGATGAACCAGCTATCTTATTGCTTTCCTACATTGCGTACATATAAGGCCCAATTCAATGTACTGTACAAGAATATTCTTACAAACAATAAAAAACTTCTTAAGTTGTCGCATCTAACTCGAATGGTATTGGTGAGGGTGGATGGTCTGTGGAAATAAATGAAAACAAAATGGTTGGCCGAGCGTTTGTCCGAATCCACCCTCATTTGAAGCAATTACAAAAAATATATAAAAGAAAAAGGAAACAATCGACAAATGGGACGCTGCTATTTCAGGAGAAAGCTACACAAAATGGTGTAGAGAAAAATGTCAATGTATGGATTTTAAAGATGTTTGCAATACAGGGTTGATTTATGTGGGGCACAGTTTCTGAAACCTTTAATAAGTCTTTACTTATGACTAAAAGAAAAAAGGTTTTTTTTAATTGCATAAATTTTGGTAAGTTTTTAAATAACTGCTAATTTGTTTTGCATCGCCATATCGCTTTATTTCCGATTATGCGTACATATGCATAATTCCATTTATTTGGCTTAAAAAATCCATGTAATATATAGGTATACATAGTTCTATCGTTATATGCGGGATGTTAAGCAACTTTCACGATTTATACATTTTTTTCTCCGGTTAAATTATTTTTTTGCCTTGTGTTGGTACTTATATTAATGACATATGTTGAAAAAATCGGACATATTGGATTTTAAATTAATTTTTTCGTGTTTTCCTCGGACGCATTATGATTTTTCTTAGATTTTTGTGCTAAAAGCGTTCGATTTTACCAAAAACGCGTTCACATTGGTCTGGAGATTTTGAACTCAGTCCGCGACCACACAGATCTTCTTCAAAGTCATACATCATACATACATAAATAGGTTTGTCGTGCATACTGAACTCCTGCATAGGTTGGCAAGAAATTTTACCTGCAAGTCCCACGGAATGTTTTGATTTGTGGAAGAATAATAATTGGCTTTTGCACTATTCTAACGACCGTGCTCACGCATTGTTGCTTGTGCGCGAAAATTTTGCTAAAAAGAAGATATTAACGGAACCTCCGGCCTGGGCCCCGAAAGAAGAGCTTAATGTGTTAAATATTTTTAGGATTGAGGATTTAAAGGATTTAAGGGGCAACATTATATACCATATACACCAAAAAAAACATACAAATGAATTTCATATTTTTTATGGAAATTATTGAGTAGGTCCAAATTCATTTATTTTTATTCAAAGGGAATTTACTGAGGTTAATACAAATAACTAAGCCATAGATGCTTTTCCCATAAGTATTTGAAGTCTTCATCACCATTAAAAGACTAGTGAGGTTTATTAGCATAAATCAATTTTTTTTTACATAAAAGTCCCTACCGCCAAAGCAAGTGTGTATTCGTACATTTGTATGTATGTAAAAGGGAAAAGGATGCTTTTTAGAACCAATAAAGTAGGTATATGTATATATTTATTCTTGATCCGCATTAATAAGCGAGTCCATATAGTCCTGCTCGCCAATATTTTAAAGATCTTAAAAAAATGTCATTCAGATTCGAGCTGTTGAGCACTAGTTGGCTACGGCTACGGATCGATCACATTGTACATTTTATAAATGGTTTGATTTGAAAAGAATAACTTATTTGACGTACCTTGCAAACGTTATACTGATCTGGAACATAGATGAACTACCACCTTACGGAAAAAAACCAAGTAGGAACGCTGTAGTCGAGATTTCTTGACAACGAGATACCATGTACCTCTTTTCTTTATCAACCATTTTTTTTTTTTTATAATTCAACAAATTTTCGTTTTTTGACATCCAAACAATCAGCTGGTGCACACATACATGCAGTTCCGTATGTATGGTGCATACATACACACACTACAGTATGAATACACGTCCGAAGGAATTGAAGTCAAAAAGAGACGGATGACGTCACCCCAGCATGTGCGGCATTCCGTTCCCTAGGGAAGGGATAAAACTTGTTAAGATGTTCTTGCTTAAAATGCGAGTGTTTTTTTTTTTTATCATATCTTCTATATTTATTGTCCGATCCGTACGTGTTTAACGATCAGGGGACTTAGCGGACTAAAAATTATGCCCCTAGCTCTTACCATTTCGAAGATATCGATTTTTTGCAAATACGAAGGCGGAAAGGGGCGTGGCAAAAATCCAAGAATGACAATATCTGCGTAATTGTTTAACGGACATAATGCAAAATAGAAATATGTCTCTAGCTCTTTTTTTGTGCAAGTTATGGGCAAATGTGTCGAAGAAAATACAGTTTTTTGCAATTTGCGAAGGCGAAAAGGGGCGTGGAAAAAATTAAAAATACATAAACTTGCTATGCCTCCAATAATAACACACCAAAAGCAAAAAGATTTACATCTCTAGCTCTTACCGTCTCCGAGAACGAGGTGTTCATACATACAGACAGACAGACGGACATGCCTATATCGACTCGGATATTGATGCTGATCAAGAATATATATACTTAAGGGGTCGGAGATGGCTCCTTCTTCCTGTTACATACATTTTTTTTGTTTTTTGTACCTTAAGGTACATGGTATAAATATTTACGGATATGTAATATGATTGAGAAACAGATTATGGATTTAGAGAAACTGATGGCGAGTATAATAATTTATCGGCGAAAATGAAAATCGAGATTACGTTTTGAATGAAATATCGAATGAAACTTATTAATATATTTCGGAAAATTCAAAAAAAATTGCATATTATATTATGACTACCATAACAACAAATAAATATATCAATACATTTAAATTTATAAATATATATATATAAATAAGTAATAGGGTTATTTTTCTATGCATTTTTCAGGTATAACATATTGCTGAGGCAGCCTTCAGGAATTCTCACCTAGAAACGAGCAGAATGGTCTAATTTTAGTTAGGCCTATTTTGTTTAGGCTGTTTTTTGCGCATAACTTTTAGTATAGTCATTACTTATAATTTCTTTAAAAATATGCTTTGAGTAATATTTTAAAGTTTTGGCTATTTGGGGTTAGTTTGTTCACTTGTTAGTAAGTTGTCTATGAAACTTATATGTATTATATACCATATATTCACACTCGAAGAGAATTTGTGTTTTAGTTTGGAATCGTAATGAATTTTAAAGAGGAATGACCTATATATAGGTGTTTTCAAGCTAAAGTTCTTGACTCTTCTTAAAAATGTACTGACTGAAATACGTAATCAACTTATAAAAAACAACTTATAATCGAACACGAAAATACTATTTTAATTCTCCATTAAGAAAAGTCCGTGCTGTTCCTCCGTATCCGATTGTGCCACAACTCCAAGTAAAATCAACTGCGACCGTTTAAAGGCAAACTCAGAATGAGACCGCCGTTGTAATATATTTGTTAAGAAGAGCGAGCAGTGATTCTGAGATGGATACTTTGCATACCATATTCACAATTATTCACATGTGAGAGAAAATGTGTGGTGAGTTGCGCCATCAGAAATTAGGCTAAGGGTAAAGGAAGAAGGAAGCAAATGAACACATGTGATAAAAGGGGTTTTTAGCCACGATTCGATGCATATGAAAAGTAAAAACCAGTTTGACCAGTTTGTATCGGTCCTGATTCGAATTGCCAAAGGCCGGACGTGTATGCAAATTAAAAGAAAGTGACCTAACCCCATCTCGTGTTGGGACGTTTTGGACGCAGCTCAGTGCTGCCGATGTCAAGCCTACCCTCTTGTTCCGAGAGGTTTTGTTCTCTACAAGTGTCCGCTGGGGCAGTCCCGAACGGGTTCGACTTAGCGTGAGAAAACCAGTTTCCATTATATTTTCCGACCCTTTTGGTCAGACCGTTAAGTGTCCGGTAACGTATTGTCCAGGACTAGGAGCAGGACCCTGACGAAGGGAGATAAATCTAAGCGCAGCTGCAGCTTTGCCTTGGGCAAACGTTTGCTAGATTCGGGGTTGGTGTATCCTAAATATTTAGAATTTGATCATATGGGAAAAATGAAACTTGTTGCAAATGTTTCACGTAATGAAACAGTTTAGTAACCCGTAATAATAAAAATAGTCGGAAACACAAGAGTTTTTTATTTAAAATTTGTAAAACATTGGCTCAAAATCTTTACTGTTTAAAATTATTGACGACTGTACTCAAAACATAATTAGTGACTGCCTGCAGCGCCATCCCGCTTCTGCCCACGCATCTCCTTTTTTGGCTCGGCTTTTTATCCATGCTTTCCTTCGCGCAACTTGCTGATTTAAAAATTTAATGCCTGGCGGCTATTAATGAAGGAAAACTCTCTCGTAATAAAACAAAACGGCATTGTGTAGCTATGGAAGAAATTGTTGGTATATGCGTAAGACTGAGGGAGGGAGCGTGAGCGTAGGTAAAGTCGCGGACTGGGGTGCGTTGGTTTGGCCCCTTATTTCATAACTGGACCGAACGAATTGGGAGCGCAAATAAGTGATGGGCGGAAGCAGAGGCGAGAAAATCAAAAGAAAAGAAATGAATATGGCGCATGTTGAATAAAATACGAAATTTTAAATTCAAATATTGATGATGACGGTGCGGAAGCACGATGAAACGCGGAAGTGTAGGGCTGTAGTACAATGGGAACCCCTTATGTTGGGGGTAATTTTTATCCAAGGCTTCTTAAAAAGTGGGTAGATATAAAATGGCTGGAATATGGCATTTGTTCAAGGCATTATGAAAATGCTTATACCACGGGAAAGGCCGTCGCTAGCTGACGTTTTTAAAGATCCTACTCCTTTTTAAAAAATTTGTTGTGTAAACTTGTGATTGTCAAGGTCATTTTTTTTTAAATTTCAACCCATTTTATTTTGACCTGTCATTGTTTTATTTGAAGAAATATCTACAATGCAGGTATACATACAATGGTAGTTTTTAATCTGATGGTTAATAATTACAGTTTATTATTGCTTTGTCGTGTACTTCGAAACCACAATTGCGTCGTGTTATCATAAAATGCATTCTATTATGTTACATATGTTTCTTAGTAATACTTTGGCAAAATTTTCGGGGACGATGTGATTTTTAGGGCAATCCAGCATATATATGTATGTATGTTTATAACGTGTTATATATCACAACAATTGTATGCGCTACCAAAAACCGTGTGTAGTTGTTATTAACTTTTTTAAGTTTATCAATATTTCCAAAATGGCAACATATGATTTGTGGATATTAAAAAAAAGATAAAAAAAAATTGGAAGCTTGAATACAAATATTTATTTCCTATTTTGAATTTTCAAGATAATATCAGGGTGCCGCGTCTATCTAGTATATGCTTTTCACCACAGCTTGCCTACTACAGGGGTTGTTCGATGAAGATTTTACAATTTAAAAAAAAAGAGAGAACGTCCAAGAGACGACTATTAAAAAGAGATATATGAAAGCAATGTAAGAGAAAAATATTAAGAGAATGCGAAAATCCTATTGGCCCTTGGTAATTTTGACTATAATTCGAAGGGGTAATTTTTTCTCACAAATTTAAGAGTATATATGAAACTACAATTTGAAATAATTTTTCTCTTTATTTTGTTTAAGTCTGCCTTTGACAGTGCTGCCATCCCAGATATCACAGATTCGGTCCTTAGTTTGCCTTAATAGAAATCTTGCAGATACCACACTAAAGTTGCTAACCGTTTTCCGCTGTAATTTCCAGAGGCATAGCTTGATCTATTTACAGATTTAATTTATATCCGTACCTTACTTATAATGACTGTAAGAGAGAAGTCTCCAAAGATATCTCTAGAAGGGTTGTTTATTAAAGGCCACATTGTTTATTGAATTTTTTCGGAGGGGAATTCTGATTGGAATATTTATAAGAATAGACGCCCTCTGGAGAGCGGAGGAAAAAAGCTTTCACACATAGAATGTACCTATATCGGCATGGTTGTACTCAAAACGGAGAAAAATTCCCACTCCCGGAACAATTGCTCACTATCTGGCCCTAATAAAATTAGAATTTATAATTCGACCATTCTGCCACTTCACTTTTAAGAGATTTTTTTTATTGCACAAGCAATAGTAAACAAGTAAGAACGATTATAGTCGAGTGTCTCGACTGTAAATACCGGGTTCTCAGTTTCACCTGGTTTTTGACACAATACTATTTTTGGGAGCAACATATTTTCGTAATTTATTTTGTAGGTGTGTATGTGTATGAGAAGTGTTACTATGGAGAAACTTTTCCTTTTTTCATTCAACGCAACTCATTTTTGTCATTTTCGCAAACAAAAGTGGGCGTAACCGGCTGATCTCAGATAGATAATGGCCCTACCAATGTTCTATCCAAATTAGAGCCTATATAGCTAAAATTGTGGATGTCATAGAATTTCGCGGTTTGCGGTGCTGCGGAGGAAGGTAGCCCATTTTAAAATAAACTTGTGTTGAACTGGTTTCCCTAGAATTAGAATGTGCAATTAGTTTTTCTCTATCTATTATAGTTTCCAAAATCTAGGCGTTCATACGGACAGACGGACGGACGGACGGACGGACAGACGGACGGACAGACGGACATGGCTAGATGGGCTCGGCTGTTGATGCTGAATATATACACTTCATAGGGTCGGAAAAGCTTTATTGTCCCTGTTACATATTTAACATTCGGACGAACTCAATATACCCTTATTCTTGTTTAAAAGAACCGGGTATAAAAATGAAAAAAAGGAAAAAATAAAAGGCACTTAGAGCTTTTCGGCGTGTGTGACCCCACACCTCATCGTCGACTAGCACCCACGCAAACCTAAAAATTCGTTGGCTTCCCCAATTTTAATACTTGAGACTCGGAACTCGGATATTACTCGTACAGCTTTGATCATTGAAAAAGCAGTACTCACAAAACATGAAAAATACTATTTTAAACACAACTTCAAGAAAAAATTTAGTTATAACAGCTTAATGTATTTAATTTTTAAGAACTCAAAATTGTTTTCATTATGAATAAGTCAATATTTAATATATATTAACAACCTAAAAGGGACACTTTCTGGTGTTCATTGAAATAGCAGTGTTAAACAAAAAATATAATTACATTTAAAATAACTTATAGATAGCTTAAATCTACTTCGTTATGGTTTAATTATGACCTAATATTTTGTTGTGTACCCTTTTTTGGCTATTACAGCCTTACACCTGCGTGGCATGGAGTCCACCAAGTCCTTGCACCGTTGGCGAGGGATCTGGCCCCATTTCTCCATTACAACTTGCCAAAGCTGTGGCTTTGATGTCGGAGTTTTCAATCGGTTTTAGATCCGGGGACAGTGCAGGCCATGGCATTACTTCATTACTTCGTGCCTAAACCACTCCTTGGACAATTTGCTAGTGTGTTTGGGGTCATTGTTCTGTTAAAATGTCCATATTAGGGGCATTTCATTCTCAGCATACGGCAGCATAACGTTTCTTAATATATCGACATAGACATATGATCCCATCGATCATATGGATGGGACTCACACCAGTGAGGTCCTCTACCCACTAAAATTAAATTTATTCAATTGTTATAGTCTATTGTCTTATAACTTATAATAACGAACTAAATTAAACTCACATTTTACAAAATTACAGAATTGATCAGTACCTTTCGTAAAAGAATATCCAATACTGCTATTTCAATGAACAGCCAAAAAGTTGTGCGCGGGGCCAAAAATACGAAAGAAAAGGAAAAAGGGGCCAAATCTAACGGAATATTTGCGTGTTCCTTATCTTTATATTTCAAAAAGCTATATTACCACAGCTGTATATTGGTAGATCCAATATGCTGTGAAAATCAGTCTATCACTCCTATTGCCACCCACGCTAATGGTGAAAATGTGTTGCGCCCAATGCAACCACAAACTTCGAATATCTCTAGCGCACTATATTTTTAAAGCTACAAACACTAATATTGGATATAAAATCACTATAGTCTTTATCTATATACATTATGCAGTCACTCCGCACCCCCGTAAATTTTGTGGCATGTACAATTTTCATTTCAAAAACACTGATTTTTAATAGAATATGAACCTATGTGCGTTGCCAAAATCAGTTACGACGATCCGCGCCAGCGCAAATAGCAAAAATGTGTTGGACGCAACACTTTTCCCAAGCTTCTCCATAGAAATATTCCGCACACTTTTGCTATACAAACACATACGCACCTACAAAAACACATTTGTGTTTCATTAGTTTATGAAAATTTTTTGCTTCCGCAATTTTGTATGGTAGCCAATTTTGTATATAAGCTTGTGAACTGGTATCACCCTGAAAAAAGGCACTTTACAGGTGCGCCATCTATCGGAAAATAAGTTAATATTATTTGTCCGAAATTCCCATAATTTGTCCCAGCTTTTTCGTTTCGAGAACTTTAAAAAAGCTCTCCGATTCGAACTTGCAAATATTATGTCTTATATTAGTAAACAAAAAAATGTCAAGTCAAATTTGGTATTTGTGTGTTTGTTTGCCAAGGCAAGCCTCGCCAGGTCAGTGAAAATTTGAAAGTATGGTAAAATAAATAAAAAAAAAGGTAGAGATGCTGTAATCGACAAATCGACGCATGTATCGTATGTAGAAAAATCTAATTTTACAGAAAAAGCATTTTTTCAACTTAGTCCTAACGCTGTAATCGACATATCGACGGATGTATAGTATGTAGAAAAATCTAATTTAACAGGAGAATCAGTTTTTCAACTTAATCTATTAGGAATACTTGATAATAGTATATTTCCTTTTTTAGACGGGTAGGTCGTAAGCCCTGTTATTTCACGGAACACAGCTGTATATATATATTATATACCTTATTTCTTTATTTTTGTGCGTTTGAAGTATTTTTATTCACATGAAAAACAAAATACAACAAAATTTAATCTTAATTTTATCGGAACTATAGCGCTTTCGGTTATAATATTTTACAGGGTAGTGAGACCTAAAAATTTTGCATTAAAATCTTAATTTCGAAAAAAAGCGACATACGATACTTTCGCGTAAATGCTTTGATATCTTCACAGAGAGAAGATATCATTAGCGTGGCTAATTAGTGACACATATGAAACATACATGGTTTTTGTATGTGTTAAGCGATCTAAGGCAAAATTATGCCTCTTAGTTTCACCATCTCGGAGAGAACATAATATACATGCCTATGTAGTTTCGGCAAGTGCGAAGACGAATGGGAATGGCAAACATTTTATAGAAAAAATATCTGTACACCTTATCTGTTACCATATCGAAGAACGCCAAGTTAATAAAATCAGACAGACGGACATGGCTAGATGCTAATCAAGAATATATGTACATATATGCCTGTTAAATAATTAAACATTTTTTTTACATAAATTAATATAACATTACACCTGGTAAAATTTTAATGTGTATTATTTTAATCTAGCCAAAAAAATAGGATAGGTAAATAAATTACTGTGTTTTTATATATTTATTAGCTGTCGAATATATAATTTGAAAACTGAACTTTCGTATTGAACATTTAAATTATAATTAAAAGAGTATATTGATATAATTAACTTATATTAGTTTTTGTATACAGACTATATTTGCACGGTTGAACATTTTTCAGGCATAATTGTCGCTTTCAGGCACAACTGCAGATATGTATCCACATAGACACATAAGTATGCTTAACTAATGTTTTATTTTGGATAAAGAAATATTAATTATAAATATTGGGCTCATGTAATACCAATTTACTGCTTAGCTAATATTACTATTTGAACGGTTGAATATGGAAATGGAAAAATGTTTGTATGCTCATTATAAGTATTTACGGTATTCTATTTATATAAATACATTAATATTCATTTAGGCGAAAATAGAAGGGAACATTTTTTATATATTTTTCGAAAGCTAAAATTCGTATGTGAAACTATTAAAGACTAAAAACAAAAAATTGATTATTTTACGACACCAACCGCTCCACATTCAATAAGTTTGATTAGGCATATTTTTTAGATTTTTCCACGTGCCTTTTCTGTGTGCCCCCATCATAATGGTACAAATGATTGGGGCTTACAGAAAAGGCTGTGTCTTTTGTTAAATTACTTCGGTTTCTAATTTATCCAACCCTTCGACCTTAAAATTTAAGATTTCGAAGTTTTGAGTCTATTCGATATTGTAAACCTATTGGCATTGAAAGTATATGGCTGAAAAGGAACGAACAAATTTTACCATTGTGTAGAAACGTCACCCCTCGAAAAGTTTCCTTACGCAAAAAGTTTTCGCTTCAGCGTTGCGTATAGCGCGTAACATGTCGTAAATGTTGTTTTTGTGTTTGTATAAAACGCTTATGTGCTGCTATACATACTCAAAGTTTGCTAGATCGCCGCGTCTTTCGCCACCGCTTCTTAACTGCTGACTCATTTCTAAGTTGTGTGTCTCTCCCCGTATTCGCGGCGGTTGCCGCCTCTGTGAGTCTGTCCCAAGGGACATGGCTTGAATATGGGGGCAGCGCGATTTCTACCGACCAATCAAATTGCGCTGCCGCTTTCATAGCTGAGTAAGTTTAATGATTTCTTTGAGTTAGGTATAGTTCCGTATATATATACAGACTTAGCATTGAATGTGTTCATATGGGGTTGAACAAACATGTATAAATGTATGTATGTGTTAATGCAATATGTACAGGCATATAATAATGAGGAAAATCTCGCGACTTTGCGGTTATATTTAAATTGTGTATATGTGTAAAGTGCAGAACAAAAATGTGTGTAAGCCTTTGCACGTTAAAAAAAAATTAAAAAAAAAAAAATAGACAAAGCAACGCATTGACTTTTTTATAAGAGTGTACTTATAAAAATATTGCTAAGATTGGGATGTTAAAACGCAGTAGCTCAATTACTTTCATATAAATTCAGCCATAATCATTTTTTGTGCTTATGAGGATACCAGGTTTTTAAAAAGATATAGCCATGTCCGTCTGTCCGCCCGTCTCCCTGTCCGTATCTTGGAGATTAGAATATACAGAAAAAAAATAATTTCATATTCTACCTCCCATATCTGTATACCTACGGTATCGTAGGATGACGAACATGTGTTGCGGCCACACCCTCTTTTACACACACTCAAACTCTCCAAATATTTCGCGCACAAATGGCAAAAGTGTGTTGCGCCCACAAACTTATATTTAAATTTTATATTCGAATTCAAATATTCCTATTTTTAAAATTTGTCCATCCTTCAAAAACCAGGTAGACCAAGAACCGGGTATTTAGAGTCGAGGGTATAAACAGTGATACCAGTTTTAAATTTGTTCCAAATATGAGTCATTCCTTCTCCTGAATCCCAGCCGACGTAGCATATTATTTTAATAGATTTACTCTTTTTTGAATATTTTGTGCGACTTTGAATTAATATGTTAAAAAATGCTTTGTTATGTTATCAACTGAAATCCTAAGATAACTCGACAGAAGAAAGACGACCTTTGCTGGAAGAAAAAAATGTTGCTTCTGGGTGCCAGTATGGGCAGTTTGACCACTCTGTCCAACCACCTTTTTCTGTATCGTGCACATTTCTAGTTTCTTGAGTATTTTTTATATGAAATGGTAAATTAGGGGAAAACGCGTTAGTTCAAGAAAGTATTTAATGAATTGAATCTTATCAAATAACCAGTCTTTCCAGAAAATATTCTCAGAGGTCTTGTGTACAAAAAGACGAAATTAACAAAAACTTTTCTGACTGTTGTCTTTTTCATAGCGGTAACAAATTCTAGTTCCCACGGAAGTTGTTCGGACAGCCCAACAGTCGAATGCTCTGTCCCTGAATTGAAATTATTTTAAAAATTTGTTGCGAGCTTAAATATTTTTGAAGAGTTTTGAAATGATCGATACAAATTATATGTCATTCCTTTATTAAAATTATTTTACTGGACGCAAAAATATGAGAGTTGGAATTATAAAATAATAATTTTAAATTCGTACGAATGAATTGTACAGGGACAAGAAAGCTTCTCCAACCCCATATCGACGCATTTCCGCGAAAGTAGCATATGTAGAAAAATCGAATTTTTCACGAGAAGTTTTTTTTGAACTTAATCTTTTAGGAATACTTAAAAATAGCAATTTTCATTTTTAAACGGGTAGGTTCCAAGTACTGCTATTTCAATGAATACAGCTGTATATATATATATTATACACCTTATTTCTTTATTTTTGTGCGTTTAAGGTATTTTTATTCAAAAGAAAAAAATATACAAAAAAATTTAAACCTAATTTTTATCGGAACTATAGCTCTTTCAGTTATAATATACGCAGAAGGAAACGGCTCTGACGTATATACATTTTTGATCAGCATCAACAGCTGAGTCTATATAGCCATGTCCGTCCGGCTGTCCGCTGGAAGAACACGGTTAGAGCTAGAGTTGTAATTATTATTGCTTTTGGTCCGCTATGTATGTACGCAGATCAAGTTTATTTCAAAAATTTTCCACGCTCCTTTCCGCTTCAACATATTTGACCATAACGTGGACAAAATAAGAGCTAGAAACATATTTATTTTTAAATTAGCTCCGTTTAACATATACACAGATAATGTTTTTTTTTTTTATATTTTCCCGACCCTTTTTCGCCTTCATAATTTGCAAATAAAATGTCAGCGGTAAAGGTAGAGACACAAATCCATTTTTAAGCACTAATCCGCTGAACACGTTACACATATTTACAAAATAACCGTATTTAAATTCGAGACACTCGACTATAATCGTTCTGACTTGTTTTACCCGGTTCTTTTTAAAAAGAATAAGGGTATATTGAATTCGTACGAATGTCATATATGTAACAGGAAAAAGGAAGCTTTTCCGACCATATAAAGAATATATATTCTTGGTCAGCATCAACAGCCGAGTCCATCTAGCCATATACTTTATGGGGTCGGAAAAGCTTCTTTCTCACTGTTATATACATTCGTACGCATTCTATATACTCCTGTTCTTTTTATAGAGAAAATAGGTATCCTGTATCCCATTTTCGAGTAATATCGACTACAGCGTTTCTACTTATTTTTGATTAACCGAGTCTTCAAGCCAAGTCATAACTGTCTAATTGTTCAACATCTGTTTGTATGACATATTAATCATGGTCTGGACATAAGGTTCCCGGATGTTGGCAATACCACTTCAGTTTCTAACAATACATATACAAAGACGATAGCCAGAAGAAAACAGCAGTTTACAATAATGTAAGCCACGTTCTAGAATCTAGATCCTCACAGTACGCATTTTACCATTGAAGATACAGAGTTTTGTTCTTATTTTTATTAGCTGTTCTTCAGCTGGAAGCAATCTTCCTAACGCCTCGCTTTCGTTTTGGATGCGGTAACTGCGAGGCCTTCGGCTAGGATATTGACGAGTTTTTGAAACAACATACAAATTTTATCTGCGTTGCACTTGTCCACAAGTTGGTGGGTGAAACTCCATGTAATTACGAGTCTGGACCTGATTACTTCTGTTTTTTTTTGAATATACTATTATTTTCTTACAATTTATTTTGATGGTTTTGTGTGAATTTATCTTGATTTTGAAAACATGTAATTATAAATGTGGCTTATATCTATATAGGTGTTTCTTGACTATTTATACCATTTACGTGCATGTACGTGTTTGATGATTAGTTGTCTTAGCGGACTGAAAATGATGCCTCTTCGCTTTTACCATTTTGAATATATCGAATATTATACCATGTAAAAGGTATATGTATGTAATAGGCAGATGGTCAGCATCAACAGCCGAATCTGTATGTATCTTTTCGATTTTGGTCCGCAATGTTTATTATTTAAAATTGCTTTGCTTCTTTTCGCCTTCGCAATTTGCATGAAACTGGGTTTGTTCCGACATTTCTGGCCATAACATAGAGAAAATAAGAGCTAGATACATTTTTGCATTAGGTCTGTTTAACATATACGCAGATGATTGTGTTTTCATATTTTCCGACGCCCTTTTTCGGCTTTGAAATTAAAAAAACTGTATCTCCCAGATGGAGTCATTATTTTTGTAGGCACAAATCCGCTAAACACCTTACAAATACTTAAATTCATATCGGACAAAACATAGAAGGTTCGGGCAATTATAGTATTGCCTTAACAAGCAGCATGGTTTTGACAATTAAAAAATATTTGAAAGAGGAAATAGGTTAATGGTATCCCGTTCTTGAGTAATATCGTAAGGTGGTGTGTTTCTACTTGTTTTATTTTATTGCCATTTACTAGTAAGGTAGGGTGTCTAGTTACTTCGTCACCTTCGATACGCGCTTATACGTTTTATACGTTTTATTTTTGCCGCAACCGTACTAACATAGAAAGATTATTTTAAAAATAAAAAAGACGGCAAGCTTCCGTTACGTATATGAACAAAAAAATCTGTGTCATCTATTTCATACCCCGGTTCTTCAAACAAGAATATATATTTATCGTGCGAAATTTGTAAAGGAAGCTTTTTCGACCCCAGCGTTGCCAAGTGGATATGGCTATGCGTCCCCCCACATATGAATGCAAATAGGCACATTAGATACCAATTCTGAAATACATACATACTCGTACCTAGACAGCTAAAAATATTTGTCTCCTTGTCCAACCACCGTTTCCACAAATTGATATATTTCTAGTTTCTAGATTGTTTTCTATTAAAAAAAAAAAACTTGCTTGAGAACAGTGTTCTACCATAAACCGCCCATAAGCCATGAAAATATTCTTACAATCTTATTATGGAAACGATATCTAAAATTTGTGAACTGCCAACATAGAGGGTTCACCCATAGTTAACTTTGTTTTTCCTATTTTGTAAATTTATGTCCCGTTAAAGTAATATACGTTGTAAATAATACGTTCTCCATCATAGTGCTTATGCGACTTAATTGAATAAAGAAAATACACCTTCTATGCACTAGTTTGAACTAGACAAGTACACTTATATTTTTTCCAGGTTCAAGGGCAAGGTCGATGCGATTCAAATGGCTATTGCACCGGAAAGATGGGTTCTTTATTTTTAAATAGGCTAGCAGATGACCACGCTATGTCCAGCTGAAGGGACGATTTTTCTGAAGCATGCGCAAAGAATCCAATCACTTATGACCATTGGCGAGTTTCAAAGAGAGTGTTCAAGCTCTTTTTTTAGTTTAAGAGTGTAAGCAATTCCCAGATTTATTATGAGATAAACTTTAAGCATAGACAGCCAGTTTATTGTAACCAGAATATGAACAAAGTCGGTGCCACACATATGCGAATATTTGCTTAAATAAATTAAAAATATTGAAAAATGTATATATTTAATTGGTTTATACAATAAAGTCTTTGATTGATTTTTATACCATGTACCTTAAGGTACAAATGGTATATTAACTTTGTGCAAATGTATTAACTTTGTGCAAACAGGCAGAAGGAGACATCTCCGACCCCATAAAGTATATATATTCTTGATCAGCATCAGCACCGAGTCGATATAGCCATGTCCGTCTGTCCGTCTATCCGTCTGTCTGTAAGTATGTATGAACACCTCGTTCTCGGAGATGGTAAGAGCTAGAGGTGTAATTCTTTTTGCTTTTGGTGTGTTGAGTCCACTGATCGTCAAACACGTACATTCCAAATTATGTACAGATCGGAAAAAAAATGTAGAAGATATGACCAATTAAACTACTACCCACCCCTTTCCTAGGCAACGGCATGCTGCACATGCTGGAGTGACGTCATCCGTCTCTTCCTTGACTTTAATTCGTTCGCACGTGTATTCATACAGTAGTTTGTATATGTATGCACAACACATGCAGAAGTGCATGTATGTGCGCACCTGCTGATTGTCTGAATGTCAACAAACGGAAATTTGGTGAATTATTTGAAAAAAAAATTTAATAAAATCAAAGAAATGGTTGAAATGAAACATATTTTCCATTTCAAATGATTTTTTTTTTTTAAATTTGTTTATTAGAAGGCGGACGGGGCCCTACGCCCGTTTGTTTTAAAAAATGTATGCTATCAGTCGAAAATTCAATATATTACTGAGTAAACAAGCCGCAACGAATAATTTGTTCAATTATTTGATAAAAAAAATGGTTGATAAAGAAGAGAGGTACTATACATGGTATCTTGTTGTCGAGAAATCTCGGCTTCAGCGTTTGTAATCAAAGTGGTAATTTTTTAAATTTGGTGTTTTTAAGAATAGAAAGACGCTCAAAAATTAAAATTCGGGGCTTGGGTTCTGTACTAATAAAAACATAATCATTTAGTTCTACCGCTTAAATATTTATACTCCAAAGTAAGTCAAAGTTGAAATGGTTAGTATGACGTCATCCGGAATTGACACTTTAAAAAGACGACTTCATTATGAGAGATTTTTTCAGAGATTTTGACAAATATGGACAACAAACAAGTAGACACGCTGCCAAAAATTTTAAATAAACTTGATCTGCATGAATTAATAATGCACCAAAAGCAAAAAGAATTACATCTTTAGCTCTTACCATCTCCAAGACAGACAGACAGACGGACATGGCTACATCGACTCGGCTGTTGATGCTGATCAAGAATATTCACGTGTTGTATTCGGAAAAGCCTTCACTCAGTAATAGTATACTTAATAGGGTCGGAAACGCTTCCTTCTCCCTGTTACATACAATGCACCAACGCTTAACAAATAACATAAATTAGATCCTTCTATGTCGAGCCCTTGTAGATCGGGTGATCAGGACTCCGGTTGGCGTCTATTTAACCTCGTTGGAGAGCGAACTCTGATTAGGCTCGTAGCCAGTTGGTTTCAGTGGCGCTCGAGTCCATTGTTGTACCGGCTGGGGTGTATATTAATTTCCTCAAAGACCGAGGCCAGCTTCAGTTCTTTGTGGAGTTGGGTGTTGCGGATACTCCAATCACATCCTGTGACTAATCTTAATATCCGATTTTGAGCCACCTGAACTCTTTTAATTTGGCTGTCGCATGCAAGTCCACATATTTGGCAGCCATACCACCAGACTGGCGCATTTATTTGCTTGTAAACTGACAATTTGTTAGGCAGGGACAAATTGATTCTCTAGTTTTGTGAACGTACTGGTATACTGCGGCAATTCGATGGCTGCATCAACCTCACAGGTGGATCTATATGTGAAGCAGACGTCATCTGCGAACGTAGAAAGCATAATTGGGAGGCAATCAGCTGGTTGTGGCATGTCGCTACTAAACAGGCAGTATATGAGTGGCCCCAGTACACTTCCCTGTGGAACACCTTTATTCACCGCTTGTTTGGCGGAGACGGCCGAATGGAAGCGGACCGCGAACTGCCTTCCTTCGAGGTAAGATCGCTGTAGTCCAAAGTATAGGGCAGGCAGTACTTCTTTAATTTTGTACACTTCCCTGTAGAACACCTTTATTCACCGCTTGCTTGGCGGAGACGGCCGAATGGAAGCGGACCGCGAACTGCCTTCCTTCGAGGTAAGGTCGCTGTAGTCCAAAGTATAGGGCAGGCAGTACTTCTTTGATTTTGACCAGCAATTCGTCCTTGATGTCCAAGAAGAGGACATTACAGTACTCCTTTCTGTCAAATGCCGTCAGAATTTCTCAACCAGTCGGTGTAGCTGTTCAACCGTGCCGTGGCCAGCTCGGAATCCGAATTTGTGTTCAGGAATAATCCCCTAATCCCCGGGCGGTAC
Organism: Drosophila ironensis; assembly: GCA_021223825.1. Classification (NCBI taxonomy): domain Eukaryota; kingdom Metazoa; phylum Arthropoda; class Insecta; order Diptera; family Drosophilidae; genus Drosophila; species Drosophila ironensis. The sequence goes on from JAJJHQ010012234.1 coordinate 217,935, forward strand.
GCAGTCTCTCAAACACCTTCGAGAACGAAGGGTCCCTTTCCGGCTATCCAGGTTTTGCACAAACTTAATACTCGTATACCATTTGTACTCGTACCTTAAGGTACATGGTATCTGCGTACACATATAAAGGACCCAAAGCAAAAGTCTTTAGCTTTTACCATATCGGAGAACTACATTTCATACATACGACGGACAGACAGACAGACAGACATGCAGACAGACAGACAGGCGGACAGACAGACGAACATAGAAGATCGACTCGGTTGTTGATGCTGATCAAGAATATATATACTTTATAGGGTCGGTATATAAATACTTTATCGGGTCCTTTTCCCTGTTAAATACAATTTATAGATTAGGGTGAATCCCAATAAAAATTGGTGAAATACTAGACTTAAAGAGCTTTACTGTGAAGAGTAACATTTAATAATTAGTTAACTCGATCATTATAGTCGTGATGTCCAAAATTATTCAAATTAATTTTTTAAGGAAGCAAATGAGCTACGTATTATATAACAAATTACAAAAAAAAAATTTTTTAAATGTACGGTCCCCAAAATTACTGAAATTTTTGAGCATGAAATAATAAAAAATCGTGTCTGGGGATTTCCCGAATAATACACAAAATAATACTCGATAATAAGGCCCAGTTTCGCGGAATAATACGTTAATTTCAACAACTAATTTGCTGACTTCAATTCGCTAAGGAACTAAGGACATGTGACCCAAAAAATGGTCAAATCAATGTCAAATCTATTAGCCGAAACCATCTTCATCTTAGTTTTAATGTTAATTAGAAAAAAATTTTCTTTTTTTTATTTAAAAAAACTAACAGAATTTCATGATGAATTTAATTTTGTATACAATTGTTCAAAATAAAGTTTCTATCTGATAATAAAAAAAAAAAAATTGGCTCTATAATGAATTCTTTTTTGTCATTCAAAGCTTAGAGCTTGTACACATCGTTTTTTTTTGGCAAGTGTAAGTACGCCAAAGTAATCCTATTGAAAAGATATTTTAAATTCTAATGATTCCAAGTTAGAAATTTTCAGAGGCTGCAGTCTTGGTTATGTTGGCCATAGGACTAATGCGGAGCCCGACTCTAGACACCTCAAACCAACTGTTTGATACGACAACCGTTATTAAAAATGTAAGTAGTTTTTTAGGGATAGAAAATGTTTAAATGAAAATGTGTAAAATGTTTATAAAATGTTGGTAGCAAAAAGTACCATTTTACATGAAAACAAAAAAATTCACTAAGAATTAAGCGGAAATTGTGTTATAAATCATTAATGTACACAACTAGTTAAATTAAAATAGTTTCAGTAACAGTTCATCGACAGAGGAAACACCCCAAGAAATGCCTTCGTATGTATACGATTCTTGAGCGAGAGGCGTGGCCATACTGCTTCCCGCGCTCACCGTTAAAAAAAAAACTCGATTGGCAACGTTGTAAAAGAAGAAAAATAACATGAACTCAAAGTTTCCGTAGGGAAGGGCGGGGTTTCGGATAGGGGTTAGTTTTTCGTTCCTTCTACTACCCCTTTAGCCACAGTAGCCCATGTCTGTATATTCGTACTTAGAAGGCTCACAATGTAATGGCGGAAAGAATTTAGGCAATAAGACACAGGCATTCATATATGTAGGTGTATGTATGTTTGTAGGTATATATAGATATAGCTTATATAGCTGTAGCTATAGCTTATTAAATTATACTTGTACATAAGAATATGCTTGAAAGAATGCGCAGAAATTGACGTGGTTACCGATAAATTTGAGTTCAAAGAAAATTTGGAAGTCTCGGCAACACTTGGCGTGGGTGCTCGAATGCGTTAAGGTTATTTGTGTAGTTTTCCCTCTATCCTAGAAATCGCTGGAAAGTACAGAAATGTACATATGTATGTACATATCTATATATGTATACAGCAATGTATACTTGCCCGTTAAATACATGCACCTATACATACATACAATCATACAAAAATATATACATACATACATATATGTATATAAAAACACCCTCATTATGTTAAGCAGGAGAACTCAAGGATTTTGCGGCTGTTTATAGTGATGAAGAATATGAACAAGAAAAGGGAAATGCAAATGCCATAAACAGGACCGAGACTGAGTCTAAGGCGGGAAGGTACAGAAGAAGCAGACAAGATACAACAATGTTTGAAGGGGGTATAATATGCGGCGGGAACAAAATGAAGAGAACCCTACCCCTGCCTCGTAATTGGTGGAGGTTTCTGAAGCTTTTGTTGTCGCGGAAAAACCTAAGGCATGTTGGTTTTCTTGTCTCTGCTTTGAATAAGGCCGTGTAAGAACGTAAATACGCATGTGTGCTTGTCGGCATAGGTCGTATTCTTGATTACACAAGGATGAGCATGCACTAAAATGTATACAATAATGTGTATGTACATATATGTGTGTACATCTGTAAGCCCGTTTAAAATGCAAATCCGAGAACACGTACATATGTATGTATGTACATAAATCACCTATGAGCATTTACCAAAGGTAAATTTTTTGCTCCGAGATTTTTTAAATGTCCAAAAATAATATTTTCAAAATTTTCAATATTTACAACAAAATATTTAAATATTTACAAAATAAATATCCCATTACGATGGACGTCATGTCGTCAGCTTACAAAAATAACAATTAATCAAAAGATCGTCATTAATCAAAGCTTATTTCCTGATAAGGGCGGTTAGGGAACAAACAATAATCAAATTTCTTTATAGCATACATTTTTTTAAGATCGTTGTATTAACATTTCTAAGGGTGAAGCGCTTAGTTCATGTACATACAGTCATGCACTAAAGTGTTGGCACACTTAGAACTCTTGACTTTAAATGTTAATTTCAGACTTGTCTTTCAAGATAGAGACTTTATTATTGGTTTTTTGGTTAAATAAAATATTTTTTATTTGAATTGCATAAATATTTTTTTATTTTCTCTAATATTATTTAAGATATTTTAATTTGCACCCAGATCTGGACGGCCGAGATCTTTGGCTGAGCGCGAACGCAGCCAAGTGATCCGTAAGGTCAAAGTGGATCAAAAAAAAAAAATCTTCGCAAATTTCCGCAGAGGTCAGGAAGGAGTTTGGGAGGGATGTCCACCCCGTGACTGTGCGAAGGGCCCTGCACGATGGTAGAAGAAAGCCATTGATCTCAGAGGCCAATCAAAAGAAACGTTTAGCTTATGAAAAGCGCCATTTGGACAAGCCAATTGAATATTGGGATAGTGTATTGTTTTCAGACGAAAGCAAGTTCAATATTTTTAGATCCGATGGCCGACAGCAGGTGAGGAGAAAGCCAAACACTGCATTGGATAAAAAAAAATTTGGCGACAACTGTGAAACACGGCGGCGGAGGAGTGACCTTGTCCATTATTCCCTCAATTTTTTATGGTGTGGGGCTGCATGCGCACATTTATGGCAGTATGCTCGGGATCATTAGAATGCATGAAAGTGAAAGAGTTTGGCATACTGAGGTTTGAGGCACTGTTTTTAGGATTTTCTTTCAAATATTAAGGTAATACACCTTGTCCATTATTCCCTCAATTTGTTATGGTGTGGGGCTGCATGTCATCTGCGGGTGTTAGGGAGCTGGGCTGCATGTCATCTGCGGGTGTTGGGGAGCTGGTGCATACGGCCATAAATGTGCGCATGTGGCTCATTTACAACACGGCACATGTTGTGCCACATCCGCCACAATCCGTAGCCCTTAACCCAATCGAGCACCTGTGGGAGGTATTGGAAAGAACCATAAGAAACCATTATATATCATCAAAAAATGATTTAAAAAACACTTTGCAGGAGGAATGTGTGAAAAAATCTAGGGAGGTGACTAAAAAACTGGTACACTCTATACCGAGACGTCTGCAAGATGTTATTAAACAAAAAGGCCTACCCACAAAATATTAAATTATATCTTAAATGTAAAAAAATAGTATAATTAGGTTAAGTGTGTCAAGACTTGTGTCACGAAAAATTTTCCTTTTGAGTATAAATTAAAATATCTTAAATAATATTAGAGAAAAAAAAATATTTATGCAATTCAAATAACAAATATTTTATTTAACCAAAAAACCAAATATAAAGTCTCTAACTTGAAAGACAAGTCTGAAATTAACATTTAAAGTCAAGAGTTCTAAGTGTGCCAACACTTTAGTGCATGACTGTATGATTTTTTTTTTTTGCGAGCTCTGAATTTTAATCAGCTGCTGTATTTTTTAAGACAATTTTTTAAAATCGACCAGAAATTTATAACATCTACATTTTTTACGCTGAGTTATCGTATTTTTATGGTTCGAAACAAAAACCGGTGTCAAAGAAGACTAAGTCAGAAAAGTCTTGGACAGCTTTCAGAGATCTTTGTATGTACATACATGTATGTATGTATTTAAGATGTTTCATAATTTTTTAATCAATCGGCTCAATGGTTTTTCAGCTAAACTTATTGATAAGTTTTGTAATTGGGGCATATAAAAGTATCTGCTTAAAATATCTAATTTAATTTACATAACAATAATGTTCAATTAAATGGGAAAAGCTGATTTTTCAATTTCAAAGAAAATAAAGCTTTAAAAGCTTTGTTATGAAAACTTTGAGTTTCAAACCATTCAGATATTGTCTGCAACAAAAAAGTTTAATGAATTTTATACATTTTTTCCAAAAACAAAATCCACGAATAAAAAAAATTATTCAAAGAAATTTTGGCTAAAAAAATTAAGCACAACTTTTTTTAATTAACCTTCAGAACGTGAGCCAATTTCCTAAACCATTCAGAAATTGGTTCACTTAAAAAGTAAGTTCGTGAAATTAATATTAAGTGCAAGCTGTCAGCTTAGAATAAAAAATAAAAAGTCGCGCAGAGGCAAAAAGCGCTGCACAAACGTGGACTACTCTCAGTCCGGGGATTGGCTTGATACTTGAATCGTAGCTCCGCCCAGCCACTATTTCTGCCTTTCTTGCTCGTGCGTTTTTCTTGTGGCACAACATTTTTTCATATCAGTACCTTCTTGTGGATTGTGTTTTTTATGTGTTTTTGGTATATATTTTTTTCCTTCTGTATATCTAAGGCTTTCACTCTTATGCTCTTATGGTACAGTCGCCAAAATGTATGCTTTGAAAATTGAACACCAATGTTTTGCCAAGGTGTTATAATGTTGCATACTTTTGGGGTGAAATTAAAATTGTGTTAATTTCTTAAAAGGTTTCATACCGAATCAATCGGTATGGGGGATTGCAATCAATCGATTGATGAGATGCTTCAGACTTTGAAGTTCTGAGTAAATTTTGTTTTTACCACATAAGAAAAATACTAAATAATTTTTTTTTATCAAAACACCTGTGCCACAAGTTAAAGGTTTTTATATCATGTAACATAAGGTACAAGCGATATATTAACTTTGTGCAAATATATGTAAGAGGCAGAAGGAGACGTCTCCGTCCCCATAAAGTATATATATTCTGAGTAATAATACGACATCCTCCGAGACAGTAAAAGCTAGACAGGTAATTCCTTTTGCCTTTGGTCCGCTATGCATGTACGCAGGTCAAATTTATTTTGCCAAGCATCTTGTAGCCTTCGTAATTTGCATAAAACTGTATTTGCTTCGACATATTTGACTATAATTGGACAAAATAAGAGCTACAGACAAAATTATTTTTGCATTAGGTCCGTACGCAGATAATGTTTGTTAAATTATTTGAAAAAAAAAGAAACAAAAGTATAGTTGATAAACAAGAGAGGTACATGGTATCTCGTTGTCAAGAAATCTTGACTACAGAGTTACTACTTACTTAATTTATTTAGGTGAAAAAATGGTTGGTAGATAAAATAGGTACATGCTAACCCGGTGTCGAGAAATCTCGACTACAGCGTTTCAATTTGATATAAATTGTTGAAAATAGTTGATATCTTGTATTCCACAAAAAGTTTCAAAAATAGGTAGATAATTCCTGGGAGAAAAGAAAACCTTCAATTTTTTTTTTTTTTTTTATTTAACTTTATTAAGGCATACGGGGAATACAGGAACCCCTTAGTGACCTTTGCTGCTGTTCATTCAGCCCGCAATCGGGCGCTCCGGCTAGCCTTAGCGGTTAGCTTCATTCAGACTTATAATACTAACAATAATATCACAAAAAACAAATATCACATAAATGTAGACATCACAGTATGGCCATTGTAGGTCGTCTTCTTCTTGCCATCGGCGACCGAAGGATGAGGTCTCTGGGATTCCTCCTCTTTAGCCTCCTGGGAGTTGGGCCTCTAGAGAGCCTACCTTCAAATTAATATTCAGATAAATTTTTTTAAAAACCTAAATTATATTAATAGACAGTCATGTAGCTGTACTCATGACACAAACATTTTATTTTTGGGTCTCATATTTGTGGTTTTCGCAAAAGCTCGAAAAATGGCGTGCATTAAATAACAAGAATGTTTCAAAGTGACAATTTAAAGGAAAAGAAATTCAAAGTAACAATCCAAGTACTTTTTGTTATTTTATTATACCATGTACCGTAAGGTGCAAGTGGTATAGTAACTTTGTGCAAATGTATGTAACAGGCAGAAGGAGACGACCCCGACCCCATAAAGTATATATATTCTTGATCAGCATCAAGAGCCGAGTCGATATAGCCATGTACGTCTATCCGTCTGACAGTCTGTCTGTCTGTCTGTCTGTCTGTATGTATGAACACCTTGTTCTCGGAGATGGTAAGAGCTAGAGGTGTAATTCTTTGTGCTTTTGGAGTGTTATTATTGCAGGTATATCAGGTATATTTCCAATTTTTTTCCACTCTCTTTTCCGTCATCTTAATGTGCATAAAACTGTATTTTCTTCGAGATATATCCGTTTAACTTTTGCGTAGTTATTGTTAATCTCAGATTTTTGAGAAAAAAAATTTTATTTTATTTGAAAAAAAATATACGAGTAAAAAAAAAAGAAATGGTTATTAAAGAAAATCGCTAAATGGTATCTCGTTGTCGAGAATCTCGACTACACCGTTTCTACTTGTTTTAATATGTAGCTGGTGCAGCTCTGTGTGAACATTATTAGCAAGGCCTTTTCATATTTAGACCAAAAATTGATCTTTTTAGAATAGAATTATGCTGCCCCAAAGGTAGGTATTATTTATTGAAAAAAAGTTATGTGATAACACCCGGTTCATTGAAATATTACTCTCGTAGCGAGACTATTATATTTATTTTTTTTTAAGCCCAGTTTTTTTAAAGCCCATTAAACCGCAGAGTCGATGGATCCATGTCCAAAGGACTGTGTGACTATTCGTACGTATGAACACCAAGACCTCGGGACTACCTGTATAATAGATAGAGAAAAAATGAATTACATAGTTAAGCATATGTTTATACATATGTTATATATGTAATATTTTATATAACTAGCAAAATGCGTAACTTTACGTTCTATCCAACGTACAACTGTTTCGGATATGTTATTAAATTATGTACATGTCTAATAATAACGTTACGATAGACTTGAGCTCTTCAATGAATGGTATATGTACCTATGCTGAAAATTCATAAGTACTATCAATATTTTACTCGCAATTATAACTTGAGAGGTAAATATTCATTTGACCTCTCTCAGTACGCTGTGGATACATATATTTTTTTATGCTTTCTTAAAATTGCGTTAATTTTTCAGAAGTCTTTTATGCCTTGTCTGCGTTTATGCCTTTTTATTTTGTGTCTCACATTAAGTTTCACCCTTTCGCTCTGCATAAATATGTAGTGACGGGACATGGCCATGGAATCGCTGCGGATGCCAAACGTCTTTGCCCCACGTTACCCCAGCTAACAAAGCATTTTCTTATTCCACTACCCCCAAGCCCGAAATCCTCCTAGTCAATCCCATTCCCTTTCCCATATACACTCACCACTTCCCTACCATCGCACATTTGTTTCGCCCGTTTTCCTTTTGGCATTCTGAAACTTAAGCCGCCACTTGAGTGGGTTGTGTTTCATTAAAAAACAGCACCAAAACGCACATATTCTTCCCCTTTCAAACACAACGTACATCCACACCCACGAGCTCAGCACGATTCCATATATACAGAATTTTGCAAGGCGATATGGGGAGGGAGGAAATGGAAGAAACAGAAAGGGAAGAAAAAATCCACCGTTGGTGGAGAAATTGAAGAAAGTTGCTTGAAAATACTTGACAAAAAATGTAGCATGGCATTTGGCGGTAGCAAAAATGGAGGTGATGTGCCTTATGTACATGTGTCCGTTTGTATGTATACGTACGTATACATGTTTGTCTTTTGTGTGGATGTGCGCAGATGCCTGTGTGTAAAGCTCTCTGCTCTGCGCCATTATCTCATCCACCTCTTTCTTAGTTTAACTGTGGCTGCTGTACGGATATGCCAAAGGTACATAGCTACCCAGTAGAAAATAAGGCAAGATGCGTGGCATTAATATAGCACAAATTAGGCAGACATATTATAGTTTACATATAATAAGTATAATAAGCAGTAAGATAATTTATTAAGAATTCAAATTCAAAGAATTGTTGAATTTTTCACGATTTCTTTTAAGTAATTTTAATTTAATTTAATTTTGATTTTTAATTTTTAAGGGAACTTGTTATATAACTCGACAAAGATTTTTCTAGTTTCAAATATCTATCCAGTATTAATGTGACATTTGGATTAAAGCTGCGTCATTTAAAATTCCCTATCCGGTACAAAGTATCGGGCATTTCTTAGAAGTGAAGCAAAGAATGGATATCATTATTGTAATACACTTCACTTCTTACATTTTTGCAAATAAAATCAATGTCATTTATTTTTGAGTGCTACCCCACTAATCGAATGATTTGCTTACACGTAGATGAACAGAATATAAGCTTAAATAAAATATTAAAAATATAAAATGGGTTTAACTATATCAAGGATTTTGACACCCCTTTTTGGGAAAAAACAAATGCGTATTCTAATAGTTGTCTTAGGTGCTGCTGGAAAACCTACCATCCTTTACAAACTGAAGCTAGGTGAAATTGTGACATTTTGGTTTTACCATTGCTTTTAACGTGGAAACCATAGAATACATAAATATATGTTTTACTGTGTGGGATATTGGCGATTAAAATAAAATTCGACCTTTGTGGCGCCACTATTTTCAAAATACACAAGGTCTTATTTTTGTTGTTGACTCCAATAATCGCGACCAAAAAATTGAAGCTGAAAAGGAACTACACAACATGCTTTAAGAAGATGAGCTCAGAGCTGCAGTGCTCCTAGTTTTCGCCAACAATCAAGCTTTACCAAATACCATGACCGCTGCTGAATTAACAGATAAATTGCACCTAAACCAATAAAGGTACCGCCACTGGTTCATTCAAGCTACTTTTGCTAATCAGGGTCATGGGCTTTATGAGGGACTTGATTGGTTTTTGGCGGAATTGGTTAACAAATAATTTTTAAATATTGTTTAAATTGTACTATAATAATTCTTATTATTCTCTTATAACTATATTAGACTTTAAATAAAATTGAATATGATTTAAAGCAAGTACTATAGCTTAGGTCTCTTTTAATATTTACCTTTCGTTTAGGTTAAGTAACGTATGGTTCTTTATATATTTGTAGAATATTGCTTTCAGCTGAAAACTTAACGCCTATTTTCTTTGCAAACTGTGTGATGATCATAAGTTGTGACGATTTAACTTTATTTAATTTAGAAATTTTATATTACAAAATTGAATTAATTGAATTAATTTTAAAGGGTTTTTTCTCGATTGTTGAGCACTTAATAAAAAAAATGGTGCTACGGATCTTATTCAAAATACTGTCCATCATTAGATACGAAATTTTCTCATCATTCTGGAAGCATCCGGATTCCGCGTCGAAAGCAATCAATGTCTTTTGAGGCGATCCACGAAGCGATCAATTTTTTGATATCCTCGTACGTTGTGAAGTGCTGCTCTGTCAAACCGTGCGTCATCGATCTGAAATGGTGATAGTCAGACGGGATATAGGACTTCCCATAGGACTTCCCATTTTAATGTTTCCAAGTACGTTTTCACCGGCCTAGCTGCAGGATCAGCTTGTCGTGTCTATCTTGGTAGGCATGTCCGGGTGGTCCCCATGATCTTTTTCTTTTTGAATTATCATAATGGATCCACTTTTCATCAACAGTAACAATGCGGTGCAAAAAACTCTTCCTTTTATGCCGTTGAAGCAGTTGTTCGCACATGCAGAATTGCTGTTCAATGTCTCTCGGGTTCAACTCGTAGGGCACCCAGTTTCCTTGCTTTGACCGTTGATAAGTCGACTCCTAATGATTCTGACAATTTTCGCTGAGTTTGACACGGGTCATCATCGAGTAATGCCTCCAAATTCTGATCTTCAAACTTTTTTGGTTGGCCTGGACGCCCCTAGTCTTCCGTGTCTAAATCGCCATTTTTAAACCGACGGAATCAGTACTACCAAGTAGAAATCGATGGAGCATAGTCCCCATAAGCCTCAATAAGAGTACATTGTCCTTCAACAGTTTTTTTATTCAAATGAAAGCACATAAGCAAACCTTCCCGTAAAAACCTTTTTTTTTTGAACGAAAGTCGACACGTTCTCAGAACAAAAAATATGTGAGGTTTACACATCAGTGCATTCACAGATTCTTAAAAATAAAGCTTAGACAATGAGCTTTGAAATAAATATAGTCACACATGGGACCGATGAGATTTAGTGACCGTTACGCTATCTCAAAGATAACCTTTAAAATTAATTCAAGCTTCTAATAAATTTCTTTAAATTGTTAGAAAAATTTACATTTTCTAAAAATGTGATTTTTGAACTGTTTAATTTAACCAACCATTAACACTGATATTAAACAGAAGAATTTCCTTGAAAATATATGCGATTTTACATTTATGAATGTTAACAATTTTAAACTAATAGACACAAGGGGTGGAGTGTGCTGATACACAAGTATACATAAACAAATCAAAAATAAATGCAAATTTCTTTAAATAAATGATACTTTTTAATTATTTCTTATATGTATAATTGAAACCGTATTCCAAGTCAACTGTGAAACAAACATGTACTGAAAGGCAAAAACATTAAGAATGGTGGTGGTGGTTGTTTTGGTGTTTTTTGTTGAAAGCAAAAAAATGGCGGACTGCTTTCAGTGCGTTGCAGGATATTGTGTAGCTAACATTTTTGGGTTACTTTTAGAAGGAAAACATCCCTAGATGCCTTTCCTTGTCTTGGGTTTTCACAACTTTTTTTTTATCTAATCTTTTTAATATTGGATTTTTCCACGCTGTGTCTATTTTTTCCAAAGCAGCGTCTTTTAAGTAAGTGTAAAAAGTGTTTTCCTAACCAGAAATATATCCATAAAAGAGGTACAAGTGGTGTATTACGTGTGTGCGAATGCAAAGAAAAGTATCGATATAGCCATATCCGTCTGTCGTTCTGTATAATGGATACATCGTTTTTTTCTATATGGTGTAAGTCACATTTTTGTAATGTCCCTTACCACCACCTTCGTAATTTGCATAAGCTTTATTTTCTTCCACATAATCGACAATATCTCCCTGATGGTAAGACATAATTAGGTTTGCTCAAGCTAGGCGCAAATTATGTTTTTGAAAATTCTTAAATGCACCCCTATTCAAAGTTGCAATTTGCAAAAAACTGCAATTGAGAATTGACTATATCTGCGAAATGGAAACAGAGTCATAATTGTTTTGCCTACTATTATGTTTTTAGCCAATATGAATTATCTCATTAAAATTTTACAATAAACAACGACGATTCGGTCATTTAAAATGTTACCTGCCCTTGCATTGAAATTCCCTATGACGTCGTCGCCCATCTGCAACACCAGGGTTTGGGAAGGGTTTGGGAAATCGTCCAATGTTTATTGAGGATTAGATATGTATACATATAATAAATTTCAATAGCTGTACCGATTTTGTTAACATAAAATGTTAAGTTTGTGCATCAACAGCCGAGTCGATCTAGCCATGTCCGTCGAACCATCTGTCTTTCTGTCTGTTCGTCTGTATGTATTAATACGTCCTTCTCCAAAACGGAAAGAGCTAGAGATGTAAATCTGTTTGCTTTAGATCCGTTATATGTGTACGCAGAGTTTATTCCAAATTTTTGCCACGCCCCTTTCCGCCTTTGTTATTTGCATACAACGGTATTTTCTTCGACATATTTGACAATATCTCCGAGATGGTGGGAGCTAAAAACATAATTATTTTGTTTTAGATGCGTAAAATTTTTTTGCCATGTATCCGAAATGGTTGCACTGATATAATTTTTTTTGCTTAGAGCTAAAAATTATAGTATCTAGCCATGTGCCAAGATTTATAAGACCGAACCGAATAATGAAGACGACGTCTATAACCATTTTTGCTTTGATTTATTTTGATATTATAAAAAAAAAATAATGATAATATAAAAAAAAAATAAAATCCCGACTACAGCGTTTCTACTTGTTAATATTTTTTCCTTAAATCAGTTTCAATTACAGTTACATGTACATATGTATAATGTCTGCGTTTCAAAGCAAACAGATGTTCGACATACAAACGATTTCAGTTTCGTCGTCTAGTTACGTGATACATAAAATCTGAAATTATGCAAATACTTCAAAAAAGAGGAAAAAGTGAAAAAAAAACCCTTAAAACTTTTTTATAAACTGGAAAGGGTTGAAAAGGGACAAAAACGTTGTTTGACCACGCGTATCGCCGGCTGTGATTTAAAAGTTGTTTTGAATTCTAATAATTCGGTGAGTCCAGCTGGCAATGTCCGAAACTGGTTTATATTCCCAGGAGCATAAAAAACCAGTTAGCTCCTTTCAAATATCTTTAAGTTGTCTTACAATAAAGGCGGGAAGGCACTGGTCAACTGAACATCCTTTTAGTTAAATTCCTTGACTTTATATCTCACAGCAACCCCTTCAATAATTGTTTTTAGATTATCTGCATTGCTTACAAATAATTATTATGGACAGGGAACTAAAATTGATTTGGTGAGAAGTGTTTCTATGGACACACTTGTAATTTTTTCATTCAACGCAACTAATTTTTGTTATTTTCGCTAACAAAAGTGGGCGTAACCGGCTGATTTTCGCAACACAGATAGATAATGGCCCTACCAATGTACTATCTAAAATTAGTGCCTATAGACCTAACATTGTGGATATCACAGAATTTCGCGGTTTGCGTGGCTGCAAAGGGAGTTAGCCGATTTTTAAAATAAACTTATGTTGAACTGGTATCCCTTAGAATGTGCAATTAGTTTTTCTCTATCTATTATAGTTTTCAAAATCTAGGCGTTCATACGGACAGACGGAGGGACAGAAGGACATCGCTCATAGATAGACTCGGCTGTTGGTGCTGATAAAGAATATATATATTTTATAGGGTCGGAAAAGCTTCCTTGTCCTTGTTAAATATTTGACATTCGCACGAATTCAATATACCCTTATTCTTTTTTAAACGAGCCGGGTATAAAAATAAATTTAATCAACTGACAAAAGTTTTTTTTCATGCTAAAACATTGGTGTACCGGTAGTCAGTATATTTCTCATCTTTAGCTTGGTGATCCACCGCGTATTAGGCAGTGGTGCCACTTTTTGATTAAAATAAGGCTGTTTTAAAATCGAAAAACAAATTATTAAAAAAAAAAACCAAAAGTGGGTCTAGTGATTTTAATATTTTCTTTATTTCGTTTTCGCGATCGTATACCATGGTGGTATAAGATATTTAGACAGCAATCGAGAATAGATATATCATCTTCCCAGTAGTAATAAATAAAACAAGTAAGAACGATTATATTCGAGTGTCTTGACTATAAATACCCGGTTCTCAGTTTCACCTAGTTTTTGACCCTATATAATACCTACCTCCTTTTGGGAGCAACAAATTTTCGTTATTTATTTTGTAGGTGTGTATGTGTATGAGAAGTGTTTCTATGGAGAAACTTGTCATTTTTGCGAACGGGCGTAACCGGCTGATTAGAATTAGAATGTGCAATTCGTTTTTCTCTGTCTTTTATAGTTTCCAAGGCGTTTATACGGACAGACGGACGGACAGACGGACATGGCTAGATGGACTCGGCTGAAAATGATTGTCATTTTCCTAACCAGCAATTTCCTAACCTTTCTATGAAATATTTCATGAAACGTGCCGCAATATAACTTGACTTTTATTCTTTGCATTATTTCAATCAATATCCCTGAGAAGCCCTTAAAAAGGGGCTAATGGCAGCTAGGGCTTAAAACACTCACACTATTATAAAATATTGGACGCACGCTAATGCGACGCATCCGCTAAATCCCTTAAAAACGGACATGGGCCGTGAAAGGGTTGGGAAATCATTTTTTTCTTTAAATGTTTTTCACACTTGCGATTTGGAATGGCAGCTGAAGCAACAGGCAAGACCTATTCAATTCCACATTCCGCATTTTTCCCATTTTTTGATGATGCCTGGATGGAGCTCACTTAGCCCACTCCTAACGGTCTCTTTTTTTTCTGGACCTTGTTTTTTCATTGGCCTCATGTTAATTAACGTGACTTGTGGCACTGGACGGACCTGTGGTCGTGGGTCGGTGCACCACACAATATTTGTCCAACAACAAAATGTGTTTGCTTAAATGCCACGTGAATGGTAACTTAGCCAGTCCCTGGAGCAATTGTTACGTTGTAAAAAAATTAAAAAAAAAACAATTAAGAGGTCACAAAATCGCGGCAATTACGTGCCCTAATCCCTTGCGTGCCAAAATGTGCCACCAATTTACGTTTTTATACATCATTGCGGTTATTTTTGGATGTATTTTTTAAGTAAATTGATTTATTTCACCCTTATCTCAACTAAAAAAAATTGAATTATAGCTTTAAAACTTTAGATAATCATACAAACACAGTAAATTACTGACAACTCCCATAAAATGCACCTATTAAAATATTTTGACTTTCCATGTTGCGGTGTTATTAAATCTCAAGTGATTTAGCACCTCAGAATGTATATATCCTATTTATTTAATTTACTATAATAAAGTACTCCGCCTAGAATATCAATATATTATTATTGTTTTTGTTTTAATATTCTGATATTTTATTTTAATATTTTATAAGAAGACAATTTTCTTAAATTTATTTAACACCTAACATTTTTATGATGTTAAAATGATGCTTTTGGCGTAGCCTTCGTATTGGGATCCAAGGACTCTGGCTAGTCGATTCCTGTGAACCTGTAGCTTTCCGATGTACTCGTGGCGCTAGCCACAAGTACCTCAATAGTCCCTATGCAGTTTTTTAATCCTGAGGTTCCAGGGGCACCCAGTTATTTTGCAGGGCTTGGATTTTCTTCCTATTTGTGGGAGCAGCCATGCCCCAAGTTGGATTCAACTTGTTTCTTGTCTTGGTGATGTTGCTCTTAATATGGGGCGCAAAGGTCAACCTTTTATCAAGCACTACCCCAAGGTATGTTGCCTAAACTCTTGGAGGGATTGTCCTCCCCAAGGTATATTATACTCTCCAAGATCTAGGAGTTCAAACGGCTCGAATGTTGGTTTTTATTTATAATATATATACTTTTTGGGGTCGCATATCAATCCTTCTTCCGGTTATATACTTTTGTATGAATTATTTTTAAGAACCGGGTATAAATTGGTTTCTCCCAGCCGATTTCCAAGAAAAAAATTACAATGGAAGCAACGTTACCACACATTGGAGCTCTAAAATGTAGCAGAGAGGACCCCATTATCACACAGTCCACACGGCCGAGAAATCCAATCCAATTTATTTGCCTACTTTTAAAAATCATAAAAACAACAGTATACCCCTCGGGTCCATCCAAATGAAATATCTTTACATCCGAAACACAGCGCCAATCAAAATTGTAGGCCATGAGTCCTCGTGAAACATTTCATCGTATTTGCTTTCTTGCAGTGTTAATTCATGGATTTTTATTTAGTTTCAGATTTTTATTTAGTTTTTAAATGCAAAAAATGAAATATCACCTTTAAGGTACATTCTCGACATAAGACTATTGGGTCCGCCTTTTTCAAAAATGTGCTCTTACCAAGTAGCATCGGAGAATACTTTGTTGTAACCGCCATTATTTTTATTTATTTATTTCCTTTTTTTATACCCGGTTCTTAAAAAGAACAAGGGTATATTGGATTCGTGCGAATGTATGTAACAGGGAAAAGCTTTTCCGACCCTCTAAAGTATATATATTCCTGATCAGCATCAACAGCCGAGTCCATCTAGCCATGTCCGTCTGTCCGTATGAACACCTATATTTTGGAAACTATAAAAGATTTTGGGAACTAATTTCACATTCGATTTCTAGGGATATCAGTTTAGCACAAGTTTATTTTAAAAATCGGCTACCTTCCCCTGCACCCCCGCAAACCTCGAAATTCTGTGGCATCCACAATTTTAACACTATAGGCACCAAATTAGGAAATTACATTGGTAGCACCATTATCTATTTGTGTTGCGAAAATCAGCAGGTTACGCCCACTGTTGTTTGACAAAATGTGTTGCGCCCACAAGCTTCTCCATAGAAACATGGCGCGCACTTCTCATACACACACACATCTATAAGTATAAATTACGATAATTTGTTGCACCAAAAATTGTAATGCCATTATAATGTCAAAAACCAGGTGGAAACTGAGAACCGGTTATTTATAGTCGAGGCACCCGACTATAACCGTTCTTACTTGTTTTAATTAAATTGGGTTTATATTTGGGAATCATATCACCTTGCAAAACACTTACCACTATATTTACATAACTTATACTAATTGCCTGACCTTAAGAAGGTGTATCGTATTATCTTAGAATTTAGAATACAGCGGGCCAGTCTGCTGCAGTGTTTTAGTACTCGGATGCTGTACCAGCCTGTGTGTGCAGCGGTCTGTTGCTCCACGGTCTCAACTCGCAAGTCCCTGTGCAGCACCGCCATTATTATTTATACATATTCCGACCTAATACGGAAGAAATTGTATACTACTTTTAAAACAAGTATAAAAATCCCAATTATCGATACCTGTAATTGAAGGTTTGCTATGCCAAAGCAGAAATGAGGTTTAAATAAAATTGATCGGCTTATATGCTTTACGGACCAAAAATAAAAATAATTGTGTCTCTAATTCTTACCATCTCGTAGAACGAACGATATGTTCAAATATCCAATTGATGTCAATCAAGAATATGTTTACATAATTACTTTGTGGTCTGAGTTGTCTTCATCTGCCAGATACATATATTTGCAGAAACTTAATATTCCAATTGTATCTTAGGTATAAAAAACACTTTCCAACAATGTAAATCTTTTTCCTGATGCAATACTACTTCTTCTACCAGCCGCTAGGTGGCATTTTCTCCAAAAGGGACATTTACTTCGTTGAAGCGGGCTCGTGTTCATCCGTTCTCTTTAGGCAACTTGAGTCTCAGAACAAAAAATCACAGGTTTTACTCTTCATTACATGTTCTCTTTCTTTGTTGTTGCTTCATTTTAATTTGTACTATGGTCTTCACAATATTAATGATAGAAACATTGGGTTTTATATATTTGCATATTTTTTATCGCAAAAATAATTCTTTTTTAAATAATTCAATCATTGGGTTAATTCAAATATACTTTAAAGATACGTTAAAGTTTGATAAATATAATATTATTTAAAATTTTAATGACAGTTTTTACGTATGTAATTTTAATCGAGAATAATTTAAAAAAACAAGTGTTTTATTTTAATCGTTCTTTTTTTATAATTGCATAATGAATGATACATATCGAATGATATACCGATATTCAAATGAGATATATATTTACATATGTTCGTATATATCAATTAAGACAGAAACAGCTGAATATATACATTTGTTTACATTCTCTAGCAAAATGAGAACATATATGTGACTGCGTACGTATTCTGAACTTAAAATTATATTATGCTTTAATGACCCTGCCTAAATATGTAGGTCCATCACTCACGTTGATGTCCCATAACGGTCTAGCATATTCATGCTACACTGTCTCGCTGTTGTAAGTATTATCATGCATTTGTTTCAAATGAATATGTAAGGTTAAAACGAGTAAGGTGGTGCGTCAAAGGGTATCTACCCATGAAACGTGGGAAGTATGTATGTTCATAAACTAAAATGCGTCCAGAAGTTGTTTACTTTTATTATTTATTTTTTTACGTACCTTAAGGTAAAAAATGTAAGGAAGCGTTTCCGACCCTATAAAGTATATAAATTTGTTCTTGATAATCATCAACAGTCGAATCGATATAGCCATGTCCGTCTGTATGTATGAACACGTCGTTTTCGGAGATGCTAAAGGTGTATTTTGGTTTTGATTTGGGTCTGTTATTAATGCAGGTCGATCAAGTTTATTTCAAATTTTTGCCACGCCCCTTTCTGCCTTGCAATTTGCATAAAACTGTGCATGAGCTAAAAATAAGCTAAAAACAACATTCTGTTTGCATTCACAATTGCTATTTCCTTTGCTAAAGCTATATCTTGGGTCCGCTGATTGTTAAGCATGTGCATGTAAAATGACGTCCAGATCGGATAATAAAGAATATTTGGCCAGTTTAACCCACCCCTTGCTAAGGCAACGGCATGCCACGCCAAGAGAAGTACATACATGGTATAATGTTGTCGAGAAATCTCGAATACAGCGTTCTACTTGTTAATTTTAAACGTTGCTGTAAGAGTGATTTTAATACCTAGTTCTATATTTTGATTCTGGGTATACCAGTTGAGTACAAGTTTGTTATCGGCTATCTAAAAATTACGTAGTCACTGCCCTCCGCACCCCTCAAACCGCAAAATTCTGTGGCGTGTAAAATGTTTATTTTAGAAATACAGAATACACATATGATATTGGTAGAAAACATCTATTCGTGTTGCCAAAATCAGTTATGAAGGTCCACGCCCGCGCAATTGGCGAAAATAAGTTTATGCCACTTTATTGCATCCACAGACTTCAAATAACTCTTACGCTACAACAACAAAATTTGAAAATGTTATTAGCATAACCAATATCTATCAAGGCAAAAAAAATCACGCGAGACTTCCCTCCGCAGCGCTTCAACCGTGTACTTGTCCGCATCAAGAACTACATTTTGCATATTATAATAAATAGACATATTCTGATTCTGGGCATACCTGTTCGGCTCAGATTTTTTTTTAATCGGCTACCTTCCCCTGATCATGCACAAACTGAAATTCTGTGGCATCCACAGTTTTAATACAAGAGACTTTAATTTATAAATTGGTAGAGCCAATATCTATCTATGCTGCGAAAATCAGTCGGTTACGACCACCTCTGCCCGCGCTAGTAGCGAAAATGGGTTGGTCATACAATTTACTCTATAGAGAAGCAAACTCAGAATATATATTCTGCGCCTACTCATTTAAAGCTACAACTACCAAATTTAGATATGTTATTAGTATAGCCTATCACTCCCCTCCGCACCCTTGCTAACAGAAGGAAACCAAGTACCAGGCATTTATAATCGAGACACTCGACTATTAACGTTCTTACTTGTTTTTATCCTGAATCGATGTGTTTCTTTCTTGTATTCTTGTATTTCTTCGGCTTATTTCTGATAAAGCCAACTTGTGGTAAAAAAAAAATTGGGACGAACGAAAACCCGTAAAGGCCTTTACAGTAGATACATAAGTGCAACCGACCAGCAATGCCAAATAAATTTCCTGCATGCACACCATAAACGGTCAAAGCTCAGTCCTCCTCTAAAATTAAATGCCTTGCGATGGATACCAAGGCTAAAAAATGTTATGGATTTGGTGTATTTACAAGGCTCGCAATCTTCCCTTTTTCCCACATCCTATTTCGTGTTGATTTTTCTGCTTTTGTTGAAATTAAATTTTAAATTGTTTTTAGCAGGCCAAGAACTGGGCCGCGTCCGGCTTCATATTTTCAAGGGTTGCCACACCCACACCGATACATAAAATTCACGCAAACCCAAACCCAGACGAGTAACCCGAATGGCCATCCCATGTTTTGTCAGTGCCAGCATCGTCTTGGTTCTTGGTTCTCCCCTCAATTACATTTTATTTTCGCGAAGTTACCGCCCTGCCTTTTCCCGTTCACAGACGCTTGGAGCCCAGCTATACCATTGCTATAGCATTGCCTTCGTCATCCATCAAGGCCGCCTTCGGCCAGCGTTTGCCTGGTGTCCTTGCTTGTGCGGAAGGAAATGCCATGCCAACATCTACTGAAGGAATAAAAACATAACGAAAAACAACAACAAAAGGGCAACTAAAACTAACGATGACTGGGTCTATCTTGTGAAAGGCTGCTGAGAGGGTGGCCGGTGACCGGTGGACGGGCTTTTTTAGAACTCGTTGGTGAGGGTTGGGTTTTATAAAGATTGTTTGATAGTCTTATGAGTTGAATCCACACCACCCATTCAAAATGGCAGTGTTTTTATATATTCTTCTCAAAGCTTTTTTCAAGCTTTTTCGTGTGTCTTTTCTTAATTGGGCTGTATAAGATACGTTTGGATTCTTTGGAGTTCTTAGTTGTGTTTATTGATGTTCAAACTGCCTATTAATAAATCGTATTTTTTAGGTGTGCGCAATTCGGAAAAAAGTTTGCATGGTCAGGCAAAAAAAAAAGAGGTTTTAAGATAACAAAATTCTTTACTTAAACAAATAAAGGTATTTCTGTTTTAATTTTAAATGGTGTTAAAATGAGACCATACTTTTAAGGCTATGAAGATTTTTTAATTTTTGAATCTTATCTTGCAAACGCTTGACCAGCATCGATGAAATAACACCAGTCCATAAATCAAATAATCAGAATCTAAAAAGTGCGAGGATACCGTTTTAGTTATGAATGTGTGGAAAGTTATGGGTACATAATTATAACGTCCCCAAACTCGTAGATACATTTGTAAACGATAACAGTCCCAGGGATGTAAAGCGTTGCGCAAATCAGTGTCCGAATAGCAACCCTTTAACAGTTTGAATTATTGCGTTGCCTGACCCATCTACCTAGATGTGCTGTCAAAGTGATTACTTTTTGTTTGTCCTCAACGGATCTCAATGTGCCCTTTCCTGCTGGCTGTCCGCTTTACGCATAAATTAGTGAGCAGTCGCGACCCTAGGACAGAAAACGGGCACAGCAGACACTGATCGCTGGTATCGTTACCGTTACTCACTGGAGCCGCATTTGCAACGCAACGGCCCAGGTGGCATCTGGTCCCTCGATTTCGCTTGCCGGTCCCCGTTAAGCGTTCATCCAGACCATTCATCCTTCGTAAACAGTAATGGATTGGAGGGGACTGGACCGCATTGGGGCTGACGTTACCCTTTGAATTTAGGGTTGTTGCTACGTCAGTTGCCTGCGCCGATGTGACCCTCTCAAAATGCATGTGTCGGTAAAAGTCCGAATCTGAAATCGTACCGCTTAGCTATTGTCCGTGGTTGCCGATGCTTTGCATCTGCCGCATCTATACATATAGCTAGGCCAAGCTTCAAGCCTGCTGATGACACTAACGAACTCGTGTTCAAATCTATGCGGAAGTAATGGAAGTAGTTACATTCTACTTTATTGTCGCAATGCTTAATTTTGTTTTTACCATTAAGACGTCGCGAAGCAGATGTGTACAAAAATACGTTTTTACTGGTCGGCTTTTCTCCCTATTCTTATCTGTTTTTCAGCTGAATTTATGTACGAGTATGTATTACTCTCCTTCTTAAGCATTTATCGGTAGGTCACTGGAGCACCATCTGCTGTTGACCGCAAATCGTGATCGCGATCTGAAGCGTTATTTTTATTTTTCCGCTTTATTAACGCACACGCATAACTATTTTATAGTTGAGGAAAACATTGACGAAACTCCAGACACAGAAGGTGCACTACAAGTTCTAGTTCATAATTGTTGTTCACAGAACGGATCTACGAACACATATTATTAACCGAAACCAGATGTTTTGAAAAACTCAAAAGTAAAGGGTTAAAAAAAGAGATCACGAAAACACATTCATACATTGTTAAGAAGGAAAAGATATTTTTACCATGTGGCTCAAGGTACAAACTTATTTTTCTGCAAATTGGCAGAAATAAAAGACAGAAGCAGACATCTCCGAGCCCACAGTGTATATATATACTGTATACATTATTGATTAGCATAAACAGTCGAGTAGATCTAACCATGTTTGTCATTTGGTTTAGATTTATACATTTTTATACCAATTTTATACCATGTTCATACATTGACTCGGCTGTTGAACTTATCAAGGATATATGTACATATATATGTATGTACTTTGTGGGGTTGGAGATATCTCCATCTGCCCCGCAAATACGCTTTTACAAACTTAAAATAAAGACAAGGGTCTTTCAATAGGAATTATATTTTTATTTGTTTATATGGGTAAAGAACAAAATTTTCCAGTTTAAGTGATTAAATAAAATTTAAACATTAATTATAAAGGCGGTATTGTGTTCTTATATTAGCTAAAAAATAAAAATAAACTTATTGCGATTAATAACGTTTTTGTCAAATCAATATAGCTTTATATTTACAAATTCATAAACGATATACAGTATATGCATGCGGGGCATACAAATTTGCTTTTCTACAAACCTGTCGAGTCGCATGTCGAATTAATACTTATAAATTAATAACCGCGTGCATCTACCCCTGTCTCATTTTACTCTCATTTACTTCCTATGTATATAGATGTGTCCATTCGTGTTAATGTGAATTCAAATTGCATATATGTGTATTATGTACATGAGTATATATATATATGTATGTTCACAGATGCGTTTGCAGAAATTCTTATTAGATCGGGATATGAAGACAGGACTAAAAAATACGATTTGTAATACCTAGGACAACAATATTGAAATAATTCCTTTGCTTTAACATATTTATGCTGGTGTCAGACGAATGTGGATATTGCATTATTAGTTAGTTTTAATAGTCTTCGAGCTGTACGCAATCATAGTGGCGGGCGGATATGAATAGATCGCCTCGGCTGTTAATGCTCATACTTATACATTCATAAATATAATTTTGTCTGGGAATCCCAGCATTGAATATGGACTTTTTGGGCCGCTTAGCAATGCAAGTTAGACTCATCAAACAAGACTGTCGTACAGTTTCGGTGCATTTAAAACAAATCGATTGGGGTCGATATGCTCAGTATAAAATCAATGAATTTTTAGAGGTATGTACATATTGCATATACTTCTCCGAACACATAGCTTATGTACAAGAGAAATGCATTTCGCCGGATGCGCTTGAACCACCACATCTGCACAAATGTTTGTTTGTATTTGCGCACATATGGAAAATTGCACATGAACATTTAAATGCGCACTGCTACTCCATGACGACGACCAGAAATGCATTCACGCACATACACGCGCATACAAATAAGCTAGACGAAAGAGCCAGCCAAATGTGATGCAAGTAGAGCAAAAGAGACAGCGATCAAAAAAGAGAGAAAACAGGATAAATGCACAGGACGGGATAGGAGATGTCGGAGAGGCCTTGAAGTAGACATTAAATCATGCACAAATTTCCATACCGCCGACCAACGCAGGAAACTGCCTGGCGTGAGTTGATTGGGGTGGTTGCAGTATGCAGTTGCAGTGGTCATCGCCATCAGTGTCGCCATATAAGGGATGTTACTGCGGAAAGTGCAGCCTGACCCGACCCGACGACCAACGCCGAATGCAACCAAAATTGCACAGGCTGCGTTTATGTCTGTGTGCGTAATCCTTGAAAGGGGCGGCGCAAGGGATGATGCTATGAAAACGCATCACATTCGTAGCATGGGCCAGACATATTTGATGCACAAACACCCACCCATTGAAACGTACGTAACAAGAATTGTGTATGGTGACAGCGGTTGCAACTGCAACACACTCAAGAAAATTAAATCATGGTTTGGCTGCCTCTAAAACAAAAAGGAGTGAATAAATTATTTTTAATTCTTAACTTATTCGTCAAACTAAACCTATTAGTTTCCAAAAAAATTTGGGTTATATTTTGACTTAATAGCATCTGTTTCAAAAGGTATGTATATAACAGAGCTCGCAGATTACTTCTACAACAATACTCATTTAAAAAAACCCAAAACATAAATTTTAAACATACAAATGTATTATATTTTTGTCTAGCAGTGTACCGATGCAACTGCAAAAACCACTAAAGTTGCAACAGGAACACCAAGAGCGCCGGCGCTGGTTGCAATACCGAGGGCAAGGACCTGAATTCACATCCGCCGCTGTGCCACTACGCCGTTTTGTCCGCTTTTGTTTAACGCACACAATTTTTATCTTATAATAAGCATACCGCTGCGCCCCAGACCCCATATTTTCAAACTGCTCCTGCTTACCGAACTGGACGATGATTTTTATTCTCAATTATTTTGAGTGCGGCATTCACAAACGCAATATTCCATGGAGTAGTACAGCCGATTGCGGATCGTCCAGACTTCGCGGAGGATTTTTATTTACCCAATGTGCATATATACGATTTTCTACTATAGTGAACTGTGTTACAAAACAGCAGACTTCAAATATATTTAAACAAAATTTACATATATACCTATTTATTGCACATTTTTTTGTGATAAAAAAAATTCGAAGTGTCGGAATATAAATTTTATTTTATTCTGTTTAATTTCAGGTCATCATTATTTAAAAAACAATAGACCATAAAACGTTTTAAAAAACACATAATTTTGGATAAAAAAACCATATCCTAAATCAACCCGACCATCTTTAAGTTCCATAAGCAATAGAACTATGCCGTTTAGTCTTCATTTAAATATGCATCTATTTACAACGCGAAATATCACCATCAATTAAAAAACTGAACATAAAACTACGGAAATAATTTAATCTTTAATTCAAACCATCAAGACGAAAACGGTTACAATTACAAATATAAATTAACACGATTGATCAGGCAAAAGTAAACAAAAAAGTAAATGGCAAAATTGAAATTTAAAGTACAAAACAAAAAGAACCACTATTAAAAACTAAGGGAAAGCAATTACAAATTATTTGAAGCTCAAGCAAATCGACGAGATACCAAAAATACATTTAGAAACCTTTCCATATTTATCAAGATACTTTTCAAATACATACAGTAAACGAATATACTATTAATGTAAAGATTGTTTCTAAGCTTAGATGATAAGACTTATATACAGCATATATGTGTAAAAAATAAGGTTATATTATAGGTAGTATTTACGCGGCGGCAACATACATTCGCCAAGTAATTACTTAAAACACACTGACACCGGAACAGACAGTTTTGTATACCATATACCCTACAGCTAACATTTACAGCTATACTTGTTCTACACCAAGACAGGCCATATTCAATTTAATAATAATAAACAAATTTGGAAGTTCACAGAGACCGAGTAAATCCCACATACGAACTCGAATCAAATTTTACAATAAATAGGGAAAAATATTTTTTGTATAAAATTTGGTTAGATTTGAAGCCGGTTATATAGTATATAATTATAGTTTGTGTAACACTATGGTTGAATAAAATACATCATTATATTGAATTATACATACTAACACCATAAATGCGCACCATTTTTTACATAATTGTATTGGAATCGAATAATCACTAAGAAAAATTCATATATATATATATATATATATAAAATTGAGTTGTGTATTAGTTTTATAAAGAACGAAAGAAAAATTGTGCCAATTAAATTTTATTCAATATTCAACTGGAAAAAAATGTAACGATCAACTTATTAAAAAAAACTAGTTGGGTGGTACATTTGGTCGTAAAATAAGTATTTATATCGGGTAACAAATTGTGATTTAAAATTACGAAAGTTTGTAAAGAACAAAGATAACCGAGACAAGGGCAATTAATAATTTATAGGATTTTAACAAAGATAGGCGCCAAATGAACTTCCACATAAAATATATCGCGAAACCGAAACGTGTGCCTTATTCTGGCCTTATGTTCATGTACTTTCAATAACTCATCAAAATTATTCTGTCAACTAATAAAAGATATAAAATCAAATGATAACGCACAGTACCAAATGAATCTTAACATAAAAACGCCGCCAGTCGGTTAACGGGTCTATCAACAAAGCTCCTATTACCCGAGTTTTTACCTGCAACTTATTTAAAGTGATCGAAAAAGCAATGGATCAATTACCAGGAAAAAGAACTTACGTGGTGAGTAACTTTAAGCCCAAAATCCTATTAGTTTTGAAATATTTTAAAATATACGACATAAATTAGTAAACAAGGGGTTAAGACTACCCAAATATAGCTTCTGTAATTACACCTAGTCCGTTGCTCTGCGGACTGACCATCATCCGGTGCGGCCGTTGGTCTCGTCGATTTTAGCTATGGAAACTAAGAGCATGTGAAAAGAGAGCTTGGGAATCTGAGAAAACTGGTTATATTGAGCAAAGATGCCAGTGTTGGTGCACGAAGACACAACGAAGATATTTTGCCGAAGGTTTCTGAACTGAGGGTCAAAAACGAAGACGTTTGGCTTACTTTGCGCCGCCAACGAGGACGATGACGATGACTCCAGCTCAGGCCGATTCCACTTTTGTATACAAGTTCTATTTCTAAGCGAGACGTGTCTGAACCCCCAGCAACAGTCATATTTATACTTGGACGACGCGGCAGCCAAATTAGTTTTTCAATGGCTCGCGTTCTGCCAGGTTATCTGTAGTTGTTTAGTGCAAGCAACTTCAAATTCTCTGCCGGTGTCGTGTCTGTTTTTTGTGAGCATAATCAAATCGAGACAGTATATACAGTTATTTTGACACTTAATATTCAAACATACCAATAAGAACGGATTGCGTTTATGCTACAAACTAATAAACAACTAATAACTAAAAAACAAAAGCCTAAAACATTATGCTTTAAATCAGTCAAAGCTTCAGATTTATTTACAGCTGTGACTGGAGATACAATTCGAATTAATTAATTATCATAACTTGAAATCTTGATGTTCGATTTAGCTTAGGTAAAAAATTATTACCCAAACGATAATACTACCGCTCTCAAAGTTTTACCTCAAGAAACATGCCGTAATCCATTTAAACAGTTGAAATATTTTTAACAATGTGTTAAAAAATATTTTTTTATTTTTACCCACTCTTAACTAAATAACAATAATAAAAAAACAAGTCAAAATGGTCACAATTTGTTAGATTTGAAAAACTACGTGGACTATTTTATTATTAGGATAAACTAATAATTTTAAAATAATAATTATTCACCAGATTTTAGAGAACTGGTGTAAATACTTAAAAATATTTTATGTTGATAAAGTACAAATCCTCTTTTTAAAGAATCTATGCCCTGATAATTAATTCGAAGTGCAAAACAAATTTAAAGTGATGGATGTTATCCAATGTTTCCCAACATAACACACTGTATCGTGTAACTTAAATGTAGGCAATCTATTATGTGTATGTTACAATGACTTGGTTATCCCTAATAGTTTAATTTTGAATACTTCCATATTAGGCACTATTTACTATGTAAGAGCATATTACGTTTTCTACAGCTTTGAAACGCTTAAATCGAATCAGTTACACTGCACAAAACTCGTGCATTTTTAGTTTCGTCAACACAACATTGTTTAAATTCTTTTACATTTCTGCACAAAAAATATATATATGTATATATGTATATATATGTATGTATGTGTACCTCGGCGGAATGTCTATAATTTTAATATTTTATGTCCAATAGAAAATAATATTGTATGGACGGTTTTTACCTGCAAATTTACCATGCAAATTTTATTTACTTCATTATTTTGAAAACATTTTATTTCTTACAGGCATTGACATGATATGAAGTCAAGGCGCTTTGGCCAAGTCCAAAATTATTCTAATGGCCAGCTTGAAACTGAGTCTGAAATTGCAAGCATAAAAGAATTCAGTAGATTGTGTCAGAAATTTTGTTTTAAGATAAATGTTACAAATCCCGTGGTCAATTTCCTTAAGATTTTGAAAATGGATGCGGCGGACTTTTGGCAACAGGCTCGCACTCCATTTGGCCTGCAAACGGCACTTCATCAGTACAATTTGCCCACGAATCAGGTGCAACAACCTCACCATACGCTGCAACATCCCATTTCTCAGGAACAATTATCAGAAAGTTCGACACTTGGCCCAGGAACTTCCACACTGAGTAATTTAACGAGTCCGACTCCGCTTCCGACGCTGAGTAAAAAACCCGAGTCCAGCTCCACTCATCTTCTGCAGCATGAAGAGCCTCAGCCGACCAGTAATGAGACATTTAGGGGATCGCAGCAACCGGCTGACCGGCCTTCGACACATCTAAGCAGCCATCACTTGCTTTTCAATGCCGCCGCAGCCGCTGCTGCTGCTGCACATCTGAAATCTACAGTCATGCAAAAAAACCATCCTTCACAGGATGAGCAGGGCGCTTTGCATAATTTTGACTCACGAAACAACGTGGGTGTGATCAAGCCCAAGCAAGAGATGGATGTAAAACCGAGTCACTACCCCCTCGATGAATGCCGTCCGCAAGTGACCCAGTCGCATTCTCAGACGACGTATCCCGGAGACTTTTTTAATGTAGGTGGGGCACCATCAACAGATATGGCGGAAACTTCTTCAAATGCCATTCCTACTGGCCTAGGTGGATCAAATTTCGGGTCCGACAACGTGTCACAATCAAATACACAAGCTCAGCAACAGGCCATAGGAGGCCTACAGCCGCCCCGATGCCAAGCTTTGAGCCCTGGACAAGGAGGATGCCCTGACCCCGGAACACAAACTGGGCCTGCTCCCGTAGCGCTTAACAAAACTTTGTCACAAGGTCACCAGTCCCCTCAGCATTCAGTAACGACTTCTGGAGGCAGCTCAACCCCAGAAATAAAATACAATAATGAAAAAATGGCCAACGAAATTCAGGTATTGCAAAATGATTTAATATCAGAGCTAACAGAAACCTGCTTGCTGATAAGCATCAATTTTATTGGCTTGGTATACTTTAAAAATTTACATCTATTTTTATTTTTTTTTAAACCAAAAAATGTCCTGTTTTTTAAAACCAATTGTCAAATTGTAGTAAAATTACATATTTTAGTAATGTAATTATTTACAAGTTAGTTGACTTTATTTAATTTTACTTTTTTGTTATACATATATGTATTTAAAAGAATTTTTATTGAACAACAAACCAAAGGAAACAATTGACTATCTTAGCCCAACAAAATTATCAAAAATATCTGTAACAAAGTGCTAAAGTCCATCTATATGGACACACTTAGATGTCCTTGAAAGTTTTATTTTCCCCGATATTAAACTAAAGTTTTCAGTTTCAGTAGGTTTGACCACTGATATTTTGTCAAATTAGTTCTTGCGCATTTGCCAGTGCTTGCAAGACGTGCTGGGATTCGTTTTCGTTTCTGACATTTTCGTTTCTGTATTTAAGAGCAATTGCCGCAAAGAAGCACAAACCTACCCTCGTCGTTCTCAAAAAGGGGAAATTTTAAAAGCTCCTTTGCTCTCCCTTAGCGACTTATGTGAGCAAAGCAAGGAGCAAATATCCTTCACGCAGCTAGCCGCAGCACTTTTTCTAAGCAAGGGTCTACGGGCTTCCACTCTTCTCCGTTCAAATAAGTCCTGCTCCTGATGAGAATGAACAAATGGAATGAATGGGTAGGGGAAATGTGTCAACGGAAAGAGAGTGAAAAACTACGATGAAATAAGTAGTTCATAAAAAAAAACAAAAAATAACGACCAAGTCATATTTCACCGTTAGGGGTACGGGAATCAGGGAGTAAAAGAGAGGGAAATATACACAAACAGTGGACGAACGAGTAAAACGGGAGCTAAAATAGAATGAGACGTTGGGTGACGGTAGGACGGGTTGGGGTGAGTGGGTTTGGTTAGTGATTGGCGGGGAGGGGAGGAAAATAAAAACAGAGTAGCCCTAAGAGAAACAGAGAGAAAGAGACAGGGAGTAGAGTCTTATACCTTGCTATTTTATTTTTTTTTTGTGCTGTGTCTTGAAGTAACCCCTATTGTTTGGTCCTCTCCGTTCTCCATTGACATCTATCTTGTCCAAGTATTGCTTTGTGGGTGAGAAAATGTTTGAATGAGAACCTTCCCTCGGTTCAAATACACAAGGCTCAAAGCTACGGAATGGGGATGCAAGTTCAGGTTCAATTTTTACTCACACAAATAGACATAAGACATACGCAAAGTCATTCCGCTTCTCTGCTTGCGTCTACCGCAATTTTTGTTTTTGTTTTACCCATCGCCTTAAATAGCCTCCCCTTTCTATGCACTTTGTAAAGAGAGAAGAGAGCTGAGCGCAAGATTCCATTATTTTAGAAGCTTTTTCTTTCCGTTCATCTTTTTATAATTTCATTCGCGCTTGTTTTCTTCAAGAAAACAATAATCGCGTATAGAAAAAGAGACGCCAAGTTAGAAACTCTGCAGAGACATCAGCAGCGACGGCGACTGCGGCGACGACCGCGACGACGTAATAACAGGATAGTGCAAGAAGAAACCCCTAGCCGGGACTCAATGTCCCGTTTGAGGACGATAACACGCCAGGACAACGCCACCAGAAGTTCAAAGGACAGCAGCCCGTAAGGTTGTGTGCTCCAATACGCTCCGTGTTTTTAATAGACATTCTAAGCCGAATTAATCAAAACCTAATCAAAGTCCGGTATAATATCAGTTTGTCTGTGCGTCCAAATATTGCTGTTAAAGCAAACAAACTACACGCGATAAAAACATCCATCACGATACAGCAATGTGACTTGTTTAATGTGGCGATGCTTTTATTGCACTTATAATAATATGAACGACGCTTAGTAAGCAATGTCGCAGACAGTTCTTGAATTGGAAATAAAAATTCAATTGTACAATTAAATAACCGTGCCGTTAAAGTTCGCGAATTTATTAAAACATTAAATAGTTAGGACAAATAATAAAAAACAATAGCATATAGCAACCACCCTGTGTTGGTCTCGTTCCGCATTATTTAATTTTACAATCGGCTATCCACATCATTCTCGTTTAAAATGACATTAGACTGTGAAGAGGAGCACGATGTAATTTTTAATTTTTCCATTGCGTATTATATTTTAAGTTAGGATTGGGCATTTACATTTAGATTATATAGCCCTTTTGTAAAAAGATTACTTTGTTAATTTTTTATTTACAACAAAATATAATTGCATTGTTTTAAGATCAAATTTGTTTTAGTGACATTTTCGTACATACAAATGTATTTTATATACAACATGAAATTAAAAAATATTTTAAATTTTCTAAATATAATTTATAAGACAGTTGTATTGCACTGCATTTTGTTTGTTTTTTTTTATCAGAATAAATATTTTATCAATACTACATACATATGTATAAATATTTATTGTATATGTTCGAATTTATTTCAGCTTCATTTATCCCGGTCAAGCAGCGCAGCCGCGATCAGTGAACGAACCCTTGAAGAATGTTGGTCAACCCTGCAACGAGTGAGTTGGCATCTGTTCCGTTGTGTATAGTACTCTTCCTCGTCAAAGACACGTGTACACAACTACAGCACAACACCACCTCGAACATTTTGCACACACAAGCATGAAACTGTGCCCGAACGTACATTCTTACATATGTAATATGTACATTAAGCGTTAAAAATGCTGCATATGTACATATATACTACACATAATAAAGTATTCTTTATGGATCTTGTAATGATCCATCTATTACCACGGCCGAATAAATTTTAATTATGCCTAAGTTTGATTTTTATTTCACAATCTAATTATATGTTTCAATTGTTCCGTATGTATAATTCTTAAAATAATCCAAGACTGTGTTATTAAATTTTTTTGATAATTAGTATTTTGAGTTTTATTTAAAAAATTTCAAATTTCATAATGGACCAATAAAACCACTATCAATGATGATAAAGCACTAATTTATGTTAAAAAAAAACACACATATCTACATATTTATGTACATATGTTAAAATCTAGAAAGGAAGGCGAAAAAAACGTTCTATTCATTGTATGTCCATACATACATATGTATAGAACTAGACCTTATGCTCCCTACATACACACATAGCAAATTTGTAAGTGCATACATACTATACGTGCATTCATATAAGAATGTATTTGTACAGTATGTATGTATGTATGTACGAACTTGTCCACCCCTCACATTTTTTTTCAACCATTTTTAATTCCCTCACCACGACCACACGTTGGTTGCCGCTTTCCGTTACCCCTAACACACATACATATGTACATACATAGAGAAAAGTGTAGATCCTGGACCTACATACATATGTATGCATGTATGTATGTAGTAAGTGCTTCCCTCTGAAAATGTATGTAAGTATGTGCATACTTGCGCTCCGACCGCGATCGAGAAAAAAATGCGTACTTACATACAGACATACATATGTACATATATAATTAAAATAGGATAATATATATATTACCAAAAACTCAGGTATCGACTACAACTTTAATCGGCCCTTCCTTCGCGCTCTCTCTATCTACATACATACATACTATGTACATAATTATCTTTTATCATCCTACTCTGCCTTTCTCACTCCGTTAGATCATACCAACTTGGAAAACATATGTATACATATATACGTATGTACATAAATAGATATCCTATGTATGTATACAAAAGCACATGGTTAAATCGTAACATAACTTTTGTTTTTTTAGGAAACAATTTAAAATCGCAAAGCGTTTCAACAATTTTGTACATATGTATGTATGTACATACATATATACAAAAAATTTCATTTATAATCGAAAAATATAGTATGCGTTTATTTAATTTTACTCTTGAGAAATGTTATTCATTTCTCGTAGGTATATATTTTTTTATAAAATCAGAGTGAAGGGAGATCGTGTTTTTATACAGCTTAAATAAACTCATGTGAACTAGGAACGCCCCTGTGCTAAACCTGTTTTTTCTTGCAGTTTATTATTGCAATCTCATTTGCCGACGATTCGCAAACTGCTGTTGGTCAATTCTGAACACAGCAGCTACTGGGCCTTTGGAGTTTGTGCGCCATTTTTTTTTTTCAAAGACAACAGAGGATGGGTCGAATACGTTAGTGGTTCCACGCCCTAGGTTTGGTTTTAGAAAAAGCAAGTGTATAAAAAGTGCACTTCGTCTCGGCCCAACACCGAACGAACCAACACCAGTGGCGAAACGTTAGAATCGCTTTTTAGGCAACCAACCAGAGAAAGAATAAAAACAGCTTCGTTTCATCATCGGAAAGTTCGCTGCACTTTATTTTATTTTCGCATTATTTGAGTGGTGTTAGAATTTGTACCGAAGTAAATAAGAGAAAATTCGTTTAAGACGTTATTAATGCTATATTGTACATGCACATATATTTATTATGTATGTAAATACATATATTTATTATATTTATTAATAAATATAATTTTGAATATACACATTTACATATGTATGTATGTATCTGTTGATTACTTATTCCTGTTGGATATTAATATTTAATTTCGGATAATACTGGCAAACAAGTCACATGACTGTTGTACATATATACCTGGTGTAAGGATGCTTTTGTGACTTCATAAAGTATGTTTGTATATGTACATACTATATGTATGTATGTCCATATGTGTTATTGATCAACATTAGCAACTGAGTCGATATGCATACATATATATGTACATATGTACATGTTTAGTCGTGTCCGTACCTACATATGTATGTATATTTATATACGCTCCTAGCGTTCCGATAATTTCACAATATTTGTACATATGTATGTATGTATATTTGTACGCCCGTTATCGATCGAAGATCTAAAATGAGCCCGAAATCAACTACATACATATGTATGTACATTTTTTCCACGCATTTTTTTGTTTGTTTTTGGCTTGATAGCAAAAAGGCATTTTTATTTGTATGTTATTTTTTTCATTTGGTGTCTCTTGTTTAACTCGCACGAACGCTTCAATAAACTAAATTATAAGAAAATTAAATATTTTTGTTATGAAGCAGCAAACATAATTGGTTTATCAAAAGGATATTGAATTACGATTAGGATTAACAATAAAATGGGTACGCAGTTGATACAAGTTCTTTGAATACCTTTCCAAGCGACGCACTTATCATTTTGAGCTTACAAATCTAACCAACCGAGTGTTTCTCTGCTGTTTAAGCTTAAAACTAAAACAAAAGCCTTTAGATTATATGGTGAATAATAAAAGAAATGAGCGAAATTATTCTTTACATGTTTGCGGGATGTTTAACAAATTTTCAATTTAAAAGGCATACAACATACACAGCAAGCCAATTGGAAGCAAGTGGTTATAACTTTGACACGTACAAAAATCTGATAAGCTTGCAGCTTTAGTTTTACTTTTTTTTTTTTAATGTCACGGCTAGCGCGCGATCTAGGCGTATGTATAGGCTGTGTGTGGGTGTATAGGCTATATAATGCTTGTTTTATACAAAATTAGTAGAAGAAATTTAACCGATGGCGGCAACTATGACTCTCAATATCCTTGGAGAAAAAAAAAACAACGGTTATCAGAACGGGAGCGGAAATAAACTAATCGCTCCGTGAGTGCTATGTATGTATATATAAATAGTATATCGAAACTTTTCATTCGGTTGATCTCCGATACATTTTACACATAATATATAGTTAATATTCCGTATATAATGCATTTCGGTTTATTTTCGCCTCCCCATCTACTAGTCCCGGTTCTTTGTAAATTACTTAAAATTTTCCCGATCTTGAATAATGCACTCTACCTTCATTGTCTTCCGTTATGCCTCTTTTCTGTTTTGCAATTTACATAAAACTGTAGTTGTTTTGACATATTTGACCGCAAGTTTGACAAAATAAGAGCTTAACGTACAGAAAGTATATTAATTTTGTGAAAATGTAAGTAATAAAGAGGAAGAGACATCTCCGACTTTACAACGTTGTTGTATTCTTGATAAGCTTCAACAGCCGAGTCGATCTAGCCATGTCCGTTTGTCTGTCGGTCCGTTTGTTCTCTGAGATGTTAAGAGCCAGAGGTCCGTTATATGTACATATGTATGTGTACGTAGATCGAGTTTATTTCAAAAATTTGCACTCACCTTTCCGTTTTTGCCATTTAAAAAAAATGTAGTTTCTTTTGCATATATTCGAAATAATAAATATCTTTTTGTTACATCTAAAAATTATAATATCTAGCTATGTGCCAAGTTTTATGACAATCGGACAATAAAAAACCAAAAAAATTTGCAACTAAGTCATTTGAATGTGCTGATATAATTATATAAAATATTAAAATGAAAAACTAATTAATAAGGAAAATTTATAGGTGCTTGGTATGTGCATTTACTTCTGCATATTTGTCTATCTCTATATTATTATAAATATTTAAAGGAAAAAAATCTTTTGCTTGCAGCTAAAAATAAAAATATATATAGCCATGTGGGTGGCAACTTTTAAAAACTTTTATAAGATTTAGTATAGTTAAAAACAATTTTTCCTGTCGTTTGTAAATTCCGGATGACGTCAAATCAACCATTTCTGCTCTGACTTCAGACATTTGTAGCCAGTTTACATGTAATTTTAGGTTGCAATACTTTAAACTAATTAATAATAAAAATATTAGCATATTAGCGTTTCTACTTGTAACAAATTTAAATACCAGGCTCTTAAAAAATCTATGAATTCGTCGTGGGAGATCGGCATAGTAGCAGCCGTAACATCATTAAGAGCTAGAGGCAGCCGTAGGTTGTACAGTTTTATGCACATTGCGAAGGCAGTAAAAGGCGTGGCAGAAATGTTAAAAATGTTAAAATGTTAATTCGGACACTTATCTCTGTGTTGCACAAATCAGCACACATCCGCGCAAAGGCCTAAAATGTTTTGCGCCCACGAGCTTCTCAAATAAAACAAATAAACTTGAAACGCGGTATTGATATATACATATGTATGTATGTAAATACAAGACTCTGAATAATATACACAATCCTCCGCATTTAGAAAATAACAGTCAATGAAGGTCTATCTTATAATACTTTTTCGGAGTACAAGTTTTTCAATACGTCACAACGGGTATTTTATGTCTTCACATTGAGTTGTTGATTTTTTTTTCAGTCCCAATATTATTTTATTAAAATTCAGCAAAATTTTAGGTGACCTCTAGCAAGCCAACTCAAAGCTCGATTATTTAAAAAAATTTTTTATAATACTTAAAAAAACGTAACTTTTGCTGACATGTTTTCCAATGTAAAACATGCAAAGGTACACACTTTTAAAATTAACTAAAAAATACAAAAAACAAATTGGACGGAAGAAGCTTGGAATTTAGCAAAAGTCTATATATATAACCAGTAAATGCAGTTGTATCGACAGTGTCATACGAAATTAATAAACTAATGGGTTCGTTGGTTGGGGGATCTTCAAATTGACCATTGTCTAATGCTTAACTGTTCCTTTTTCTAACTGATAATATTTCAACGTCTTGCAGCTTTTCATGCACAAAAGCGCTATGCAACAGATTCAACAGCAGATTCCCCGCGTTGGCTTAGGATCCCACGGAGTTACCGTAGCGGCTAGCTTAGGTGGTGGAAATGTTACGCCCGGTACGGACACAAAACCTCACCAGTGCCAGCAATGTATGAAGAGCTTTTCTAGCAATCATCAGCTTGTTCAGCACATTCGGGTTCACACTGGAGAAAAACCGTATAAGTGCTCATATTGTGATCGTAGATTTAAGCAACTATCACATGTTCAACAGCATACGCGTTTGCACACAGGTGGGTACATCGGGGAGTTCACCAATTTAAAATTCGTCCCCGGTCAAAATTCTTTTTTAAAGATATTTTTGTGATATTTATGCCTTTTTTTTATTACGACCAAAATATTAATCTGGATAAAAAACGGTCAGGGTCAATGAATGATTAATTAAAACGGGTCTGGGTGAATGACCCGCAAACAACTGTGTCGGTATTTGCAGTAAAAAAAAATTGTTTCGCCTCCCACAATGAAATCTTGCAATTTTACTTTTGCACTTTGTATTTAAAAAAAAATTTTTTTTTGTAACTAGGCGATGCTCTACTCTTGCTAAGAGTCGGCATTTTAAATGCCATTGACAAAGATAAATAACCTTTGAGTACTTTATGAGTCAGTGGCTTCAAATACATCTAAAGGGATGAATGAAAGAACGAATGAATGAGTCTAACAACATGAGAAATAATTTAATGTCATTAGCTGCATTCAATGCTATTAAAATTTGTAACCCTCGAAGGGCGCTCAATTCAGTCTCCTGTAGCACTCTTCCTCCGGCAGGAAGCCAAGGTTTATTCACACCTGATTGAAACTTTACAATTGTTAGTTTTCCTTTTTTATTACTTACTATTTTATCGTGAGTTTTACGCATTATTTTCCTTTTTCTTAGGACCCTCTGAACAAGAAATCAGACACTCCATAATTGAAAACCAGTTTTCGTAATGTCCCAGTAATCGGAGTAGGAAAGGCAGCTATAGCAATTTTGCTTTTTGTGGACACAGAGATTCGCCAAGATGTTGTATCGGGTAATTAGACCATACAGTGTCTCAAGCGGTCTATTTTCTCAACCCCAAATTGCTAAACGTTAAAAAGGACCGCAGCCCGTTATTTAATAGATGGCAAAGCCCATTAAGTGAGGAACGACAGGATTGTTAAAGCTTAAACTCAGTAATTGGAATCGTTAATGCGCTTGAAGTGATAGGTCAAATTAAGTGGTGGCAAGGTGTATAGTCACAACGTGCTTTACACCGATTTGCACTAAAACAAAAATTGAGAGAAATACGATGCCTTGGCTATAATACATCTGTCGTCGGATTTGAAAGCAACTAAATTTGCCGATTTTTCATTACACAATTGCACTTTTTATAACTTGTTTATATTTAATGTTACCAGAGGAAAGGTAAAATGGCTCTAAGGAGCTAATACCTGTACGTTTGGTTGCCAGTTACTTTAATTTTTCCCGGTCGTTGCTTTTGACCTTCCACTTTTCATTTAATTGCGCGTCCAAATGAAATTAATTTTCCTTAAAATTTGAAGCTTGGTGGTGTCGTCAGCTGCACGTAATTAAGCTGACAAGGTTGCAGCGACCCCAAAAATTTGCAGACACTATTTTAAAGAGCTTGTCCATTTAATCTTGTTAAAAAAGCCAATCAGTCAAATAATGGCCTCAGCCTTTCCACGTTGATTATGACGTAAAAGTTAAAGTAATACAAATTAAAATTATTTTTAACTATATACATACAGGTTAAAAGAAAAACGAACGATTTCTGAGATATTTTTACGGAACCCATTTGAAAAAAAAACATTAAATAGTTATAATTATATTAATAATAATTTATTTAAAAAAAAATATGAATATAAATTTATGCAAAAATTAATTGAAATTGTTAATGAAAATTATTTTCAGGTGAACGTCCCTACAAATGCCATTTGCCAGATTGTGGTCGAGCGTTTATACAGCTCTCGAATCTGCAACAGCATCTCAGAAACCACGATGCTCAGGTAGAGCGGGCAAAAAATCGTCCCTTTCATTGCAACATCTGCGGAAAAGGATTTGCCACAGAATCTAGCCTACGTACCCACACATCTAAAGTAAATATGCGAGAGATACTTACTTATATACATTATGTAATAGCAATGTCTCCAATAAATTGTACAATTCTGATAGGAGCTGCAGCTGCACCTTGGTGTCTTGCAGCAACACGCAGCACTTATTGGTGGTCCAAACGCTACATCCTGTCCAGTGTGCCATAAACTCTTCCTAGGCACTGAGGCTCTTGTGGATCATATGAAACATGTTCATAAAGAAAAAAGTCCCCCACCTATTGGATCTGGTAAGACTTGAATAATTAGTATACCCGGTAACAAATTCATCGTTTTATAACATTTTAAAATGACTTTTCCAAACCCACAAACTAT
The DNA here is from genome assembly GCA_021223825.1 of Drosophila ironensis. Classification (NCBI taxonomy): domain Eukaryota; kingdom Metazoa; phylum Arthropoda; class Insecta; order Diptera; family Drosophilidae; genus Drosophila; species Drosophila ironensis. Next base: position 256,963 of record JAJJHQ010012234.1, read on the forward strand.
GTATATATACATCAGCATTAAGATTCAAAACGATATAATCATTCCCGTGGAAGGTACCGCCTAGATACTATGAACGAGTATTTGTAACAGCTAAAGACAAAAAATTAACTATTAGGAAACTCCATAGTATCCCACCTGGATAAAACCGTTTCTACTTGTACTGTCCTCGAGAACATATCACTTTCAATCCCCTATTCCGGGTCAGTATCAATGGCTCAATCAATATTGCCATGTTAGTCTATTTGAACGACTAGATCTGTAAATAGCAAATGTAAATTTTGAAATTATGTGGCATCAACTTTTTTAGATTTACTGGATTCGGTTATGATATTTAAATGCTCCATACAAAAAAATCTATAGTCGAGATTTTTCCCCAATGAGATACCATGCATTTTTTTTCATAATCAATAAGTTTTTCCAGTAAAATATTTTAACCTAAATTTACATGTATGCAGGCTAGAACATACAAATGACTAAATGGCAAAGTAGAACTGGTGGATATGATGTCATGCGGTATTAACACTGACGAATGGCGGGGAAATTTGTATTGATATATCTGTATTATTTATTACCCGATTATTTTGTAAGAATTTCCACATGGCTACATATTTTTTAATTTTGATCTGTCGTTGCTCTAAGTACATCGGAGATGTAGACAAAAATGCAGAAGTAAATACATTTGATCTATACATATGGAAGATGTAGACAAATATACTGAAGTGAATGCAATTTTTTTTAAATTGCAAAAGCAAAAGTTAAAAAAAAACAATTAGAAACGCTGCAGTCGAGATACCATGTTACGTACCTCTTTTCTTTATCAACCGTTTTTTTTTTCGTACACATATAACGGACCTAAATAAAAAAGAATTGCGACTCCAGCTCTTACCATTTCGGATAACGATGTGTTAATATGTACATATATGTAGATGGACAGAGGGACAGACGAACAGTCGGACATGGCTACATCGACTCGGCTGTCGATTCTGATCAAGGATATACATATATGTGTATATACTTTGTAAGGTCGGAAAAGCTTCCGTCTCCCTGTAACATATACCATTTGTACTTTAAGGTATAACAAGTAGGAACGCTGTAGTCGAGATTTCTCGACAACGAGATACCATGTACCTCTTTTCTTTATGAACCATTTCTTTGTTTTTATTTTTTTTTCAAATAATTCACCAAATTTTCGTTTGTTGACATCCAAAAAATCAGCAGGTGAACACACACACACTACTGTATGTATACACATGCGAACGAATTGAAGTCAAAGAAGAGACGGTTGACGTCACCCCAGCGCGTGCGGCATACCGTTGCCTAGGGAAGGGGTGGGTAAAACTTTAATTGGCCATATCTTCTATATTTATGATCCGATCCGTACGTAATTTTGCACGTACGTGTTTGACGATCAGTGGACTTATTGGACTGCAAATTATGCCTTTAGCTTTTACCATTTCGAAGTTATCGATTTTTTTGAAAATACGAGGGCGAAAAGGGGCGTGGCAAAATCCAAGAATGACATTATCTGACATTAGTTAAACGGACATATTGCAAAAGGAAATAGGTCTCTAACTCTTATTTTGTCCAAGTTATAGGCAAATGTGTCAAAGAAAATACAGTTTTATGCAAATTACGAAGGCGGAAAGGGGCGTGGCAAAAATTTGAAATAAACTTGATCTGCCTGCAACAATAACACACCAAAAGCAAAAAGAATTAGACCTCTATCTCTTACCATCTCCGAGAACGAGGTGTTCATACATACAGACAGACGGACAGGCGGACAGACGGACGGACGGACGGACGGACGGACGGACAGACGGACATGGCTATATCGACTCGGCTATTGACGCTGATCAAGAATATATATACTTTATGGGGCCGGAGATGTATCCTTCTGGCTGTTACATACATTTGCACAAAGTTAATATACCATATGTACCTTAAGGTACAATTGGCCATAAGGTACATGGTAAAAAAATGTTTTATGTTTTCTCGAACAATCTGTACCATAAAAATAGGTAGGTGTGCGTAAACCATTTGCACTGACAGTTTTAAAGCTAGAAATACAGGAAAAGCTTTTACCTGTATATTTGAAAGCTTATTATTCATTCATGCTCTGAAAATCAGGCGACTACTGAGTCGGGGCACATGGTACCTACTAGTTTTAGTGCAACATTTTTTGTTTTATAAAAGAGATAATCATTGCTAGTCTCGTGTCAATTGAATTTATATTTTAAAAATCTATTCGAGCTTCTTATTTTACTGAAACTTAATTTATCTCAGCCATATCACAGTTCAACGAAATTAATCAACGAGATACGGGAAGCGGGAATGACAATGGACATGAAGCTTCCAATGAACCTATTTCGCAGTGCACATCCGATTCAAACTGCATTTCAACTGGACACTCCACCAGTGGTCCACATTTAATTGATAACTATCTTGGTAAAAGAAGAACCGCAAACCATCCCTGTCCAGTGTGTGGAAAACACTATGTTAATGAGGGATCTCTAAGAAAGCATCTAGCCTGTCACGCTGAGACATCTCAGTTGACAAACAGCTTGCGAATGTGGCCCTGTAGTGTTTGTCAAGCAGTCTTCACTCATGAAAACGGTACCCCTTCCGGTTAAGCAAAGAAGAAAATTTTATTTAAACATTTATTTCTTTAAAGGCTTACTTACTCATATGGAGTCCATGCGTATGGATCCGAAGCATCAATTTGCGGCTCAGTACGTTTTGGTATGTTATATTTCGATGAAAAATAAAAATGGTACATTATCCTTTTTATAAGCCACCCAAGAGCAGACTTTGTACTCTTCGGTCGATTTTTTGTTTATATTTTAAATTTGGGAATTATATTGGTAATGCCAATATCTATCTATACTGCGAGACTGCCCGTGAAATTTTGTATTTTATTTTATTATTATTTTATTATCACATACAGTTTATATTAGCTCGCTGTGAACTACATATTACTAGACAAATACACTTTTCGTAAATTAAATTGCACCTATCATTTTTATGTTTTATTTACATGCGTAGTATTGTTAGATTATGCCTTCGGCGTAGTCTGCGGATAGGGATCTGATTGACAAGGATTCCTATGAACCTGTTTTACTTGATCGTGGCCTTAGCTACTAGTTCCTCAATGGTACTGCATGCCAAGTCCCTGTGCAGTGTTTTGTTCCTGACGTACCAGAGGCACCCAGTTATAGTTCTGAGGGCCTTTTTAGCTGGGTTTGGATTTTCTCTATATATGCGGGTGCAGCCATACCCCATAGCTCGATTTCGTACCTCCAAGTGTGGACTACTATGGAGGCGTATAGTGTTTTTGCACCTTAATACATGCACACTCCTGCTTGCTAGCATTCATCGCGCAGAAGTTAACCTTTTATCAAGCACTATCCCAAGGTAGGTTGGGTTTTTGTGTATTGGGAGTCATTTTGTCGTGTTTAGCGTCATATTCCATCGACGAGCCCTGCTCTCAAGCTGATGAAAAAATTCATGGAGAACATCCTCCGTCTGATACTCACATGCAGATTACGAGAAAATCATATTTATGTCGTACAACATTGGCCTTGTGGGAGCCTTGGCAGTTCGTGTAGTAGATACCTCGCCCGACCCTAACTACATCTTGTGCTCCAAGTAGAACTTCAGTAGTACGTAATAGCCCTTTGTGCCACACTCGGTCAAAAGCCTGGGATATAACGACATAGAAAGCTTTGCTCCACCTGTTCAATTGTACCGTGCCCTCTCCTGAAGCCGAACTGGTGTGCCGGTATCAGGTCCTTATAATTTTCCTCCAGTCAGTCTATAAGGCACTACCCTCTGCAGAATCTTAGACATGACCGGGAGCAGGCTAATGGGTCGCTAAGATTTAGCATTTAGCATTGTTGAAAATGAGCACCAGGTATAGCAGTGTCTCTTATTAGTTTAGCCAATATCTATATTTACCAAAAAAACAAGTAGAAACGCTGGTGTAGAGATTTCTCTAGAACGAGATACGATATACCACGTACACATTTCTTTTCTTTATCAACCAATTATATGTATATATATATTTCTCTTAAATAATTCAACTAATTTTTTTGTGCTAAAATGGTATCACAAAACTTTTGCCGTTTCTGAGGCAAGGGGCGGGTAAAACCTTAATTGGTCATATCTTCAATTTTTATTGTCCGCCCTAGCGGAAATTCTGTATGCATAATTTTTTTAAATTTTTTGGTCTTTAACAAATAAAAATGTCTAACTAAAACACGGCGTTAAAATTTGTTCGATATCTTGCTTAATTTAGCCGCATTATTTTCTGTAATTTATACTTGGTTTTTCGTAGACGCGCTAAACATACCCGTTAATAATAATAGAGGGTTATGCTTTAATATTCGTTTATTCGGAAATGCACAGTAAGTGCTATATTTTTCTCCCACTCTCTATGAAACTCTAAGCATCGTTAAGACCATAATAAAACGATTACCTCCATAGCAATAACATAATTGTTCAAAAAAAAAAAAATATCATAAATTTATGCTACATGCAATTATCTCTATTTTAGTCTAGAGCCGCGGCTGAGCAGCGGGAGCGCGAATCTATTCTCGCCGTAACATTAGCAGCCAGTAGTGGTGCCTCCTGTGGAAGAATTGGAATAGGAGATGAAAGGAATTTACATCCGATAGGTCGTAATTCTGAAGGATCAAATTCAAAGTGCCCATCCCCTTCAGTAAACTCCGAATGTTCATCCAATGGGCGCCTCTCATCATCAACAGCATCTGACCAAGATCAGGATGTAGAACAGGGACTTAGTGAAAATGAAAACAGCAACCTTAACAATACTAGCAGCACAAATAATAATAATAATTGTACCAACAACAACAATTGCAGCTCTGGAAAGTCGAGCGATCTACGCCTTCCCAGTACTAACCAATACAGTATGGACACTGATATACATGTTGCCAACCGAATGTCTTTGATGGCAGCAGCCGCTGCTGCCGTGGCAGCATCCAGACCACAAGACGGAGTTGATAATTCAGCATTGCCCAATGCAGCGGTTCAAGCCGCTGTAGTTAATCTTGCCGCAGCTATGCGCATGAACAATCCCAGCAACAGCTCTACCAGCTACCAACAACACGTAAGATAATTTTTATATAACATTACATGAATGAAAAACCAAATAAATCTCAATATATAAACTAGGATTGCACCAGAAAAAAAATAATATTATAATAAAGTTAGAAATAAAAAATCACTTAATTTGGTTCATTATTATATTTACAGCACGGTGAACAAATACAGACGCATTCACATCATCAATCACACTCAGTTCCGCCAAACCATCCACAACAGTTATCACATTTGCTGGGACATGCCAACAACACTACTCCCAGCGCCCAAAGGTCACCGCCAATAAACGTACCCAGTTTGCACATACAGAGTGAATCCTCACCCGCGACAGTCCCTATGAACATAAATGTGCACATGATACGTGGTTCCTGCACAGACACCAATTTAGTTGGAATACACTCTACAGATGTTCTCCATCCACAACAGCCGCAACATCACCACCAACATCAAGCAACCAATTATTCCGAGCACACAGTTGCCACCACCTCTCAGCATACACACACACATCCGCATCATACCTCCCACCAACAACAGGATCTGGAAACAACGCTTCGCCTACAACAGGCAGAAGCGATCTTGCGATCGCATACTGAAGTCGCCTTTAGACTAGTTACCGGCACTGGAGTCAAAAGCGAGATCGACCAACAGGCGGTCAATGGTAATACCCACACCAACGTTAACAGCAACCAGCAACATCGCTTCCAGACACTTCAACATGAGCACCAAGTTCCTCCGAGTTCCTGAAACACATTCATTAAATCCGCTGTGACAGGTGTCGAAGAATGAAAAAAAATTAAAATCAAGTACAACGATTTCGAAATTGCGTTGATTGCAGTTGAAATAATAGGATTAAATAAATTTATTTGACTGTGTAAGCACTATAAATATATTTCTTTATTAGAAAGGTATTGATGTAAATGCGATTATCTTTGTATTAAGGTTAAACATCGAATCCGAATCCAATATCTACCACTAACCATTGTGCAATATTATAAACCAATGTCATTTCTGACAGACAAATTCTTGTAATAAAGAATCTTCGTGTTATGTCAACGATTCCACTAGAGACAACGAGAAATTCGATAGAATAATTTGAATATTTATTTTTAACGATGACCGGCTTTAGTAACAATCAGGTGGAACATAACTGTCTAAGGGCATCCCACTTATGAAAAATTTTAGTATTGTTCCGAATTACCTTACTAACAATTAGAATCATCTACAGTAAAGAAATTTATTATTTTGGAGGCGAAACTGCCGTATCGGTTTTTTGAAATTAAGCAATATCATACGTGACACAATCGTATACTGTCCATATTATTTTAAAAGTATACCTACTATTTTTTTTTAAAGTTTTAAAAGTTGTGTGGAATTCATATTCTTTCGGCAGTTGCGGGCGTGGGTGTTTTTTTTTAATAAACGATTTAGCTGTTAGTAAACGAGTCGGAATAGGTCGGAAAATTTATTCAGTTAAAGGAGTTTAAAGTCCACAAGGACGCGGCTGTTGATCCACATTACCCTTTTACATATTCATTTATGTGTGTACCTTCTGACGAATGCAATATATGTATGTACATACATATGTATGTATACCTATCTTCTCTGAGAGAACCGGATATAGAAATTGTGATATGTGGTAATGAGTATACAATAATTCGTATTATACATTGTTTGGCTATAGGCGCCTGTATAGCCTGGAAAACTGCTGGTGGGATGTCTGTCGGTTTAAAAGCGGAAAGCGAAAGGGAGTGTCAAAGCGCAGATTGTCTATTTTAGGATAAGCAGCTGTACAGTAACGGAAAACGGCCGATCGCAGAAGAAAGAAACTAGGAGCGCGATAACAAGAACGGCACTTGCTTAGACCAAAGCCGCACCACTGAGGGCACAGTAAAGATCCACAGTAAAGAAACAGGCGTGCTAATCGCCGACATACATAATACATTTATTTATTTTTATTCAATTATTGACAAACAAACAATATTTTTTTTGTCTAACTAAAACTAAAATAGATGTCTTCAGTCGGTTTTTTTTCACTGCTCAGAGAAAAAACACAGAATTTTTAAAGTAAAAAAATATGTATATTATTTTTTTTAATTTGATTTTTTTTTATAAAAAAAAATTTGTTTTAAATATACAATTTTTCCTAACTTTTTTTTTAAACTTCAATAAACATATTTTAAAATAAACTTTATCTTAAGATGCCTAGAATGTTAATCGGAATCAGAGAGAGGCATATCCAGATGCTTTTTTTAACATCATCGTCTATAATAATTGTTTTATATTGTTTCTTGTATTGCTCTCGCGTAAGTTTTGTAAGCCCTTGTTCCTGGCTTCAATTTGGCATTCCTGGTTTTTGGTTTCGAAAAAATCTTTATTTCTTCCACTATCTTTCCACTTTACTATAAGCCTACTAGTAAATTTTCATAGTTTTTCAAAAGTTTTTAAAAACAGTATCAAATACATAGTTTTCCATGACAACAAACTTCTTGGTTGGGATGCCCTCTGAGTGCCATACTTTTTGCTAATGACATTGTGCCTAAAAAGTGTCATAGTTTGAAGGCTAGCAGGTAATAGCAGTTCATATTGCACATTTCGGCTAGTAAAAGAATCAGACTAAATCCAGGTGAATGTAGTAAGTTCTACTCCACGAAAGACAGGTGTACGCTAATCCGGGTTCGTTGTTAATACACTGAATTACCACTACGTTTTATGAGCTACGCATTTATAGATCGGTCACAAACATTGATTTTTTAATACATACCTTAAAGATAATAAAAAGCCAAACTTTGAAAAAATGAAATAAAATAGTAAATTTCCGAGAAACTCTAAATCAATGTGCGCATAAAGAAAGAATTTTGTAAAACTCTTTGCAAAATAATATGGTGTGTTTGTCCGTTCACAGCTGATCGTAAAGCTTTAAAAAAATTCACGAAAAATCAAATCGCAAGCGAGACCAAATCGCCCACTGTGCGGGGGCCCGAAAGCACTTCGTGTTTTTATACAGACATCATACAGACATCATTACAAATGACTGAGAGAGCAAATTAATTCAGCGCTTCCCTGTGTCAAGCAAGGCACGACTATGTCGCATTGTTTAATGCAGTGGTGCACACGAAAAGCGCAGGTGTGTATTGGTGCGTTCTGCAATGTGTAAATACCAGTTTTTATATTCATATATATACAATATATTATGTTAAATTGAAAAAACAAATTTTCCCAATCGGTGTCCCACATTGTCATTTTCATCAGCTCACTCACAGCAAGAATGAATTTGGATTTGGCAAAATCGCGAATAGTGTTTTTCCAAACGCATATTTGTACATACATACATACATACATAATGGTGCCTATCGATATCATTCAATTTGAAGCTTTGAGTAAAGGTAGGAAATTTATAAATATCTAAAAGATAATAAATCAGCCATATTATCGGAAATAATTATTCTACGAAAACAAGCATTTTCTGTTAAAATTGTATGTGCAGTGCATGCGCTATAGAATGCTACATAGACCTGCTTCGCTCGACACGCGGAAAGCGACTGGCTTCATTTGCTCTCTCACATCATTCGTTCGGCAACATTCTGTCTGTGTAAAAAGCCTACATATGTATGTATGTATGTGTTTTTGGGATCCCGGAGTTGGATTTGTGCATCACTGGCTTAGTGCATACACTCAATCACATTACTGCTAAAAATATACTTATCATCACATTATAACCAATAATTTTACAATTATTTTATTTTTGGGGGAAATTATCAATGAAAGAATGCATAAATTCCAAAATGCATTTTTTAACTTGTTTTGAAGTTCATAACAACCTATATCTACAACAAAATAAAAAAAAACAAGTAAGAACGATTATAGTCGAGTGTCTCGATTATAAATACCCGGTTTTCATTTTCACCTGGTTTTTGACACAATACCTACCTATATTTGGGAGCAACAAATTTTCGTAATTTATTTATTTTGTGGGTGTGTGTTTCTATGAGAAGTTTTTCTATGGAGAAACGTCATTTTTTCATTCAACGCAACTCATTTTTGTCATTTTCGCGAACAAAAGTGGGCGTAACCGATTTTCGCAACACTGATAGACATTGGCCCTACCAATGTACTATACAAAAATAGTGCCTATTGTGCTAAAATTGTGGATATCACAGAATTTCGCGGTTTGCGGGGCTGCGGAGTTTATTTCAAATTGTTGCCACGCCCCTTTCCGCCTTCGTAATTTGCATAAAACTGTATTTTCTCCGATAACTTTGACAAAATTAAATAATAGCTAGAGACCAATTTCTTTTTGCATTAGGTTCGTTTACGTCCAGATCTGACAATAAATATGTATATAAGATATGGACAAATCAAGTTTTATTCACACCTTCGCAAGGCAACGGCAAGGGAGGTACATCGTTGTCGAGAAATTTCGACTACAGCGTTTCTACTTGTTATACCCGGTTCTTTCAAAAAAGAATAAGGGTATATTGAATTTGTGCGAATGTCAAATATGTAACGGACAAGGAAGCTTTTCCGACCCTATAAGGTATATATATTCTTGATCAGCATCAACAGCCGAGTCCATCTAGCCATGTCCGTCTGTCCGTATGAACGCCTAGGTTTTGGAAACTATAATAGATAGAGAAAAACGAATTGCACATTCTAATTCTAGGGATACCAGTTATGCCCACTTTTGTTCGCGAAAATGACAAAAATGAGTTGCGTTGAATGAAAAAATGACGTAAATTACGAAAATTTGTTGCTCCCAAAAGTAGGTAGGTATTATATTGGGTCAAAAACCAGGTGAAAATGAGAACCGGGTATGTATAGTCGAGACACTCGACTATAATCGTTATTACTTGTTATAATTTGTGTTTGTAGGTGCGTGTGTATGTGTACCTACCTACCTACTACATATGGGCGCAACACAATTTTGCCATTTGCGTGGACGTGATTTTGGCAACATGAATAGATACAATGAGTGTATTCTTACGTTCTTCGTTTTATAAACTATGTATGTAGTATGTAAGTGTAAAATCACTTTCTCATTCGAACATTATAGAGCGCTTCTATTCACACGCATTAGCAGCATGCGCTCTTTTTGTCTAGACCTGATGTTGTACATACATACATCGGAATTTTTTTTCATCAAAGCAACACGGACAGGCCAGCACCCAAAATCAAACTCGTTTATTAAATAATAAAGGGCGAAGAAATTTCGTGTTTGGGACAAAAAATCTCAAACTCAAATCTTCCTCTAGGTCAAACCCTTACAAGTAACATTAAAATATCGTAGGTAAATATTTTATTTCCTCAAGGCTCTACAGAACAATTAAATGCCATCATCGATTGTGTCCAAAACGAAAGGGTGTCCAAGGGACCCGCTTGTACATACAAGCGTATGTATGTACATATATACAACTACGGTCAATATAATAGTAGTAGTGCAAAAAAAATATATAAAAGAAATGCATTTTTGTTCAATTTTCCGAGAGGTTTGTACTTTTAAACTATACCTGAGGAGGTTATCAAACAGTCTCCATACTTTTTAGATCCTTTCCTTTCTTACCATTTGGTCATCCCGTATGGTCATCTCAATGCGACACCTCATGAAAAAGTTAATAAAAAATTAGAAAATAAATCAGGTGGCTCTTCTACTATCATTAGAAATGCAATTTATGTTATAGAAAAGGAAAATATCGATATTGACTAAGAGGTCAGTATCGCGCCTAATTAGGCAGTCGAATTGCTAACCATTCATTTCTCCGAAAATACATTCGAAACGGTAAATATCAGCGGTTTATCCATTATACATATGTATGTACTTAGCACGAGTTTTTCATACCATGGATCTCATACCATGCAGCATTTTGAGTGAAAACCATTATTAATCGTCGTCTTCATGTAAAAATGTTGGGCAACGCAATGACATCATATGCTTTAATGAAGGTGCCGTCTGTTTTTTTCTGTTTCGGCAGGAGGACAAACCAAAACAAACAAGTATACATTGCCGATAAGCTGCATTTTCATTTTTTTTTGTGGTCTTAGTCATCGCAAAATTACTCAAAAAATAGTATTTAGTTAGTATTTAAATTTTGTAATAGATACGGCTACTATTAAGGAATTTAATTATATTTTCGGGGTTAATATTTGTGGGGTTGGCTAATGTGTTAATAGGGTTGTGGAGAAATGTGGAACGATGTGTGTTAAGGGCGGGGCAGGAACAGATAATATGGTGTATGTTGACCTGAGCATTGTTGCACAATGGGCACAGGCTGCTTTTTGTTCTGTCAAGGTAGTGAGCGTTTGCCAAATATGTGTGTCCAAGTCTAAGTCGTGTGATGATGATTTAATTTCTTCTGCTTATGGGGGAGTTCGAAAAGGGTTACATTGAAGTAGATGAATTCATGATATCTTTATACCAAACGGACGTACGTAGTTGTGTGTGTTTTTTATGTAGAATTGATTTTAGAAAATTTGATATATCCTTTGGGTTAAGGTTAGGTGTGTAGGTTAGGGGGGATTTGGCTGCCAGTTTAGCAGCGTTCTCAGCATATTCGTTCCCAATAATTCCCATGTGACTAGGGATCCATATAATTTTAATTTTTGGAAAGTGCTGGCTGATGATATTTCTAACGGCGGTTGTGTAGTAACTATGGTTATTGTGATTTGATATGGCGGATATCGAGGAAAGGGAGTCGGTACAAATAACATGATAGCCTGGCGATTTGGCGCATATTTGGCTTCATATATTGCATATATTGCCCGCGAAAATTAAGCCCGCGATAATTAAACTTTTAATTCCGTGCGAATCTGTCAGCGTTTGTTTTAAAACCGTGTCGCTTCCGCGTGTGCAGGTAATAAATAGGCATTAAGTATTTGGTTATTTAATACCTTTTTAATATCTGCTTCTCTTGTTGTGTTCTCTATCTCTCCTCCCAATCCTCTTTACTTTGCTTTCGCGTAACTGCACTCTCGCTCTCGAGTTACACTCCGATCGCTCTATCATTATCTATCGAGTGTACCTCTCTCTCTGTCTTTCTCTTTGTCACATATCTATCTGTGCTTACAGTGGTTTAAAGGTACGTAATTTTTCATTTACAAATTATGGAATTTGAATTGGTCTGCTCTATCAAAAAATGCAAAAAAAGCATTTCCGCCAATCAGCTGAGCGTTTTTTGCTGGCTGTGCAACAACCTGGCTCACGCAAAATGTGCCGGTTTTAACGCGGCAGTACAGACGCTTTAGCTAGATCTGGTTCCGGTCTGCATTATTGCTGTGAAAATTGTAGAGGGGTTCAGAACGAAATGAGATCGTTCATGCGGCAGACTAAAACTGAGTTTAAGGAAGTTCTTGGCCTATTTAAAAAGGCCGATGCAGCTTTCCAGGCACTGAATACTCGTTTCAATAACCTTCAGTTATTGAATGAGTCCCCTAAGCGCAAAAAACCAAGTTTTGCCTGCCGCAAACTGAGAACCAATTACCTCTTAATTTACCGCAGCTAAACATTCAAAAAACACCGCTGCCGTATTCCACCCCCTTGGCAACGACACCGGTGACAACAAAACATTCGGATCCCGACTGTATAATTGTTGAAGAATGTAAGCAGAGGTCCGATGATGTACCCACCGTCAGTTCGATGGTTATTCCGAAAAAAAAAAAATCACCCGAACCTCCGGACTACCGGTTTCAAATGAAATCTCAGGTCATCCACCTGCGATTCCAAAATCCCTAAAGGTGATACCTCCCTCGAAACACATTTTTGTTTCTCGGCTAGCCCCTGATACGTCAGAAATTGACATCCTGGCTTATATACAAGCCAAAGTCAAAGCCGATATAAAGCGGGAGGATGTAGTAAAATTTAAATATTCCTACACCCGTCACACCTCATTTTTCAAGATACGTGTGCCACTGATGGACTTCGACAACATATGTTCGGCAAACTTTTGGCCTGAACATATATTTGTCCAAGAAAATCAGCCTAGGAATATAAAGATAAAACGTCCGCTGGGTGTTAGACTCCCAGAAATTAAAACCACTGACAAGACCACAAAAATCTCAAAAAACTAACATCTTTTGCATGCCTTACTATTTCATATCAGAATACTAGGGGCCTACGTAGTAAGCTCACTAATCTCTTTACTAACAGTCTTACCTTTGCATCCCAGATTATAGTGTTCACAGAAACTTGGCTAAAATCGGATATACTTAACTCGGAAATTTGTCCGAATAAGTACTCCATTTTTAGGCGCGATCGTCCTCACCGAAGAGGGGGAGGAGTACTAATTGCTATCGACTCCAAACTCGTTTCGGATGAGGTTAATCTTGAATTCGGAGATATCGAATTCATTTGTATTCAGATTAAATTTTGTAAATTTAGATTATTCATTACTTGCTCTTATATACCCCCTTCGTCTGAGTTGCCAACATACTGGCACCATTTGGCAGCGATTCCCCTTAATCTGGAAGGAATCTTTCATCATTCCTTTACATAAAAAAGGTAAAAAATCGGACGCGGTAAACTACAGAGGTATCTCAAAGTTATCCGCTATTCCGAAACTTTTTGAAAAATTAATTACCCCTCACCTGCAGCACCTTTGTAGATCGGTAATATCTCCTTACCAACACGGATTTATAAGCCGAAGATCTACTACCACCAATCTCTTGGAACTGACTTCCTTCATAAATAGCGGTTTCAAGAAGAATCGTCAAACAGATGTCATTTATACCGACTTCAGCAAGGCATTTGACTCTGTAAACCATTCCCTGCTCCTATGTAAACTAGATTTGCTAGGTTTTCCGTCAAATCTTCTTAGTTGGATCCGTAGTTACCTGACTGGTACAACGCAGCGTGTCCTATTAAAATACTCTTTATCCGATGTGGTCAGTGTCACGTCCGGTGTCCCACAAGGGAGTCACCTTGGTCCGTACTTATGTTCGCTGACGATGTGAAGATTTGCTATCAATACAGCGTTGCGTCCTACCAATCGGAATTACAATCCGACTTAACCAATCTCCAGAAGTGGTGCTCTAATAACTTTTTAAACCTTAATGGCTCTAAGTGCAAAACAATGACCTTCTGTCGTTGTAATCCCATGCTTGCGACTTATTACCTAAATGGGGACGCCCTGGATCGTTTAAAGCTTATTGACGATCTTGGCATCCGCTTAGATCCCAAACTTAAATTTACCGACCATATATCAGGTATGGTTAACAAAGCCAGGGGTGTACTGGGATTTCTAAAAAGATGGTCGAAAGAATTTAACGACCCATATCTTACAACAACTTTATATATGTCCCTAGTTCGTCCGATTCTGGAATACGGGTCTTGTGTCTGGAATCCCCAATACGAGGTTCACAAAGACAGCATTGAATCGGTGCAAAAAAACTTTCTAATTTTCGCACTTCGTGGCCTTAACTGGGATGTAAACCAACACCTTCCCTCTTACCATAGTAGACTACTTTTAATAAACCTACCTACCCTTACTAACCGTAGAACGATGCTTGGCGTCGTATTTATTAATAAACTAATACGATGTGAAATTGACTGTACAAAGTTACTCGGCCAGTTAAATTTCACCGTGCCCTGTAGACTAACTATCAATTTCATCCCCCTTAAATTACCACATTGTAGAACGAACTACGCCCTGCATGATCCTTTTAGGGTGCTATGTTCGGACTACAATGCACTTTTTACCATTACCTCTAACTCTAATCCTAACAACCTTAAAACCCTAATACTAATCCACCTATCACAACATCATCTAAACTAGTTTCCTCGTATTCTTTCTTTCTATCAAGCTTTCCTCGTATTTTCTTTCGGGTCTATCCCCGCGACTCGAGCCGTACGACACACGGCGCGCCGCTCGGTCGGTTGGGCGGGAGGTGGGAAGTTGCACGTTAAGCAACGGGACCGCGCGAAAATAAAAAAATAAATTCGCTCGATAGGACAGAAGAGTATATGGGTCCAGTTCTTATAATTTCCGATTCTCTTGTTGTTATCCCGTCGGACTTGGAGCCGTCGGTATAAATGAAGTTGTGGTTAGGATAGAAGAGTCTGAGGGAGTAGAATAGTTGTTGAAAAATAATTGGCGGGGTTGTGTTTTTATTTAAAATCGAAAGAGAGGTGTTTGTGGCTTTGAGTGCACTTAGCATGTTGAATTTTTTGGAGGAATTACTCTTATGTGGGAGGTAAGGGATTAAATGGGATTTGCATTGTGTCTAAAGTTAAAAGAGTGATTTCGTCGGCATATATAACGAATCATATAACGAATAAAACTTAAAAAAAAAAAATTGTGTAAATCAGAAAACTGTTTTAGGAATTATAATTTTCTACATCTGAGATCATGAACCTATTCAGTTAAGCAGCGTATACATATTCCAAGATGTGGTTTGGATACGTCATGGAATGGCCAACTAAATCGAATTAGAAATTTTGGGCTTGACGTTAAAAGAACAGTTTCAGGAATATAACGCCTCAATAATTTTCAACTTTGGGATACTTTATAAAGGTCCTGGAGCTTATTTCTGTATAAAAAGGATAACATTTGGTTAACTCGATGCAAAATCTCAGTTCAGCGCATCCTTCATAGCCGACTGATGGATCTGCCGCAGTGCCCTTCCCTCTGATCTCCCGCTCCAGCGTATGTGAGATCAATGCTGGGAAACGTACTTGGAACTTTCCTGTACACCGCCGACATGCCGGCCCCCGGCCGTCTCCGCCGCGAATCTGCCCCTGGCCACTTATGATGACGACACCTGCACGCATGGCTGCTAACTGCAACAAATGCAGTTCAGGTCTGGCCCCATGCTATGAAACATTGATCGGCGAAATGAAATATCGCTATCAATTGCGAAAATCCGCCATCATCAGTGCTACCTTCGATTGTTACCTAGGAGTACATTTGGACAGAGCGCTAGTATGGCGGGCCTATATCTCGGCTATTAAATCCAAATGCCTACATAAGCTACAAAAGCTTGACTGGCTCCTGCGCTCCAAAAAATAACAAGTATCAACCAAGGCTCTTCCAATAATAGCCATTATCACACCCACGTGGACGTATGCCATTCAGGTATGCGGCACTTCCTCTGAGCATTAGCTTCAGAGACGAGTTGTACAATCATGCGCGTGCGCGTGCTGTGCCTTCGAAGTGGAATTTGGACTCCCCTTCGTGGAAGACCCTACCAACCTGCACAGCAGTCGATATGCTGATAGGATCGTGGCACATCCGAGCTCTCTAGCGAGTGACCTAGCTGGATCCATCCCTCTGATCTCCCACCCGAAAGATCTGATCATCTTTTCCGATAGTTATTAACCTTAGTATTTAAGGGGACTAGGAACCCTAAAATTTTCTTCCGTTAAGTCACGCTAAGTTAAGTTCAAAAGACTGAACAGATTCCGGCAAACAAAATAAAAAAAAATATATCGATGTAATGTAACTTCTTGCGCATTTCAAACGCAGAAGTGGTGTGAAAAAATATGAAAATAACATCAGCATTTTTTTTATGAAAATGTCCATAGCTCTTATTTTTAACAAGTTATGCTCAAGTATGTAGAAGCCTATAGAGAAACGGCAAGGACGTGGCAAAAATTTGAAGCTTGATCTGCGCACTGCATAGCGCACCAAAAGTAAAAAGAATAACATCTCTAGCTCTTATCATCTCCGAGAACGATGTGTCCATACAATCAGACAGATGGACGGACATGGCTACATGACTCGCTGTTGATATTGATCAAGAATATATACGCATGTTTTGTGGGGTCGAAGACGTCTTCTTCTGCTTTTTACATGCATTTGCATAATGTTAATATACCGTGTACCTTAAGAAATTAATAGATGATACAAAAATATATACATGTATTCTCAGTCTCGTAAAATCTCGACTACAGCTCTGGATTCGTGCATTTCCATTAATTCTATACACCCCTTTTCTCTATGCTAACCAGGAACAGATATATATAAGGCAGAAATGGTGCGACTTATTATAATGCAGCGGCTGTTTAATTAGCCAATTTCTCTATAACCTTTTTTTTTTTGTGTGTTTTTGGCCATAATCGTTATCGTTATTATAATCATGCATTTTTATTTCTTCATTATTCAATTAACTTATCAAAATATCTTTAAAGCTAAAAGTTAAAGATATATTCAATCGTGTAGTCCGTTGCGTCCTCGCTTATTAGGCAAAGAATTCGTCATACCAACCGTTCCAGGAGAGGTTTTATCCTGTGTTCGTTTTAAATTTTGTATGTTTGGTGTTTGTAATTTTGCAGTTGTAGGATCTAAAAATGTATAATCTTGAAATTTCGAAAATGAAGTATATATTTAATTAACTTATATACCCTGTAACCACCTCACTTGGGTAGCTGGTCCATAGCCTTTTTGATTGCGAGCAGCAATTCTAAATATAATTGCCGGCTTATTTGAGCAATCGACGTGCGCATTAGATAGTGAGGCGTTAGGTACTGTGCATTGGTTGGCCGCACCAACGTAAACCCGCACAAAAGCCAACTGTGGAGTGGCCAATGCTTTTTCCTTAGCAGTGGGCTTTACTGCCAGGTATACTGAGTACTCAACAATCTCCTTTGTTTTTTGTGCTGGTGGCGGTTCCCATGTTAAATGCGCCCCTTCTTTAACATCTTTGGAAATCTTTATGGCCGAGGGTGCTCCTGGGTACCCAGGCAAACATGTCTTAAAGCTGGATATCTGTGAAAAAAGATAGATATAAACATATATATATGATTGATCTAGGATATTTAAGTTATTTACACCAAAAATAGTTTCATACGCCCTTTTAATCTACTAGTACTGGGTTTAAAAATTAAAACATTTTATAAACAAATAAATAATTTAATAAAACAAACCTCTCCCCATTCTCCACGGCCACATGAGTTAATAGCCGCAAGTCTAAATCGGTATGCTGTTCCCGGGTCCAAGCTAATTCGGGGATATTTATTGAAATCAGGCAGGTTATCTACATCAATACCATCAATCAAAGATTCACTTAAGCAACTTGAATCAATGTAGCTGGTAACTGTATGTGAGAGATCCTTGAAAACACCAACGGTATGCCATTTCTGATTATCGTTTTGTGGCGCAATTGAGATAGGAACGGCCGCGTCATTTTGTTGATCCTGAAATGCAGGTAAGGTGTAAACAAAAAAAAAAAGTTAAATCAAGTATATTTTTTATATTAAATAAAAATAGCAATGATTATAGTCGAGTGTCTCGACTATAAATGTCCGGTTCTGGGTTTGCATCTGTTTGCCGGAGTGCTTTTGCCTATCTGGTATTCCCAGACTCAGAATATGCAACTATATTTTGCCTATCTATTATAAACTGCAAAATTACACGCAACAAAAATTCGTGGTTTCCGCTACAATTTTAAAAACAATCTTGTTTTGAACTGGTATCCCGGTTCAGAATTCCCATTTTCAGAATTTGCAATGACAAGAATATTCTTATACTTAATGGGGACCATTCCTCACCCTGTTACATACATTCGTATACCTTGTTCTTTTTAAGAATCGATTAAAAATAAAATAAGTGCAACAATGCAAAATCACATTTGGAGTTTGCAATAATATTAATACTAAAATTATAACAAAATAATCTGTAGTAAATATTCCGTTGTTCATACGTGTACGTTATCAATGATGTTGCTTTTACTGGGGTTCACTAAATTTGTATCTACAGTTGTGGCGCTTGCAGATGCCGCTTGCATTACAGCGGCCGATGCAAGTGCCTCCAATTGTGAGCCATCGACTAGAACGAAGAAGTATATATAAATTCTAAACATATAAAGATTTGAGATTTAAACAAACCGTTTTGATATTGATTTGAATTTTGAGACAATGAAATCTGTTGTCGCTTGCCAAACTTAAAATCTGTTTCCCGGCTCGAAGATTCTCCATGAGTGAGCGTCAAGTTACCAGAATCCTGGGAATTGTGTGTGCTCCCCTGTACTAGAAGCTCGGAAGACTTAATAGTGGTCAATATTGCCGCAGCTTCAGTATCCGATGTTGTCGGTTGATTGCTTTCGTCAGCTAATAACACAGACTTCACCTTGAAAAATTGTTTTAAATCAGAAAGTATAAAAAGGTATGCACATTATTTACCATGATTACGCGGAATGTAAATCATTTTATGAATTACAAATTCTTTCTAAATTACAAGTTAATTCTTTAATATAAGTTTTCTTGATGTGATCATGTCAGAACATATCATGATCACATGTCAGAACATAACATTACTTACCATTGCATCAGTACCAGCAGCTTTTTGAGGTTCTACTTCGTGTAAGCTTGAACCATCCGTTTGTCTTAAGTCTGTTGTACTGCTTACTCCAGATATATCTTCGTCTATTATAACCTGCTGCAAGTTATCAGAATTTTCACCGTTAGCAGATTCTTCTAGCTGAATGCCTACTCCACCAACTTGTAGAGTATTTAATGGCATCACCGATGATGTGGACGTTGCGTTTGCATTGTTACTATCTTCCTCTTCCGAAACTCCATGTGGTTGAGCTTCAGATGATTTTAGGTCGCCAGCACCATCCAGTTGCTCAATAATATCCTCGGTTTGTTTAATTTTCATAATCGCATCCGGGGTTTCGGATGCGCTCTCCTTCGTTAACTGCACTGCTGGGAAAACTTTGGCAGGTACATTTTTTGTAGCCAATGTCAAAGCACGCTGACTTCCGTCGGTGTTAAACACAAAACTTTTTTTTGTACTTAATGCTGTTGGAGAAGCAGTCACATTGGTAGTGCTTGTGTTCGGCAACACCACCACTTTATTCGAGATTGCACTCGAATTACCTATATTTGCTGTGGTGCTCATGACAGTAACCGCTTTTCCTCCAATATACAATGCTGTTTTTTGTTGAATGGGTGTGCCAGTTGTTTTTGGCATGGAAGTTACTGATGTTGGTGTTTGTACAGAGGATATATTTCGCAGCATCTTTAATCCACTCTGATTGGATAGAATTGTTCTCTGTCCACCGACTGCCTGCATCGGATTGGAGGTTGTCGAAGTTGAGCTAACTATGCTTACAATGTTTGATCCAGAACTACCTGCACCAGCGGTACTCATAACCGTGCTAGCTGGAACAGTTCGCAAACTGCTTCCAGTGGTAACGATTATAATTTGTTGGTTTGCTAGTTGGGTTCCCTGTTTATTTGTTATAACAAAAGCTGGCTTGCCGCCTATAACATTTGGTGACACTTTACCCATTTGTAAAATGTTTGAATTTTTCATAATAAGCTTACCACTGGCAACGCTGTGAGGCGATACCAGTTTTAAAACGTTTCCTGATACAAGGGACTTTTGTTGATGAGAACCGGGCGCTGTTGTTCCCTGAAAAATAAATTACGCAATTACAAAATATAAGTTCCATCGCACCTTT
The DNA here is from genome assembly GCA_021223825.1 of Drosophila ironensis. Taxonomy (NCBI): domain Eukaryota; kingdom Metazoa; phylum Arthropoda; class Insecta; order Diptera; family Drosophilidae; genus Drosophila; species Drosophila ironensis. The sequence goes on from JAJJHQ010012234.1 coordinate 277,471, forward strand.
AACAAATATATGTTTAGGACATTTAAAAATGAAAAATTTCCCTAAAGTTCAATATAATGATGTTCTTACCTGAATTGAGCTTGGGGCAGGCGTCAACTGTTGATTTCCAACTGAAATATTTGATGTAACGGCACTTTTCCCTACGTTAAAATTAACTTTCGGAAGCGTTTGCACTGCCATTCCACCACTGCTAGTCTTGACAAACTGCAGCTGAACATTTGGTGCCAAAGTAAGTGGTTTTTGTATAAAGTACTGTTTTCCCCCAATGGATGTGGCGGCGCCGCTTCCAGGCAGCGACTGTACAGAAGCGCTTGACATTGTTGTTTTTGATATATTGATTGAAGTGCCGCTGATATTACCAGATTGTTGACTAGAAGCTAATCGCAATGTTGGTGAAGCCACCACACTTGGAACAAGTCGCAAGGCTCCACTTGGAGCTACTGAGGTGAGAACAACATTACCAGATATAGAACTTGGTAATCGAACAGACGATGAGTCCCCACCACTGGAATTTGTCCCCATTGGAATTGTAGTACTTATTTTGGGGGTGGTTAACACGGGTCTAAACTTCTGCAGTATGCTATTAACGGTACTATTACTACCGGCCGAACCAGCAGTACTACTGATTATTGATATTTGAGGCTGAACTGAAACTGCGGCCGTGGACAACGAAAATGTACCTCCTGTTGATGAAACTGGTTTAATCTGATACTGTGAGATAGGAGATGATGGAGGTGACTGCGACGGCAACATATCATTGAAACCAATGCTTTTTATAGGGGCTTGAAGTTGAACTGTTGTTTCTAATGTACTATCAGTCTGCACAGGAACCTTTTCTAGTTTTGAACATGCATCTACAGCAGAGTTAGCTTCTAAGGCAAAAGAATCCCCTGATGCAGTAGAAGTCGTTTCTGGTTGTATAATACTCTGGCTTAAAGGTTTAGATGCTGTAACTGATGGTTGCTCAATTTTCTGAACTTGTAAAACGTAAGCAGAGGCAAAGGTCGTCGCAGTCCATGAGAGTTCTAATGCATGGGTTGACGCACGTACAAGTGCCACCTTGACAGCATAGAGAGGTTTTGTCACTTCCAAGTACCATAAGTCCTTGCAGCATACCTGAAATTATAAAAAAAACGATTATTTTTTTTTTAATGTTTTTTATAAAAAGTTACTCCTTATATTGTATTTTCACGTTGCGATAGCCAAGAAAGTGTCCTTATCATATGTTCTGAATTTTATTATACTTATCGAATAAGAATAAAATGTCTCACCCTAACCTGGTTGTTCCATGCTTTTCGATAACCGTCCCGCCCTGACCACACGTACAACCGACTTTGTATGCCAACTGCACAATGGCCAGCCCGTGCCCGTGGTACGTTTTCTTCTACGGTGTCCAATGTAACATTATCCCATGTCATTGTATCTATATTTACAGCGGTTAGGATAGGTAATTGTTTTTACGAATTTATACTTACCTAGGTTAAGTACTGCCAAAGTATTAGTACATTTCCATTCACGTTCCGTGGTCAACTTTGAATCATTTATAACTAATGGAACCCAGCCACCAAATACATACATTTTATTGGCAATCATAGTTGAACTATGTAATGAACGGGGTAAAGGTGGTTGACCCAGCGTTCGAGGCTTTGACCATGTCATAGAGTCTTGTGAGCATAATTAAAAAAATTCGAGTATTTTTTCAAAATAATTGATAATTAGCATATTGAAACAAACTTTTAATTTTAAAAATTACCAGTATCCAGCAACCACAAATCTCCTAAACGGCACCCACTCATACCGCCATAAACCAAAAGATGTAACTTTCCAGAACTCTTGCAAACAAACGAAATGCCAGTGTGGGACTCTCTTGGTGGTGGACTGTCTCCGTATGTTTTTGGTAATATCCACTTTCCGTTGTGACTGTGTACTCCACGAGTATCCAATATGTACAAATCATTTAAATATCTAGTAAAAATTATAATTATATATATTTTATATACAATATAGAATATCGAATAGCAAACACATACTTTGGAATATTATTTTTTGGATCGTCCGATTCATTTGCTAAACCGCCAAACAGGAATATTTTTTCTCCCACCATGGTAAAACTGTGCCCCAAACGTGGACATGGAGACACTCCTAAGTCAGGAGATTCGGGATACATTTTTCGCCATTCCCATTTAGTTGCCTGAAGCTCGTAAAGTTCATTTGAATACTTTCCGTATTCAATCATTCCTCCAAAAACAAACATACGTGTACCCTCCACGACAAACCCGTAAGCAGCACATCCATTGGGTACATCCCCTTTTAGCACGGGTACGTACCATTGATTGGTAACTAAAATAAAAAAAAAGCAATAAATTAAAAATAAATAATTTTGTTTTGTATTGGAACAATCTAAAGAACACGACGATAGGATGATCATTACCATAGAAAATTACGTTCAGACTCTTAGGTTCTATTAACATATTGATAAAGACAATGCTATAGTATTTATTAACTACATTATTGTGGATATAGTAACGGAATTGATTGATTGCATTATCTTCTCGCTGTATTAAATACCGAATGTATAATTTTAAATGTTAAAAAGATATATACCAGTGTTGTAGACATGCAGTTCGTCAACAATTCCTTCATTGCCACCCCCGAAAACAACCATGAGCTCCTTAATGTTTATAGCGCGGTGGCCATGTCGGGGGCGCGGCTGAGGTCCTGTTGGGTTCAGAACGCGTTTCCATCGAAATCCCGATGTACACGAGTTGCCTATCCCGTGATGATCCAGACTCTTCTCCATTTTCGTATCTGTATCTATGCGATCAGTGTCCGGGCGTAGAACTTGATCAGTAGCCAGGTCATCTGGTCCAGCAACTCCTTTGGTGGAAACGCTCGTCGGATCCACAAAATCAGAACATTCCATTTTAGCTGATTTTATTTATGTATAGTACTAGGATACACCTCAAGGATGCATTCTTTTCACGAATCAAATTCTGAATAGGGGAAAGCATCAATATTTATTAATTAATAATTTCTAATTAAAAGGCAATCTATGCACACATTAGCGACTGATTCAACACTTCAAATACCGCACAAATTGATTTGCTCTATATGCGACACCAATTATTTTCACCTGGCAATGCCGCCAATAGACGCTTCTTCGCTGTGTAAAAATGTTTTCACAATGCCAGCTTTCAGTAAGTTTTAAAATACTTTCGAAAACGTAAGATAGATAGTAGTTAAACAACTTGATTTCTATACCCTCGGATATAAATATAAATATCTATATTCAATCGCTATTCAGAATATCTACAGAAAATGCCGAATTAACACACAATGAAGCACGCTAGGGTTGTCAAAAAGATATCAAAATATCGATATATACGATTGCTGGATTGTATTATCGAACAAATATTTTAATTTCAAAGTATCAATAATCGATTGATGCTGCTACTTTTAAATGTGACATATTAGGCCACATCCACTATCGGCATGCGAATTTTAAAAATATTTACATTTAGAAAGGCTTTTAGCTATGTGGAATAGCCTGATGAAAGAATTTCTAAATAATAATTTTCGGAAAAGGATTTGTATCAAATTAAAAATTCTTTTATGTTATAATTTAAAATTGCCTACATCATCATTTATTAACTAATGATATTCCCAAAAACAATTAACAATCAAAAGGATTGAATCATTTATATCCGATTATGGAATTCAATGTTTTGTTTTAGATTTAAGTAAAGTAAAAGTCCCAATACTTGAAACAGGCTTCTCTCGAAACGTCTTTCAAATCTGACGACGCTGGTACGCAAAGCCTACCGCAAGTACGCACGTATCATAAGCAGACCATTTTTTCAAGTGTAAAAAGTGTTTGTCCTACTTATCGCGGATACACCGCATTGCTAACGTAATAAAATTAAATAGATGATAAGTAAGTCAGATAATCAAGACAAACAGCTGGACTACACATTTGTCGCAGACCAATCAGAAACAAAACAATCTCAGTCTACATAAAGCGCTGCACCTTAAAGTAAAACCGCAGTATGATATGTTGTGCTCAGTAACTCGTTTCTAAAATATTAAGGTGATGTGAATTTAGAGAATCGCTATTGAGCGACAGTTAAAATTCAAAAGATTATGTAAAGCTAAAAATAAGTCGAAAAATGTGATGTTATTTCTATAAAATATCTACAACATCCAAAACTATTCCTTATTTTTGGTTTAATCTAAACGAATATAAGTGTTATAGCGTTTTTCAGCACTAATAATGGAATGTCAATATATCGATAACCAAATTTCTATGCAAGTTGATGGGTTTTCAGCTCTTGCTCTCACCGTGTTTGGTTAGAGTTTAAAATGCGCTAACATTTTTGTTAAAATCGTTGTAAAAGTTGTGAATAGACGAAAAACGTTGTCGGTGTTTCATCTTTGACTTAAACAATCAACTTTTTTGCAAGGTGTGTTATTTTAAACCGTGTGCAATAAAGGCGTCTTATTGTGTATGTATAGTATTAAAGAATACATGCGTGATATGGCTGGCAATGCAGTGGAGTTTTAGCTTTTTGTGGGGTATAAGTAGTATTCAGGTATACGCAGACGTGATATGCTCATCCCATAGTCGATATCCAATTTTTATCTGACTCCATCTGTCTTGAACGACCAGGCACGGTCTACAAAACAATTAAATTATTGTGTATATTTCATGGCCGAGGCTTTTTTTCTGACAAGTATTGGGTTCCATTCTCTAAGTGGCCAATACAAGTGCAAATATGTACATACATGTATGGGCACGTAATGACGTATGACGTAAGATATTTGAATTGTATGTACTTAGATAAATACATATTATACATAGGTACATGTATGTTTGCACATGGCTAATGGCTAAACATATAGGCATTTATTCAAATTATTAGCTTCTTTTTCGTTTACAACAAGTAATTGGTGCGTCTAGCTTAAATATGCTTACAAATGCACATCTGTACCTATGTATGTATGTATGCATGCGTTCAAGCAATATGTCAATGTATATTTGCTTAAAAATGTGCAAAGCATTGAGGCTGTTCGCCAAACTATGACATCACAAAACTCAATACATACTACTGTCCCGCGTGAATTTTTTAAAAGCAAATTAATAGGGCTCTATCTATTTATGGACGCCACATCACTTTGGTAAAAGTTTGTATTCATGAAATGTGCCCGATTGTATTGTATTGGCTTGATTTGGTTTTTACCAGTATTCTTCTGTTATTTTGACGTCATAAAATTTTATCAAATCATTGCTTATCAGTTTAAAAGCCAACAACATGGATTGATCCAATTTGAGCTACTTACGCTTACAGATATATAACGTAATTTCTTTATCGCTATCATGTTCAAATGTGCCATAATCAATGCGTCCATACCTCAAAAAAAAAAAAACTGTGCGTAAAAAACTTAGCAAAACTTTATTTGACAAAAAAGAATACTTAGATTAATGATGGACCCACATTTTTTTTTATAACAAGTCTTTTCAAAATTCAATTTATTATGACATGTTTATTTTTTTTTTATTTAAAAAACTGAAAACCCAGCGCTTTTTGGGAAAGAAAAAGTATGACCAAAAAAGGACCTTATTTTCAAATAAAAAACTAATATGAAGTTGGACACCCCTTCCTTTTTATGGCTTCGGCTAATCGATTTGACATTCATTTGACCAATTTTTGCGTCACATAAGCTGAATTTTGAAACCACTTCTGCATTATCCTTCGCTTCAATAAATCCCAAACATTTTTAATAAGGCTCAGATCTGGCGACTGGGGTCTGATCCATTGTGGATTCAATAAAGACAAGGTTGCCCACTCCATTTGCCACCATGCATACGCAAACACTCCTGTTTTGCACGTAAGAAGCCCCGACACAGATACCAACAAAGTTAAGCGATTTCGTCAAAAGTAGTCAAGTATCTCCAGATTATTGGAATAAAGTAATGTTTAATGGCGAAAGCAAAAATTTTGAAATTTTTGTATTAAAGGTAAACAAATTGTTTGGCAAAGCCTTTGATAAAGAGAACCGCTGAGCATATTGGTGCCGGTTTAATGGCTTTATAAGTATTCTTTTTTGTCAAGTAAAGTTTTGCTTAGAGTTTAAGGCCTAGTTTTTCTGGCAAGTGTACGTACATCTAGTAGGTGAAGAGTCCGGCTCTCATTGGCCCTGTGACCAAACATAATATAAAGAAAGGAACAAATAACTGCGTATTTTTATAGTAAGTTATGAATGAAAAAAAATTACAATTATTTGTCAAATCTAACAGAAAATATAGCCGATAAACTTTGGGATAGATCAGCACTACTATTATTTTTACCGAGTCGATAAATTTTGGACAATTGGCGATTTATTTTTCAACATAAGCTTCTTTTAGCTCGATACACTTGACCCAACAATGCTCCAACTTCTTTAACCCGACTGAAAAATACGTTTTCTCGATGTCTGCAAAATAGACCTCTGTGGCGGCGACGACCTCCTCATTCGACGCAAATTTCTGTCCAGCGAGTGACTTTTTCAAGTTTGGAAATAAAAAGAAGTCACACGGGGCCAAATCTGGAGAATATGGTGTTCGTAGCCCAATATGAGCAATTTGGCCGTGGCGAGGGCGTAAGTGTGAGCCGGTGCGGTGATGTCCGGAGTGAACAATCGCGGCATCCAGCGCAGCGACATGCCCGAAGTTTCTTGCAGGACATGACCCACGCGGTTTTTTGAGATGCCTACTGTCTCAGCTATCTCGCGCATCTTCAATCGGCGGTCTGCCAATACGAGATCGAGGATTTTTGACACATTATCCTCCGTGGTAGCCGTTTTCGTGTCACCTGGGCGTGATTCATCAAAAACCGACGTGCGACCACGTTGAACTTTGAACCAATTTTTGGCGGTCGCCATCGAAGGAGAAGAGTCACCGTACACAGCGTCCAAGCGCTCTTTGATTTCGTTTCCTTCCAAAAACAAGAATTTAATCACAGACCGATATTACTCTTTCTCCATTTTTCAAAAATCAGCGGACACGTCCGATTCCACACGCAATCAAAACAAAACTACGAGTCCGATTCGGCGACAGTATACGCAGTCATTGTCCTCCGCACCCCCCAAACCGCGAATTTCTGTGGCGTGTACAATTTTTATTTTAGAAACACCGAATTCAGATATCATATTGGTAGAATACATATCTATTCGTGTTGCCAAAATCAGTCAGACACGATGGTTCACGCCCGCGCAATTGGTGTCCACTCTCATACGCTACAAAAACAAAATTTAGATATGTTTAGATATGCTACCTCCCCCCGCTCATTAACAAACCGTAGAATTCAGTTGCGTCCACCGTTTTAATACTCAAGACTATAATTTCGGACATTATATTGGTAGAGCCAATATCTATCTATGCCTTAAAAATCAGACTGTTACGACCATATCTGCCCGCGCTAGTGGCGAAAATGCATTGCCCATTTAATTTACTCTATAGAGAAGCGCACTCTCTTACGCCTACTGATTTAAAGCTACAACCACGGTTGCCAATTTTGGTACAAATGTAAACTGGTACATTTTTTAAGCGTTGGTACATTGGATCACTTTTTATACCATGTACCTTAAGGTACAAATGGTATATTAAGTTTGTGCAATGTATGTAACAGGGAGAAGGAAGCGTTTCCGACCCTATAAAGTATATATATTCTTGATCAGCACCAACAGCCGAGCCGATCTAGCCATGTCCGTCTGTCCGTCCGGACATGGTCCGATATATGTGTACGCAGGTCGAGTTTATTTCAAATTTTTGCCACGCCCCTTTCCGCTTTCGTAATTAGCATAAAACTGTATTTCGATAACAAATTAAGAGCTAGAGACCTATTTCTTTTGGCATTAGGTCTGTTTAACTGTTGTTTAGATAATGTCATTCTTGGATTTTTGCCACGACCCTTTTAGCCTTCGTATTTGCAAAAAATCGATATCTCCAAATTGGTAAAAGCTAGAGGCGTATATGTAAAATTACGTACGGATCGGACAATAAATATAAAAGATATGACCAATTAAAGGTTTACCCACCCCTTCCCAAGGCAACGGCATGCCGTGTCAAGAGAGGTACATGGTATCTCGTTGTCGAGAAATCTCGACTACAGCGTTTCTACTAGTTTTCATATCGGTACATTTTTAATATGCCTGGTGTAGTATTTACATTTTTTATAAATTAAAAATAAGACTTCACTTCGAAAGAGAAGATAACAAACTTTTAGAGACAATAACTCTAGCCAAATTTCTAACCTAAAAAGAACTTTCCATAGTATCTCTAATGAAAACCTTTGAAAATTTTTACAATGGTGATCCTGATGATATAATTCCCAATGGAACCAACTTATACTTTCTTTAAATTAGGGAAAAGAAAGAGATATATGTACATTTTGGACAGACATTGAAAGTAAGAAAAACGGTCTTGAACCGCTGTTCAGGAGCTTAATAGAATTCATAAACAACTGTGTCGTTGCCACACAGCTCTGCTGCTGCAGAGCGAAAGAAGAGACGTATTGGATTGACGTCATCCGGCATTTGCAGCGGCATGCCATTGCCGTGGGACGGGGTTGGTAAAACTGTAATTGGTCATATTAACATATCTAAGATACATATATGAGAGGGATTTTGCAAATGTGTATTAGGTTTGTACAGTTGTATGCTAATTCCGGAAACGAAAAGGGGCGTGTCGAAAATTTGAAATAAAATCGATCTGCCTGCATTAAAAACGCACCACTAATTGAGAGCTACAACTACCAAGAAACTATAATCGTTTTTATTTGTTTTAGTGTTGTCACTCTACAAAACATCTTTCCACGAATAAATACTTTTGTATGTGTAGGAGTTTTTTTGTGTTTATGCGTCCAAACAGCAACATTTAATTTAGCTTGATATAATATTATTTCTTATCTGGTTGCATTTGTGATTCAATGCGATTTTAATCTGGAAACTGAGTGTTTATATCTATATACCTACTTATATTTTTCGGATTGAAATGTGAATATATTTATACAGCGAGCCTTTAATTTTTTATTCTTCCGTTGTAAGGTTTTATTTTAATACATAGAACTAAAGTCTTATATTTATATCACCCAATTAAAGTTTAACATTTTCGTGCAAATTAAAGTGGGCGGGTTACAATGCCACAAAAGTCTAAAATGTAGGAAAAAAATAAATTTTTAATTTTAAATAATTTAAAAACCACAATTATATAATATTTATATAACGGGATAGCAAATAATTGTTCTTTAAATGTCTGTATTTTTAAAATAGATTGTAACAAATGGCCACTATAGATGGAAGACCGGCAAAGTATGGAATTTCCCTTAAGCAATTGCGTGAGCTCATGGAGCATCGCGGAAGAGAAGGTGTTACAAAGATTGGAGAATTTGGCGGTATACACGAATTGTGTAAAAAGTTATATACATCTCCAAATGAAGGTTATATATCTTATTGTTATATATGCTTATTGTTAAAATTATATTTTGTACATAGGCCTAAGCGGATCAAAAGCTGACGAAGAACACAGGCGTGAAACGTTTGGTTCTAACATAATTCCACCTAAGCCACCAAAGACCTTTCTGACATTAGTCTGGGAGGCTCTTCAAGATGTAACACTTATTATTCTAGAGGTAGCCGCCTTAGTATCGCTTGGTCTATCATTTTATAAGCCCGCCGATGAGGATGCGCGTAAGTTAACTAAATTTGTGTATTTTCAAATATTTTTTAATTTAATCTTGTTACAGCTGTGCTTCAAGAAGAAGAAGAACACCATGGTTGGATTGAAGGATTGGCTATTCTTATTTCTGTTATTGTAGTAGTAATTGTGACCGCATTCAATGATTATTCAAAGGAGCGACAATTTCGTGGTCTGCAAAGTCGAATTGAGGGCGAGCACAAGTTTTCGGTCATCCGAGGAGGGGAAGTGTGCCAAATTTCAGTTGGTGACATTCTTGTTGGCGATATTGCTCAGATTAAATATGGAGATTTGTTGCCAGCCGATGGATGTCTTATCCAAAGTAACGATTTAAAGGTAAGATATGACGTCTTCTTTACATAAAACATATTTCAAACCTAAAAAGGTTGTTAGTCTTAGTGTTAAATAAAAAAAATAAGTCCAATACATGCATTCATTCCAATTTTCTTAGGAGTAAGAATTTATATATATATTATTAAAATATAATATATATATGTTAAATATATATAATATATATTATATATAATATAATATAAAATTTAATATATTTATATTGAGGAGAGGGGCGCAAAAAAAATGTAATACAAAACTTAATCTGCGTGCATGCAAAAATAATTACATTTGTAGCTCTAATTGGAGAACAACTTGTTCAAACATACAGACAGATGGACATATTATACAGTGGGTCTCAGCTTATTTAATCTAACTTTTAAATACAGTATTGCTCTTTATGTCTAGCATTTTACCAATTTTTAATTGCTTATTGTGCATACATATTTAACGGAACGAATTCAAAGAAGAGACGGATTGGATGACGTCATCCAGCATTTGCAGCGGTATGCCGTTGCCGTAGGAAAGACTTTAATTGGCCATATCTTCTATATGTCGATTATCATTTTGCAATTAACATCGAAGATACATATTTGCAAAGGATATAGGAAATGCGAAGGCGGAAAGGGGCATGGCCAAAATCTGGAAAAAACATTATCTGTGTATTAGTTAAACGAACCTAATGTAAAAAGAATTTTGTCTCTAGATCTTATTTTTTTTCCAAGTTGTGGTCCAGTATGTAGTCATGTTTTAGACGAAATTACGAAAGCGGAATGGCGCGTGGCAAAAAAAACTTAATTTTCCTGCAATAATAATACACCAAAAGCTCTTACCATCACTGTGAACAAGGTGTTTATACATACACACGGACGGACATGGCTATATATATACTTTATGGGGTCGGAGACGTTTCCTGTCTGTTACATACTTTTGCACAACATTAATTTACCATTTGTACCATTTTTAAGGTGCATGGTATAAAAATTTGGTGTACTCGCTTGGGTACAATGGTATCTTCCATATACGTTTTATACTAGAAACTAAAATTTTGTTGTATTTGATTTTAAGAAAAATTTGATACAAGTATAGTAAATAAAAACAGATATTATTGGGTTTGAATTCTTCCAAATTTTGATTTTTGTATAAGGCGTATATATAGGATGACCAAATGACGAATATACCCAACAACTCCATTAGTCGCATATTTTGGAAATAAAAATTCGAATTTTCATGAATGTATTTAACAACAATTGCGTTGTCAGATAGAGCTTGTTGGACTTGTGAAAGGGGTATATGGCAATTTGCTTGAAGAAAGAATGCATAAAAATATATTTTTTTTTGCTTCCATTAATCGAATTGGTAAAAGTAAATGATCTACCATCCGACATGAATCTGTTCCACCTATGATCTGAATGAAGCGACAGATAAAATAGCAAAATGCATTTACTCACTACTGGCATTAAAAAACAATGTCTTAATTTATTATTTGCCATCTTGTTCACTTATAATTTTTAGGTAGATGAGTCTTCGTTAACTGGCGAATCGGATCATGTCAAAAAGGGAACCGACGTTGATCCAATGGTTTTATCTGGCACACACGTTATGGAAGGAAGTGGTAAAATGGTTGTTACAGCCGTTGGTGTAAACTCTCAAGCAGGTATCATCTTCACGCTTCTGGGTGCCGCTGTCGACGAGCAGGAAGCAGAAATAAAAAAAATGAAAAAGGGTAATTGTCTATATAAAAATTTATAAATTTTACTTACATATCCAATTTTAAACAAACATATTTGATGTGGTATAATAGACTATATCATTCACTCCTAAAATATGTATATTATATAGGTACTCATTATTATTTCCTTTTGTTGATATTTTTTCATATACCAAATGTTATACGTGAAATGCATGATGTGAATTGATTGACCCATCATTGTAATCCTTCATCTACCCAATCAACCAACCAATCTGTCAACCAACTTACCAAATAAATATTTTACATCTAAACTACGAACTACCAACCAACCACAAATCGACCAACCAAATCTACAAATAAAAATAATATCCCTGAAATGGATTTATTTCATAAATCAAAATGCTTCATCCATGTTGAAAAATCAGAAGCTAAGAAGGCCAGCAAGCAAAAGAGCTTGACAGGTGAATAGTTGTGTGCTTTTAATAACTTGTATAAATATTTGGGCAAAGTTTATATCTGGAATATTCCCAATAACCATATTTTTGTTGCCCAATTAACTTTATGAATTTTCAAGAGTTATTTTTTGTTTCATTGACATAGATGTCATAAAAAATTAATTAAATAATTTGATTAGAAAATTTGATTTAAACTGTCTAATACAATTTACAATTTCCCTTATATTAGGATAATGCTTAAGTAAGCAAGAATTAAATTCGCCGAAATTTGTATTATATATTTACGACAGGCATATATTAGGAAATCCTAGGCTTCTTCTTGCAGTTGTTTAACGAGTAAACGAAAAATCAATTATTGAAAACAGGGGAAAAATTTTTATTCTTTGATGGCATTAGCTTCTAAAAAGGTTTACATTTTGTAAAATGTAAATATTAAATGAAGTAATCTAGTAATTATTTGCGGACACTACAGGTGAAGTCGATGGTAATACGCATACCCAAATAAAAGGAATTCAAGCACCTCAACCTGCCATCAGCGAAGGGACGAAGTCTGAATCTGATGGAAATCATGTACCGCAATCGTCATCTTCAGCGGGTGCTGAAACCGGACATAAAAAAGAAAAATCTGTACTTCAAGCAAAGTTGACAAAACTGGCTATTCAGATCGGATATGCTGGATCAACAATTGCCGTACTCACTGTTATCATTTTAATTATTCAATTCTGTGTTAAAACGTTTGTTATTGACAACAAGCCATGGAAGAATACATACGCCAATAACTTGGTAAAGCATTTGATTATTGGAGTCACAGTATTAGTAGTGGCTGTACCTGAGGGCCTTCCCCTGGCCGTAACCCTATCTTTAGCATACTCTGTCAAGGTTAGTTACAATTTAAACATAAAACTTTTAATGTGTATAAATTTATCGAAACACTATTTTTAGAAAATGATGAAGGATAATAACTTGGTGAGACATTTGGATGCATGCGAAACAATGGGTAATGCCACTGCCATTTGCTCTGATAAGACTGGTACACTTACAACCAATCGTATGACTGTTGTACAATCTTATATATGCGAAAAATTGTGCAAAGTTTTGCCAACTCTTAGCGATATCCCACAGCATGTAGGCAATTTAATAACCATGGGTATATCTGTCAACTCAGCGTATACCTCAAATATAATGGTAATATTTGTCTTTAGTATGGTTAAATATATCTAATAGAATTCCAAAATATTAACAGCCTGGCCAAAATCAAGGAGATTTACCTATTCAGGTTGGTAATAAAACCGAATGCGCATTATTAGGCTTTGTTCAAGGTCTTGGTGTTAAGTATCAGTCCATTCGAGACGAAATTCCAGAAGATAGGTTTACCCGCGTCTATACATTTAACTCGGTTCGCAAGAGCATGGGAACGGTGATACCTCGACCTAATGGAGGATATAGGTTATATACTAAAGGAGCTTCTGAGATTATTATGAAAAAGTGAGAATATACCCTTTTAAGGACCCATAAATTAAACTGATAAACTGATCTGATTGTTATACACTTTTAGGTGTGCTTTTATTTATGGTCATGAAGGGACCTTGGAGAAGTTTACAAGGGATATGCAAGAACGTTTAATACGTGAAGTAATTGAGCCAATGGCGTGCGATGGTTTGAGGACAATATCAGTGGCGTATCGCGACTTTGTGCCGGGAAAAGCAGCTGTTAATGAAGTACATATTGATGGAGAACCAAACTGGGATGATGAAGAAAATATTATGACCAATCTAACTTGCCTCTGTGTCGTTGGAATTGAAGATCCAGTACGTCCCGAAGTTCCTGACGCAATTCGCAAGTGCCAACGTGCTGGTATTACAGTGCGTATGGTCACAGGGGACAATATTAACACAGCCCGTTCAATTGCCAGCAAATGTGGTATTTTGCGTCCAAATGATGACTTTCTTATATTGGAAGGAAAAGAATTTAATAGGCGGATTCGGGACAGCAACGGAGATGTAATATACCACATCACAGGTTTTTATGAATAAATGTTAATATAGATTTTATTGCAGATTCAACAACATCTTATCGATAAAGTGTGGCCTAAGCTTCGTGTTTTAGCGCGTTCATCCCCGACTGATAAATATACCTTGGTAAAAGGTTAGTTTCTATTATTTTATTTTAGCACTGGGTGGTTTCGTAGTATTTTAACTACTCTCTGCATAGGAAATTTGAGCGCTATAATCATAATTTCTATAACGTTTGTGGGGATCACACACTATCGAGCGTACTTTTTAAAATAAATTTGTTGTTGGACTTGGCAAAAACAAACTAGTATTAACGGCTGCAGATGAGTATAAATACCCTGTTCTTGATGGATAGATAGTGATATCTTAGTCTCGGGATTCTAGCGAAAAACCTGTGGGTACAAGATATGTTCGAGATATCCTGGGACGAAGGGTACAAATCTGGATCTCATTTTTATACCCAATTCTCAAAGAGAGAATGTATGTAACAGGAAGAAGAAATGGTAATGAACCCCATAGGGAATATATATCAGCATCGAAAGCCGAGTCAGTATAGCCAATTGAATAATTTTTAGAAATGTTTGAATTTGGTTATAATATAGGTAGAATTCAAATTTATTCGTCTTGCCAAAATCAGTCATTTACTTCGATCCACCACCATGAAAATGGCTAACATTTGTTGCGTCCACAAACGCAAAGCATAACAAATTTCAAATATATATATTCATTAGACTTCTGCATGGATGTATTCATTTGTAGTATGACAGTTATGTACAGCAGTGAGTTCATAAAATACTGCACTAATTCTTTACTACTGTACAGTATCCTATAGGCCAAAAGATGGCACATTTTCAGGGTACTCACTTCGAGTGAGTACAATATATGGTTGCACTCTTCGTGAGTGAGTACAATAGCGCAGTATATGGTTGTACTCTCGTTTTTATACCATGTACCTTAAGGTGCAAATGGTATATTAACTTTGTGAAAATGTATGTAACAGCCAGAAGGAGACATCTGCGACCCCAAGTATATATATTCTTGATCAGCGTCAACAGTCGAGTCGATATAGCCATATCCGTCTGTCTGTCCATCTGTCTGTAAGTATGAACACCTCGTTCTCAGAGATGGTAAGAGCTAGAGGCCTAATTCTTTTTGCTTTTGGTGTGTTACGAGGGCGGTTTGATAAGTCCGTGACTTTTTGAATACCAAATTTTTTTTTCGGCAAATAAACATTTTATTCTTTCCCTCAAAATATTAGGTTTTTCCAAGGCTCTCAAAATAAGTGTTCGTTTCGGTAATGACTTCTTCATTAGACTCGAAACTCTTACAACCCAGCCATTTCTTTAGGTTTGGAAACAGATAATAGTCGCAAGAGGCTACATCTAAAGAATATGCTTGATAAAGTAGCTATTTGAGGATATGTCCGAAAGCTTTAAATATTATTCGCCGGTGATTGTTTTACCTTTCTCAAAGTAATCGATGTGAATGACACCGCGTGCATCCCAAAAAAATGTGGCCATAACCTTGTGGGATGACAGACTCTGTTTTGCCTCCTTTGGTCCATGTTTACCCCCAGCAACCCACTTTTTCGACTGTTTCTTGGTCTCTGGCATGTTGGGATGGATCCATGTTTCGTCCATTGTAATAAAACGAAGTTGTCACACGATTGCGCTTATGGTCGAGTGTGAGCAAACGCGGCACCCATCTCCGTTTTTTTTGCGTAAAAATTATTGCTTTATCAGCACTCGAAATCCACACTTCTATTTTCGTAAAAATTCACGAGGTTGTCTGCCAAGTTACATTTTTGCCACGCCCCTTTTCGCCTTCGTAACCTATTCCTTTTTGCAAAATGTCCGTTAAACTATTGCGCAGATAATGTCGCTCTTGGATCTTTGCCACTCTCATTTCCGCCCTCGTATTTGCAAAAAAATCTATATCTTCGAAGTGGTAAAAGCAAGAGGCATAATATTCAGTCCGCTAAGTCTTCTGCTCGCTAATCACGTACGTGCACGTCAATAAATATAGAAGATATGACCAATTAAAGGTTTACCCACCCGTTCCCTAGGCAACGGCATCCTGCACATGCAGGGATGACGTCATCTTTCTCTTCTTTGACTTCAATTCGTTCGCACGTGTATACATACAGAAGTGCATGTATATGTGCACGTTCTGACAAAAGTTCGTGAATTATTAAAAAAAAAAAATAAAGGCAAAGAAGTGGTTGTTAAAGAGAAGAGGTACATGGTATCTCGTTGTCAAGAAATCTCGACTACAGAGTTCCTACTTGTTTATAACAATGTTTATCTGTTGTTGTATATGTTTGTGATTATCCTTTGCATGTTTGACGTTATTTGGAGCCAGAGCCCCAGCGTAAGTACCGGTTAGAAGTATAAAATGTACCAGTCATGAAATTTCACTCACTGTACAGTAAGTCAACTGCATACCAAAACACTGTACAGCGTGAACTACTCCACACCAAAACACTACAGTGTTGACTACTCCACCAATTTTCTGTACAACTATGGAATTCTACCCCACTCACTCATACCCAAAGTGTGCGCACTGTCAGAATAGGTGATTCATTTGCTGTTTTGGATGCATTCATGCAGAAGTCTAATATCCATGACTAAAAATCATGTGGAATCGTTTTTACTTGTTGAAATTGCGATGAAGGGCTTATTTTGCACTTTTGTTTAGTTACGATTTTTTAATGAATGTTTTCTTTTAAGGTATCATTGACAGCACAGTTAGCGAAAACCGTGAAGTGGTTGCTGTAACTGGTGATGGAACAAATGATGGGCCAGCTCTTAAGAAAGCTGATGTTGGCTTTGCTATGGGAATTGCCGGAACAGACGTAGCTAAGGAAGCGTCTGATATTATATTAACCGACGATAATTTTAGTAGCATTGTTAAAGCTGTAATGTGGGGTCGAAATGTATATGACTCCATAGCAAAATTTCTGCAGTTTCAATTAACTGTCAATGTAGTCGCTGTAATCGTCGCATTTATAGGAGCGTGTGCAGTGCAGGATTCGCCTTTAAAAGTAAGTTTTTAATGAAACATTTGTACGATTTATATTAATGAAAATGTGTAGGCTGTGCAAATGTTGTGGGTCAACCTAATTATGGATACGCTGGCATCGCTTGCATTGGCTACGGAGTTGCCAACACCAGATCTTTTGCTCCGAAAACCATACGGACGCACGAAACCTTTAATTTCACGCACAATGATGAAAAACATATTGGGGCAAGCACTGTACCAGTTGGTAATCATATTTGGATTATTATTTGTTGGTAAGCAGGTTACTTTATTTTTCTTATATTTATAAATATTTTAAATTTTTTTTATTATATAGGCGATTTAATACTTGATATAGAATCTGGACGTGGACAAGAGCTCAATGCAGGTCCAACACAGCACTTTACTATTATATTTAATACATTTGTCATGATGACTTTGTTTAATGAAATAAATGCTAGAAAAATACATGGCCAGCGCAACGTTATTGAAGGACTCTTTACAAATCCCATATTCTACACAATTTGGATATTTACTATGATATCACAGGTAGGCTTTTCACACAGCACTCAAATATGTTTATATGTATATATAAAATATCATCTTGTAGGTTTTAATTATACAATACGGAAAAATGGCGTTTTCTACAAAAGCTCTTTCGTTAGACCAGTGGCTTTGGTGTATATTTTTTGGAATTGGTACACTTGTATGGGGGCAATTAATAACTTCCGTGCCTACAAGAAAATTGCCTAAGATACTATCGTGAGTAAATGTTTAACGTTATTATGCTTATAAACTCAACTTACCTCAAACGGATATTCCTCCACATACCAAATTATATTTAGTGATTTACTTATTTTAGGCAGTCAAATTTATAAATACCTTTCTTAAACTACTTAGCCACCATCATATGTATTTACACGAAACATCTTTATTAAATTATGAATAAAATTTATTATGTTATATTAAGATTGAGTAATTACTAATAAGTTAATGCATGTATTATTTCAGTATTTTAAATATAACGTAATAAATATAAATTCAAGTAAACAACACATTTTTGCATCAATATATCGCACATAAAACATTTGGACTTAACTTGGGACTATAAGCTACTTTTAAAAATATAATTCATTGTAAGTATATATAAGTATATAATTTAGGTAAATTTAGACAGGTTAATATAAAAAACGATTTAATAAATGTCCACTTCAGTTAACAACAATTATATGATATAGTTCCTTTATATATTAAACATATATATATAATTTATTCCGTATGAGCTCTTTGTGGGTTAAGCATTTTGTATATATAAGTAATCTACATATAAATGTACGGTTAATCTTAAATCTATTTTTAGATTTATTCTTTAGTCCTAAATTAAGAACTTGCTAATTACTTTTAACTAGTTAATTGCGTCATCTTATCCATTTTTTTCTTTGGCTAACGTCCGTCAAACTTTGCGCTCCTCTTAATACGAGTAGTACATCCTCTAAGTGCGATGTATTTAAATTTTATCTGTAGACCTTTAGCTCAGATTAATCAAAAGCTCATGCCCAAATAGCTTACCGATGAGACGTTTTAGTAGTTTTATTAGACACAAATCAAACGGATCATCGTCGCCCAAAACGTATCATATCGTTCAGCATTTGACCTGTACGTGATCCCTTTTTCCGGGTGCACGCACATAATAAAAAATTGTTATAGCCGGTTCAGAAACACTATATTCGAATGCGATATTGGTAGAATATATCTACACAGCAAATTGAACTTCATTAAATTGCTAGCTCGGCTGGGGTTACCACCTTTTTATACCATGTACCTTTAGGTAGAAATGGTATATTAAGTTTGTGCAACGTATGTAACATGTACGAGGTCTGTTCAAAAAGTATCACGAATTTGGAATTTTTCTAGATACGTATGTTCAATTTTAAAGCTTGTGCGGTTATGTAGGTACTCAGGACCCTCACTTATGTTGACAATTTGGGAAATTTTAAATGTCCAGTAAGTTTTTGACAGCTTTTTTGCGTGGGCGTGTTTTAGCTTGTCTTCGATTTTTGTTAGTTGCAAAAAATTGATCAAAGAATTTGTATCATACGGCGAAGCTACTTTGGACAAAAGCAAAGTTTATCGGTGATACAAATTTTTCTCAGAGGGCCGAGAACATGTGAGCGACGAAGAACGTTCAGGACGCCCGAGCACGTCAACAACAGACGAAAACATTGATGAAGCAAAGAAATTATTATTGGCCAATCGTCGAATCACCGTCATAGAAGTTGCTAAGGACCTAAATATATCGATTGGATCGATTATTACCAATAGTTTTGGCCTGTGATAAGTCGCCGCGAATTTGTACCAAAATTGCTAAATTTCGACCAAAACACGGCATCGCATTGGCATTGCTCAGGAACTGTTGGATTCTTTCTGTGACGACCCAAATTTTATAATTCCCCTGCTCACACATCGTTACTTGTGCGTGCATTTTTGGCCAAAAAAAACACTCTTGTAATGCCGCAGCCACCGTATTCCCCAGATCCCCCTGTGACTTTTTTGTTCCCGAAACTAAAGAGGCCCATGAAAGGACGATGCTACGCCACGATCGAGGTGATAATTACGTCATCGAAGGAGGAGCTGAAGAAGGTCTCAAAAAATGTGCTTCGAGGATTGAAAAAACCGTTGTCACAAGTGTATAATGTCTGATGGTGATTACTCTTAAGGGGACAAAATAGATATTTATTAATAAATAAATAAAAAAAAACATGAAAGTCGCGATACATTTTGAACAGACTATATGTTCTTAATCAGCATCTGTATGTATGAACTCGACGTTCTCGCAGATGGTAAGAGCTACAGGTATACTTCTGCTTTGCTTTAGATCCGTTATATGTGTACGCAGGTCGAGTTTATTTAAAATTTTTGCCACGCCCCTTTCCGCCTTCGTAAAATTCGACATCTCCAAAATGGTAAAAGCTAGATACATAATTTTAAGTCCGTTAAGTCCGCTGATCGCCAAACACGTGCATGTAAAATTACGTCTATATCGGACAATAAATATGGAAGATTTGACCAATTAAAATTTTACCCACCCCTTCCCACGGCAACGGCATGCGGTGGCAAGAAAGGTACATGGTATCTCGTTGTCGAGAAATCTCGACTACAGCGTTTTTACTTGTTTTTACAAGGTATGAGCTATTCAAGTTGATGCAAAATTAAGATATATTTTGATACCATGTACCTTAAGGTACAAATGGTATATTAACTTTGTGCAAATGTATGTAACAGCCAGAAGGAGACATCTCCGACCCCATAAAGTGTATATATTCTTGATCAGCATCAACAGCCGAGTCGATATAGCCATGTCCGTCTGTCCGTCCGTCCGTCCGTCTGACCGTCTGTCTGTATGTATGAACACCTCGTTCTCTGAGATGGTAAGAGATAGACGTGTGATTCTTTTTTCTTTTGGTGTGTTATTGTTGCAGGCAGATCAAGTTTATTTCTAATTTTTGCCGCGCCCCTTTCCGCCTTCGTAATTTGCATAAGACTGTATTTGAATTTTCTTCGATAACTTGGACAAAATAAAAGCTAGAGACCTATTTCTTTTTGCAATATGTCCGTTTAACTATTGCGCAGATAATATCATTCTTGGATTTTTGCCATGCCCCTTTCCGCCCCCGTTTTTGCAAAGAAATCGATATCTTCGAAATGGTAAAAGCTAAAGGCATAATTTTCAGTCCAATAGGTCCACTGATCGTCAAACACGTACGGGCAAAATAACGTACGGATCGGACAATAAATATAGATTAAAGTTTTACCCACCCCTTCCCTAGGCAACGGCATGCCGCACACGCTGGGGTGAAGTCATCGTCTCTTCTTTGACTTCAATTCGTTCGCACGTTTATTCATACAGTAGTGTGTGTATTTGTACACCTGCTGATTTTTTGGATGTCAACAAACGAAAATTTGGTGAATTATTTGGAAAAAAAAAGAAAAACAAAGAAATGGTTCATAAAGAAAAGAGGTACATGGTATCTCGTTGTCGAGAAATCTCGACTACAGCGTTCCTACTTGTTTATAACATTACGGTTATAATAGGTTATAATTAGTCATTAATTATATTATTGATCAAATAAAACTTAATTTTTATCGGAACTATAGAACTTTCAGTTATAATATTTTATAAAAATATTTAGCATTCAAATCTCAATTTCGAAAAAAAAGCTCCATACGATACTTTCGCGGAAATACGTAGATATATCTACAGCGACGTCTAGTTGGCATTTAGCTGTATGCACTGACAAATATTATTGTTTATAAAATTACGGTTCATTACACATAATCTTTTTTTCAGATGGGGACGCGGACATCCCGAAGAATACACAGACGCCATGAACTTGGGTGAGGAACGATTCGATTCAATTGATTCCGATAAGAAACCCAGAGCTGGACAAATTCTATGGATTCGTGGTTTAACTCGATTGCAAACCCAAGTAAGTGTCGCGACTTTGTCTCTATTTATTAACGATACACTGTAGTTATATTCTAGTATTTGATATAATTTAAGAAAGAATCCAATTATGCAATCATGGTTTCATTTATTTATGAAATTGAGTATTTATGAATTGAGAATTTTTTATATTTATTTAACGTATTCATTTTGCACGACTTACATTAAAGGGGTTTTTAAAAACATTCAAATTTTGTTAATCATGTACAGATTTAAAATTGAATAATTTTTATTGACAACGACATTTCAAATAAATAAATCCATAGTTTTGACTTCTGTTTAGGCATTTATTAAATTTTTAATTAGGGGCCGTCATTTGTAACTATTTTAGTTATTTAATTATTTTTGTATTTAGTTTAAATTATATTATTATCGGTTGCTCATATGGAACAATTTCTCATATGTATACTGCCGTGTTTTAATGTGTAATACATTACGTACGCAAAGACATGAGGTTGAATAAATTATTAATGAAATGTTAATTGTTCATATGACATGGAAGTTCAGTTGAAAAGTAAAGCATATATATGTTAATAGTTTCAGGATCATTTGTTATAAAAATCTGATATGAACGATTCGGCACGCCGAAGAACAGTTTGTCTTAAAAATCTTTTGATATGGCGAACTGTGCAATCATTAAATTCGGTTTATATAGGCCTAATATAGAACGCTTGGTAATTATTTCTTAATGTAATATTTCCCAAAACTATGTAGATCATAATTATTTTGTAGTTAACATATTTGGTGTTAAGTCACAAAGTAGTTCCTTCGCTCTTATCTCTTCCCCTGTCTGTATCTCCCTCTCGTGTGAAAATTGTCATCCTTTTTCTCTCATTCTGTATATTCTTGTGTGTTCAAAAAAATTAATTATATTACATAGTATCTTTTAAGCACGGGGAATAATAATAGTTTGGCTTGTGTGTTGTATCTGAGCAATCCTTAAAAAAAAATAATGAACACAATGATTATGTAAATTAATTATTGTAATGTGAGGAATTAGATAAAGGTCACAAAATACATCTTAATGGTCGTAGTACGACGGATTTTCTGAAAATAGTTTATTTAAGATTTTAAGAGCTGTTTTATAGTAGAACTAGAATTTTATCAATGACCCCCAATTCGAAAGAAATTTAAAATTTTTGCGGCTCGTTTGCCCGATACCACGCATGAGTGAAAAATAATGTCATTTAGAGGAATACAAAATATTGATATTTCATTAAACATATTACAGGTTTTCATTGCTTTTTCTAAAAATTCGTATTTTTGAGAGTAAAGAAACTTGTTTTGGTCCCTAAATAATTATTAATTCATTTATTTTCTGATCATTCATTATACTAAATTTGCGTGTCCACATTGTTTAAATATACTCTTAAACACTAGCACCACCCGTACCCATTACAAGGTGTAGCCTTTATAGCCTTTATTGGCGATTAATAAAATGTGGAAATGTTCCGTTAATATATGTCTCTACAGTGAAATAAATTACTTTATTTTTCGGTAACTTCCATGTCTCACATTCCAATGGCTCAACATTATTTATTTAACTTTTTTAAAAATAATATTCTTTTGATTACTGATGAAAATCATATTACTATTTCTCATGCAAGTTAAAGAAAAAAGCATGAAAACATCGGCAAAATGATTCACTCTAATCACTGGATGGTCTTGTTACTTTTGTTTTATTTATATTTATATTATTTCATTCTATTTCGTAATGAAACCCCAATATTTACTGACATCTTAAAGGCATTTTGAAGTAAGAATTTAAATATCTAATGTTTTAAGGAAGGCTCCATATACCTATTCTTTTTTTTAAATTTGTCAAAGCATAGGATAGTCACATGTTTTGTTATGTTATGCCGGATGACCTCTCCTTGAAGGGAGAGTGTCGCGCATAGACCATTAAGGTCCTTTGCGATACCGGTTGTTGAAAGTGTTGAATTGCTACCTTTAGTAAAATAGACCTCGAGTGCTTCTCGCGAATGCCAGAAGCCTGCTCGGGTCTAGTTTTCCTATTTCTTTCAGCGATGCGAAAATCGGTGCATTCATGTATCGCTGTCGTTTTGGGATCGATGGCCCTTTTTTGGCATTGTGTTTTGCACATGGTTCTGGATATTCTGCAGTTCGTGGTGTGTGCCCACCTACTGTTTGCTTCCATTAGAGCCTCCATACATTGGAAATGTTTTAAATCAAACGCAGATGATGCTTCATTTTTATGACACGGTATAAGATAAACGATATCATAAGTTTATCAAAGTCTGTCAATCTTTGAAATAATGTCATTTAGAGGCATACAAAATATTGATATTTCATTAGATTTAGAATTGAAAAAAATAAAAAATATATACAATTTTTGATGTTCAGTTTGCTTTACATACATTAATTATACTCAGATAATTTAATATAAAACCAATAGGAATTTTAGTGTACAATAAATAAGGAAAGACATTAAAATAATAAATGTTCATTCAAATGTTATGAGACCTGAGCAGGATGTGGGTTTAAAAAAGTGTGCATTTATGAATTTTATCTTTAAGTCAAAGTGTATTTGGTTATTAGATCTATCATATAGCAGGTGAAAAGGAGAGCACAACATTCAGAAAATTACAATTTTAATATTCCTGATATTCCTAAATCCTTTTAAATTTGTGATTGCAATTTCATTATAATAACAACTCAAGTAGTTGTTGAAAGGACCTATTAACGATTGTTATAGCATACCTATTTTTTTTTATCAAAATGAAGTTCGATATAGTTTAAATGCTCAGTAAAGTTAACACAAATGTTTTAGCTATAAATATAGCTTTTGTGTTTGCCATACTATATCTGTAACCTCTAAATGCATTTGAGATGACTGCAAAAATATATTATGTTCAAGTAATTTTCAATTTTGTTTCTTTAAACTCGTCTTTTTAATATTTTTTTTTTTTAATTTTTACGTTTCTTAATGGCTCTTGAGTTAGTTTATTTTATAAAAATAGTTATAAATAACAACTACTCATTCGAAGATAAGCGTCTAGGTTCTTGTATTATTTAATATTGAGGGAGAGTAGAAGTGTAGTAGTAGTGTAATTGGTATGCAATATTTTTTTATTACAAACATTTCCAGGGCGAAAAAATAATTTTTTTAAAACAAACATCTTAAGAATAACGCAAAACTATAATATTTTATATTTTTCGTCCTATTAAAAAAAACTGCTAATCCATTCCCGAATGATTGAAACATTAATATATATCCTTATAAAATAATACTATTATTAAAAAACATTTACATAAAAAAATAATACAAATGAACATATAATATCTGAAAAATGTATGACGTCTGTCATATATAATCATAATTAAACGCATTGAACAAAATCGGGTGCAAACTCAACCACCAGATTTCAGTACCGGTAAGAATTGAATTTATTTTATGTATTGGCAGCTAGAAATTGTTTTGTTGTATATCAGAACTAAATCACCCTTCAATTGTTTAGTCCATTTCTTTATTTTTAATTTCGTAATATTTTTTCGCCCCCATCATCGACAAGCCCTTGAATGTGTTTCTGTTAATTTATTATAAAATAACCACCGACTGTGTCATGTAGTAAACGTATACAAAACTAATACACAGGTTTTTGTATGTTATTTAAGTAAATTACACACGTTTTATTTGCAATTACGACTACAAATAAGTTGTATTTGTTGATATATACTAATATCTGAATCTTCTTGTTTAATTAAAATAAATTTTAGTTTTGTGAATTTATGTTCATGAAATTAAATAACATAATAAGAATATAATAACTTTTAAATGAATTATTCATGATTTAACTGCTTAAATATTTAGTATGTTATGATGTATGCAAACTTTAAATACAACATATTTCGGGGTTACTAGTGATGTCTCCGAGTTTCTTAATCTTTGCAATTATATAGTGAGAATCATTTATTTATGCTAATAATCTAGGTGCTCATTGTTTAGCGAAAATCTATAAATATTTATATATATATGTGGTTTTTGAATATTAATGTATTAATTAGTATTTGCTAACATCAAACATTTACAAATTTTTATTATTTGTTTATTGGTACCTATTATTTATTGTCACTTGTTAGATGGTTAATATAGTCGAGCTGGTACATGCAATTTATATTGCTCTTTAGTTTGTCGTTGTAGGCAACTGTTTTAAAGAAGCTTTTTTTACCGTGTATTTCAAAGTGACAGTTTCCTTTTTGATAACATAAACAAGTCAGCCAGAGCTATATATAGACAACACGAACTTAGTTGGTATGATTTTACATAACGATATTATTTTTAATAGACACCTAACATTCAACGTAAACATTAATAAAAGCTCTTTAAGCCAAATGACATACAATGATCAAATTTTTTTAATCTACATATTTTTGACCTGTATGTATTTTTAATGTAGTTTTCTAGCAAAGAAAATGACGGTTAAAAATGAGCATGAAACTGGTTTCGATGATCCCATAAACAATTCTTAATCATATATATCAATGTAAATTAATAGTTTTTAAGTTACTGTGCACGCCGTCTCGAATAATGTGATTTTGAGAACAACGTAAAACAAAAAAAACTTTTGCCGTCATCTAGTCCAGACTTTAACAAAATAATAAAAAAATTATAAATACTCGTAATACAGCTTTTATTTACTCAGTAAATTAATCTGTAATTTGACATTGCCGCAAGTTGTATTATGTGTTTGGAATTATCGTTATCAAAAGATTCAATTAATATGAGGCCAGTTTTTTTTTTAATGAGTTCAATTTTATTTTCAGTTTTTTAATTTAAATTAAGGCATACCATACTTTTATTTAATTGTGTATTATTATGTCATATTATTGGAGTTTATTAAAATAAACTAAAAAATACCCAATTGCACCTACATTCAACAGATTAATTTATTCTAGGGATTTTTTGTTCATTAGCCACAATAATAGAGAATTGGGGGATTATGCACTTTGACGGCAGACGATTTATTATCATTATTTGTTTCTAAATTAAATTAAATAAG
The DNA here is from genome assembly GCA_021223825.1 of Drosophila ironensis. Lineage (NCBI taxonomy): Eukaryota > Metazoa > Arthropoda > Insecta > Diptera > Drosophilidae > Drosophila > Drosophila ironensis. Next base: position 304,234 of record JAJJHQ010012234.1, read on the forward strand.
ACGCATTTACATGGGTTCATTCATATATTAATTAAACACACCATTTATGATTGATTTTGTTACTTACGTTTAATTTAACTTATTAATCCGCTTTCTCTTTGCATTATTTATTTCAAAAGTAATTATGAGATAATTGTTAATTTTTGTAATTTTAAAGCCGGCGGATCCAATACGAGAGACTCAAGTGTAATAGAAAGTTTAAAGAAAATTACCATATTGAAAAATATTATATGATGGATTACGAGTATAACCTTCAGCTTTCTACACAAAATCAAATTCATCTTAATAAAATGATAGCAATTGGTAATATTTTACATGTGTAATGAACAAATATATAAATTTGATGATTAAAATATGAATCAAAATTGTATGTATATTAATAAAATGTTGAAACGGATTAAAAACAAAATTTATAAACAAAAAATACAGTGACCTTTTTAAAACAATTTGCCTTTACAAATGCTTGAATCAATTTGTATATATTTCGCCAGGTCTAACAATTTCTTACTTGGGGATTAACACACGGACAATAGTAATTGTTGAATGTGCTTGTAAGAGTTTAAGATATTTGAAAATATATTGATATGTGTATTAGTTTAATGAGCACTATTGACTAAGCAGTTATGTCAGCAGCAAACGGGCTTTAATAAATTTAAGTTTGTGTATTTATCACTCCTTTTAAAACTTTTAATATGTGGAAACCAGTTTAAATTAAATAAAAAGATCACCATTGATCTTTACCACAAATAATTGGCAAAAAGCGCAACACCGGCAAAAAAATATAATAGTATTCAACAATAAGAACATATACTATTACAACTTTCTACTCCAATAAGCAACGTCATCAGCAACAACATCGGGCTTCTGCTACGCATCCATATTATGTATGTTTCTTATTTTTTCTTGATATATACTGTACTATCTTTTACAATAATCGACTATAGAAACAGCTAGTCCTGCTCCACACTTTAAAAAGGTCTTTTAAACGTACGTAAATGTTTTTATTATATATCAATCTACTTAAACCAACAAGAATGAAATTTCCTGCACGAAGAATAAAGCATAAACGTAGAAGTCCAATAACATTTATTCATAGATAAAAACCCTTTTTAGGAAGTGTAGAGTCCTTCTCTTCATTTCTGTGTGACACATCCACGTCTTTGACTGACGCACTGAATGAGTTACACGAACATTTTTTTAAACTCCCAGACTGTTTGGCAAACGTGATCAGTCTCAATGTTTTATAGAATAATTTTAGTTTTTTTAGTATACACCCCCTATTTTGTTGTATAGAGTTTCATAAGTTTTTGTCGATTTAAAGAATTTGTTCTGTAATAGAGTTCAATAGTGCAGGCATTTTTGAAAAAAATAAATTAGGTAGTTATTAAATACATGGGTACATTGGATTCAAACAGCGTGATAAAGCTCCCGCCTAGATCTGAGACTAAAAGATGAAGAAAAATAAATTTTAATATCTGAATAATCCTGTTCAACACTTAAATCAGTTTTTTTAAGTTTATTCTCTCTTCCGCCACAAATCGCTGAGCTCTGCAAAGTGCACTATTTTGGCCCTATAAACTTTTATTTTGCATATTTACGTAACTCAGGGTATACCTAGGGTATACTTGATATCCACATCGCAGTGGTCCATAAGAATGACCCCTACTACCCACCCACTCGAAAAAAGTGGATTGTATCATTACATAATTAAAATTCCCTTGGACATTTTTACTATACCCTATTTATGAAGCTGTGTCAAATTTAAATGTTTAAAAGCACGAAATATATTTTTAATTTAAATTGAATTAAACAAATTGTACCGCTACGACATTATTTGCAATTTAAATAGCGTTCGCGGTTGGCTTATCTAATCCTAGTTGTATTGTCCGTACCCGTCCGTTTGATGTATTTGCAATTACGCCGTCGTGCATGTTTTTAAAGCTTTTTGTTTGTAAATATGTGAAACGAGTTGTAATTGCCATTTTGACTTTAAATTTCGTTGGTTTTAAGCTTTATTTGTTTAAAATTCTATTACTATATTATTTTCTGCCTATGTTTCAATTAAATTATCATTTAAATATATATACGCATTGATGAATTCATACAATCAAACTAAAATATATGCGTTTATACGAGTATGTATGTATTAATTGAATTGATGATTTGTTTGTGTTTCGTTTTTTTTACGTTTCTTTTTCGTTCCTTTTTTTTTTTGTCAAATTTTATTTGTTTCAGTTGCGTGTGATTCGTGCTTTCCGCTCGACATTGGAAGACCTAAACGAACGCCGGTCGATGCACAGCTTGCACAGCTTACGCAGTCCTAGGACGGGCATGCAGGGGCCAGTGGGCGGTGGCCATCCATTGCACAATTTTAATCTGTTGAGCCCCAATTACAACAAGCACCGCCATCAGCGACAAAACCTACAATCGCAGCCACAATCGCAGCATGCCTCAAACTCTATGCTGCCGTCGGACATATCTTACATTGACGAAGACCCGCAACAGCAGCAGCGTACATTGCATAATGGACGTACTTCCACATCAATATCCATACACGTATCATCCCCTGACCCTGTGGAAAATCCCAGCTTCTCCGGAATAGCACACGATTTAAAGCAGAAAATACGGGATAACGCGGATACACAATATAACGGACAAAAAGACACTAGAATTTAACTATACCAGATAACAAAAAAAACATTAATTGACAAAATTTATTCTATACGAAATAGAACCTCAACACTATGTTCACCAACCAAAACCTGACTGACCATGTAACTCTTATATTATACCTATGCCCTAGCTTCAGCTTTATCCTTAAATTAATTAAAAAAAACCCGAATCAGATAAAAAGAATTTATAAAGGTTTTATAGACTGTACTATACGTATGAGCATGCCAATTGTACGTTAAGATTTTCCCACTTGTTATTCCCAACTCCATAGGTACAGAAAATGCTCACATTACTCAAAAGGCCCATAATAATTCAATAGACTATGTACTATCAAAATTATTTACTTTTACAAATAATTTAAAAAATTATGTAAGCATGCATAATACCGAAAAAAACGTATAGCATTTTATTTACTAACAGAATTTCAAGTGCTTTTTTGCTTGGTAATTGTATACATAAGAATATTACGGAATAGTTATCTTGATTGAATCAGTATTTTTGGCAAAAACAATTCTACTAATCTGTGAAAGTAGTGGGAGCAAATTATACATTGTGACATCATACAATATTCTTATGCGGATTTTTATCAGCTTAAATATCTGGATCGGCAATAGTTTCAATGTGCCGAAGACACCAAAGGTTTTTAATTTTTTATTAGGGATGAAAATTAAAAACAGATAATAAAGTGAGTGTGAATAGTTACGTATTGGATTTTCTTTCCCAGAATATTCCTAACTTGAAAAAAATTTCAACGGATATAATTATTATAATTTTTAATGGAAAAGTTGAAGAGTTAACAAAAAAAAATAGTAGAATGAAAGGAGAGTCTTTCAGTACTGTCACAAGGCGTGTATATGTTAGTAAGAAATAATAATTATCGTACATACATATACATGTCTTATATATATCGTTTAATTTAAAAGTTATCTGCCGAGTTTTATAATTTTTATTTCATTGTATACAATATAGATTATTGAATAGATCATCGATTAATACCAAATTCGTTCTAGTTTTAGAGGTGGAGGCAATTTATAATATTAACATAATATTAAAATAAACATATGTTCAAGAAACATATCTTTTAAGTACACAAGATTTTGTGGTAAATGATTTTTCATTATGCAAATAAGTGTTATTTTTATTCACTCAAACTTTTTGAGTTTGCTATGAGGCGCATATATGTAAGGCGCAAGTTTGGAAATACAAATTTGGACCTTCATTTTTACGTATATATAAATAACATACCAACGATTTTATATTTTATTTTATTTAGTATTTACATTTTTTTTTTAAAAACATTCGATGTATTTTATTATATTATATTATATCCAGTTAAAATGTTTTTTGTAGTCGACACTACCATAATAGCAGCAAAATTAACTTGAATTTCTTCCTGTATCTATATCTATATTTTTCTTCCCCACTTATTTGTTTTCTATTTCACTTCCTATTTCTCTTCTCCTCTCTTTCTCTTTAACAATAAAGGTTATAGGCGGCGAATTGCAAGAACGCTTGATTCCGGTCCCATATAGCAAGAGCAACACTGATCAAGCTGTAAGCTTTCTATTGTTATACAAATTTATGTTTAAAATATTTTGTCGTGAAAAACAATTTTTTAAATTTAATTGATAAAAAATTGTTTGTATTAAGAAGAGTCTCAATACAAAATGTAATTAAAATGCACTAATCCATTCTTACCAGGTTTTTATGGTTGTTGAACTTAAAAATGTCTTAAATGCAACAAGCTTACTTCTTTTTTTTACTGAAAAATAATCATGTTGCTTCATAAACATATTTTTGGCACATTCAAATTTATCAACTCAATTAATAAAAAATTCTATAGCGTTTGCATGAAAATGTTTTAGAAAATATAAAAAAAAAATGATAGATTTTGTTTTTTTAAGCGGGGCGTCGTGAACAACACATTAAATATATAATTCATATGACATTAGGCCCACGTTTTCCACTGTATACATTTATCTATCTTTTGTTTTGTTTTATTGTACTAATATAAAATGTTTCTTTTTATTTAGACAAGTCCATTTCCGCTTTACATAACTATAATTATTTTATTCCTCCTGAATAATTCTCAGACTTTTTAATTTTGATATATAACCAATTATAAAATAAATTAAATTAAATTAATATCTGAGATACATATGTAGTTATAGTGACTGTCAGATTCACTAATATCTAAAAGTTTTCAATAAGCAAATCACCTGTCATATTATAAACTGATATTAAAAATATTTACGCAATAAGGCTATCAAAAATCCACAAATATTTAACTGTTAATAGATTTTAGGAAAATTATTTTATTTTTTTTTTAATTAAATATTAACAGTAAAATAAAATATTAACAGTTACTAATGTGAAAAAACAAATGGATTTTTGAAATCTAACTGAGAATATAACAGAAAAATTTTGGGCTAGGCCAGTATTACTATTATTTTGACTGTATATTAGAAACCCGATTCCATGAAAATGCCCTTATATTTATTAGAGGTCTGCATGAATACAGTCAAAGCAGCATTTGGTACTCTGAGCGAGACATTGAGTAAAACGGATTTGGCAAATGTGGTGAAGGCATGAATAGAAAATGTACCGTATTCGAACGGCGCACATGGGTAGGTTTTTAAATACTACGCGGCCAAATGTCTTTTTTTAAATCTACCCTACATTAAAGAAGTTTATACTTTATGTTTACCCATAGATAACAATTAGCCGGTTCTATTGGGCCCGGAACTTGCAATGAGCGCGTGCACAGGCAATCAGAACTTGACTGACTTCTGCTACACTCGCGACACTTGTTCTGCAACACTTGTACTACCCGGTTTCAGAGATATTTATTTTTTTATTGACGATAGCTACCAACTTTATTACTATGGGTTTTGATCAGCAAGTAAATGTCAATGATTTCTATATCAATCTATTAACTTCCTACAACATTATGTTTTTATAGATATTTTAGGAATTTAGTTTTTTAGATAATATCGCCTTCGATCGAGTTATGAATCTACGCACTACTGTGTAGGTGTTAAAAAAGGAATCAGATGCCAATAGGTGCCAGGTGGCTAGAAAATGATAGATTTAGCACCTTTTTTGCCGTAGGTGGCCCTGGGTCTTCGAGGACGACAGTAGTCACCTGTCAATATCTCTACAATAAAATTCAAAGACATAATCTAGAAAATATTGATATAAAATTGGGTTATATAAAAAATTACCTTTTATGATTCATATGACAAACTTAAGCAAATATTGCTCATTTCAAGAGTTAGTTCAAGAAAAAATTACTAAAAGCCAAAAGAACCGAAGCTGTTTTCTTCAAATTCAAAAAGTCTTGTTAGATGGGACCTTTTATATAACAAAAGAAGTTCAACCAATACGCACAATTAATGCTGCTCAATCATCTTGGCAGACCAAGGGGCTTCGGAATGCTTCAGTTATCCTAAAGGAAATAACTAAATCACCAATACGAGTAGGAAAATATAAGAAAGCTTACGAATCGTCAAATGAATCAGAAAAGTACAATAAGTTGACACTTCAACAAGCCTTAGAAATGTTTGTAGAGGCTGAACTTACAAAAGAACAAAATGAAGTCATTCGTAAGACAAACATTCCCAAATCCTTGCTATGATAGATTATTAGAAACAAAAAAGAGTGCTTCCACCTGAATAGCATATCAAAGTTACTTACCTTTCTTTCGAATGTACTTTACAAAGTCTCATCGACAAGACTGTGATGCGGTTATCAGTTAACTTAGAAGAAGTGCTATTAACTATTAATGAAGAAGAAAGGCTCTTATCGACATGGAAATGAGGTTGTGACGGCTCGCAACAAAGTACAAATAAAAGTTCGATAAGTCTTCTGATTCGGACTACAAATTAATTGAAATTATTAAAAAAGAAATACAAAATAAAATTAATTATATAATAAACAAAATGAGTTTCAACAGAACACAAGTGTTTTTTTTTGTACACTAGTATTTTTTTATATAATCATAGCACTTACAACAGATCTAGGTCATTAAATAATTTTGACTGCGTCATGTTTAAAATCTACCTGTGTGCGGCGAAGCAATGCACGAATGAGTTTCGCGACCGAGTACTCGGTTAGCTGTGCGCCACTTTGGCGACGTTAAAAATATTGCGTTGTTTTTTTTGTTTTTGTTTTACTTTTCAATACAGAAAAAAATAGAAAGACATGGATTAATTATTATATATATGTATTTAATTTATTTATTTTATTTTTTAATGACTGAATGCAGACACAAGTTTGTTTATTTTATCTAAATTGTTAGCAATAGTACATCTTTTTTCTAAATTAAATTTCTAGCATCTGAAACAAACACTTCAATTGAGTTAATTAATAATGTGTTATATTATGTACAATATATTATGTATGTACAGATATAATGTTGTACATACGCAATTTACTAAAGTACTTACGCTTTCGTCCAAGCTCAGAATTCTTATCACTAAATTTTCTGCTTCTGCTCTACAAGTCATGAACGACGAAAATGCCAAAATTTCATCCGAGTACTGGAATCATTTACTCTGCATTCACATATTCGATTTAGCCATGTCTGTCTGTCTGTATTAACGCCTAGTTCTTGGGGATTATAATCGATTATAATACACAAAATAATTACTTATTCGGATTCTGGGAATACTAGGTTATCACAAGTTTGATTTTGTAATCGGCTACCCCCCGCAGATCATCCACAAACCGTGAAACTCTGTGACGTCCACAGTTTTAAGAGGCTTTTTATTTGAATATTCTATTGGCAGAGCCAATATCAACGTATCTATGCTGTGAATATCAGTAAATCGGATACGACCATCCCTGTCCGTGCATGTGGCGAAAATACGTTGCACCGCAGTCTACTTACTATTCGCCTACAAATTCAAAGCTACAACCTTCAAATTTGGTTATTTGTATAGGCAATATCTACCTATAGCAAAAAACATTTCCGCAGTCTCCCCCGCACGCGTGCAATCCTAACAGAATTCCGATGTGATATTAGTAGAATACATATTTATTCATGTTGCAAAAATCAGTCAATTACGCCCACAACTATGGCAAAAATGTTTTGCAACAAGAAGATTCTCCATTAAAACGCGTAACGCACGGAAAAAGCATATTATCAAATCAAATTGTTACGAGTAATTTTCATCTATGCTTTAAAAATCAGGTGGTCTTCAAGAACCGGGTCTTTATAGTCGGGAAACTCGACTATAATCGTTGTTATTTATTTTTTCTATTTGGTAACAAATAACCATTTGAATAGTCTAAACACAGTCAGTTGAAAAAAACGCATGATATGCATGAAATTTAATTTTAAATACGTTTTTAAAAACATTAATTTATATGGAAAATCCATTTATACTTTGATGAACATAAATAAATAGATCTTGTGACTGCACTTGTATGCCTTGTCTGTCCGATTGAGTTCACTACGCAATTGCTTTCATGTTTATGTAAAGACTGTACTTACATTTTCATTTTAATCTATATTTTAAAAAGTGCTGTGCGCCCACTATAAAAGAATATGTCTTTTTGCATTTAACATGTATAAGCCTGACTGAAAACCCATGTTAATTTTATACTGTTGTTACTGTCCTTTATGTCACTGTTATGGGTGTTGTTTTTTTCTTTACTCAATTCGTGACTAGATTCGTGTGGTGAACGCATTCCGCCAAGGTCTGGATGCCCGCTATGGTGATCACACCAACACGTCGCTGGCAGAGGTACTGCGCAAGCAGACATCACTAAGTAAACGACTTTCGGAAACATCTTCCATTGAGTATGCCGATAATATACCCGATGAACTGACCATACCTGAAATTGATGTTGAACGGTTATCATCTCATAGTCATACCGAAACCGCAGTTTAAATTCAGTGGCCTATACTAGCAGATCGTCTTTTCGAAACAAATAATTGAGCAAAATCACATCGCCTTAATGTAGGAGCTATAATGACTACACAGGCACTTTAATTACTGTAAATTTTTCTTATGTAAAATGATTAAAATTTATTTGAAACTTTAAAAAAAAACTAGAGAACCTAAATTTTGAATGCACACAAAAAATATTAAATATAAGTAAAATATTAATTTAAAAACCTAAAAAATTTTACTACTTTTGTTTAATTTTATGATGCAAACAAATTTTTAAATGCAGCAACATTATAATAATTGAAAAAACCTTTTCCCATAACTTAGTGAAATGTAAACGGGTAAAACCGGTTCCCATACTCATGTCATTAAATATTATACCGTATTACAAAACGTATTACATTAAATAAAAAGATTTATCTATTAAAATGTGTAATTACTTTATTTATATTGTTATACCCGGTTCTTAAAAAGAATAGTGGTATATTGAATTCGTACGAATGTATGCCACAGGCAGAAGGAAAGGTTTTTTCGTCCAAACATATGTTATAAGTACATAGTACGAGTATACTCGTATATTCTTGGTCAGCATCAACAGCCGATATTGCCATGTCCGTCTGACCGTAGGAACCTAGATATTGGATTTTATAATTTAGATGTGACATTGGTAAAATTCATATCTATATGGGTTGTAAAAATCAGTTGGATACGCTGATCCACGAATTTGCAAAAGTATGTTGCACCCAAATTAATTCGTGAAAGGTACTTCTAATAGCTTTTATTGAATTGAAATAAGTTCCTATTATGAAGTTTTTACGAGGACGGTTTGATAAGTACGTGACTTTATGAATTTCCCGAGCAGTTATTCCAAATGCAACAGTGTTGCCGTCAACTCTATTAGTAATCTATTAGTGGGCAACTGTCAAATTTTGAGCCAGTTTCGTCATCTAATTGGTTTTTGAGAGCCATTCGAAGGAAACAACCACGTGAACTTTTACGAAAATAAAAAAAAATGAATTTCGAGTGCTGATTAAGCATTAATTTTTACTCAAAAAAACCATTACTGAAACCAAATAAAATGTTGATAAATACTACGGGAACTCTGCACCATCAATTTCAATGGTAAAGGAGTGGTTTACTGAGTTTACTGAGTGGTTTACGTTTAGGTCGCCCAAAAGAAGTGATCACTCCGGAAATCGTCGATAAAAACCATGAAATTATGTTGAATGATCGGAGAATGAAAGTGCATGAGTTGGCTAATGCTGTAGGTATCTCAACTGAACGGGTACATTATATTTCACACGAATATTTGGACATGAAAAAACTCTCCGCGAGATGGGTGCCGCGATTGCTCGCACTCGACCATAAGCGCAATCGTGTGACAAACTCGTTTTGTTACAATGGACGAAACATAGATCCATGCCAGAGACCAAGACACAGTCGAAAAAGTGGGTTGCTGGGGGTAAACATGGACTAAAGGAGGCAACACAGAGTCTGTCATCCCACAAGGTTATGGCCACATTTTTTTGGGATGCACGCGGTGTCATTCACATCGATTACTTCGATAAAGGTAAAACAATAACCGGGGAATAATATTTAAAGCTTTCGGACAGATCCGACGTTGTCTTATAGCCAAAACAGCCGCATTTGGCGAAGAAGAAAGTGATTAAGACAAAACAATGAACCTGTGCACACTTGTTTAATCATGATGGGCAAAATCCTCGAATTGCTACTTTATTAAGCATATTCTTTAGATTTAGCCTCTTGTGACTATTATCTGTTTCCAAACCTAAAGAAATGGCTGGGTTGTAAGAGTTTCGAGTCTAATGAAGAAGTCATTACGGAAACGAACACCTATTTTGAGAGCCTTGGAAAAACCTATTATTTTGAGGGAAAGAAAAATTAGAAAAACTAGAAATTATAAATGATTATGTAGTAAAATAAAATGTTTATTTGCCGAAAAAAAAATTTGGTATTCAAAAAGTCACGGACTTCTCAAACCGCCCTCGTATACCATGAAACTTAAGGTACAAATGGTATATTAAACTTGTGAAATGCAATCTGGTCCCAATGACCGCTTAATTTAAAATTTTTTGCATAAACTAGAAACATAAAGCTACAGACTTGAAACTTGGTGCTTTATATAGTTACTATATATGCAAAAAAATTTTGTGCCAAACGGGCCACGCCTTCCTTTCCGCCCTATAGAAACAAATGCTCCTTGGGACAACAATTTATAAAATATTCATGAAAATTGGACCAATATATCCCCTCAATCCCCTACCGCCTTCCTCCCAACAATTATGAAATTAATTCATTTTTAATCAAAGGAATAGGCATGGATCTAAATCAAAGGAATAGGCATGGATACATTCAAATGTACATTCAAATGTAATAGGATAACTATTTAGGAAATCCACATTTGGTGGTGTTAAAAGATCAATGACTTCTAGATTCCAATGCGAAATTTTTACCAGTTGAACCGTCAAATCCATAACTGGCAATTAATGTCAAACCGGAAATATCTTTATAAACATTGAACACGTCTTTTTGTAACAGCAAAAATGAGATAAACGCGACAGATTCTGTAATACAATGACTATAATATTAAAGTCTATAGAGTCTATAGTATTAAAGTGAAAGTTTAATTTGATTAAAGTTTAATCGAACACGCCCTATATCATACTTTAAACGTGGCTGTCCGCCACTATTGGGGGATACTTTAATATAGTCTGATGGCTGAAATTTCGCTTGAAAATCTTTTTTTTTATTTCAGCATCAACAAAGGCAATAAAGTTCCTAATCCTCATTTTCAAAGGATCCCTTATGTTTTGTTTTAAGCTTCCAATTCGCTGCTGCAACATAAAGTTGTAAAGGCTTTCGGTTTCGCCAATAACCTAGCATTTCTGCATAACTTAGGTCTATGTTGTCTAGCAAAAGGTTGTTTTTTGTAAAATGGAGCAAAAACGAGCAAAAAAGATTTATGTTTATGTAATCAAACTTACTTTTATACCACGAAACACGAAAAATGCATATACACAAAGACACCTCAAACAAAAATTGTATGAAACACTTAAATTTTACATACCTCCACTTATATTTTTATACCCGGTTCTTTTAAAAAAGAATTAGGGTATTTTGAATTCGTGCGAATGTCAAATATGTAACAGGGACAAGGAAGCTTTTCCGACCCTATAAAGTATATATATTCTTGATCAGCATCAACAGCCAAGTTCATCAAGCCATGTCCGTCTGTATGTATGAACACGTCCTTCTCGGACAAATAAAAAAGGGGCAAGCAATGTCAGGTACTCATTTTTTATTATTGCGAATTTCCCAATACATACAATAATGGTTAATAATAATTACAAGTCCACACAAAGTCATACAATTGGGGTCATTTTTTCGTAGCAGGTAAAAAAGGTTCAAGCAATAATAACAAGACAAAAATCACGCTCACGTGTTGCGAGCCTTGCATTGCGTACCCGGGCCAGCAAGTATTACCCGGGTGCTTGAGATACTAGTCTTTCGTTAATGGCCCTTGCAAGTGTTTTCACCCGTAAGTGTACGATGGACACTGCTGCCCAGAACTGAAGTGTTTTAAAGACTTTGAAAAAAGAGAGCGAAACTCTCAGACACGCGTTTGTGTAAATTAAATACCTACTACTACTGCGGAGAGCTGTTGCGCGTAGTAATACTACTCTCTTTTTGACGGGTAGACTAGTAGTACAAAACAGAGACACCCGTGTAGTTCTCTAGCCTTTAGCTTTGGGCCATTAGTCTTTTTTCTCTAATTAATGTTAAGCCTGGACTTTATGGTCCTTATCTACAATTTGATACTGACCATAACTAACACTATGGAAATGCCACCAAAATCTGCAGAACTATCACCCGAGTAGCGTGGTACGTTCAAAACGAAAACATTCAGACCTAGATACTCCCTGTCACCGATGAAGTAGCCCATATACTTAAGAAATACTTCAATAGATTTTCCGCACATCCAAATCACCCTGCTCATGGCATAACCCGCTTGCAAACGATTTCAGCTTCGATGCGAAGCCCCAGCATCAATTATTAGGGAAATCTTAAGCACCGAGTTTATTAAATAAATATATAATTTTTTAAGATCTATAAACAAATTCTTAGTTCTCTCAATGAAAGGATCTTAGACATACACTTTTACTAAAAGACGATATTGATAAAAAATAAATTTCTTTATTTCTAATTGTTTATACAACGACTCATAGTCTTGCTTATCTTAACATTACTGATAAAATAACATAATTAAAGATATAAGGTTATCGAAAATTGTTTACGTTTTTACCTCGTTTAAAATGTAAATATTTGGAATTAAGATAATAAATATAAGACGGAAACGGTTTATACGTAAATAATATTGTAAAGAAACTGCGGGCCAAAGAAATTTTAACATACAAATTATCTAAAAGATTTACAAGTCAAACTTTTTAAAACAAATATTGGGAACGAACTGCATGACGCTATGTAGTTTCATAGCTCGTTAATAAGGCAGCATCAACAGGTTCCAAGCAACTGGGACAAGTGAGACTTCTCATTAGCCAATCATCTATGCACGTAACGTGGTAAATGTGCATGCAAGGAAGAAATCTCACAGCTTCATCGACGCAAAATTCGGCCATACAGATAACACATTCACGTGATTTTTTTGAGCTTCCGTCATACGTCCCTATTGGCAAGTGTTGCATTAAACCGATCCGTTTGGCTAGCTTAAGTTCATCTTCCTCAGATAACGGTTGATGTACAGGTGGATGATTGATGGATATTGAGGTCGTTGGGTGAAACACTTGTTGGTCCACATCACTATGCTATTAAAAAATATTAAAGGTATTAAAAAATATACAAAATATACTTACAGTGATGGAAAAAATAATAGAAACGAATTTTCACTTTGGGTTTAAATACGTATTTTAAATTAGGAAAGTGGTAATGAGTGGAAATTTTAGTTTTTCTTTGATATATATACATTTATCTTACATACTAGAAAACAGAAATGCATTTAACTTTATTCATTTAGCAAATTTCACTAAAGTTAAATATGTTTTTGACCTGAAACGAAATGACTAATATTTATCCAAATTGACTATTTTAGCAAAATTTAACATATAATGTTTTCAGTTTTATTATTTTGTTGCGTTACCATGGTTTTTCAAAACTGCAGCACACCTACGAGGCATAAACTCCACCAGATTGGAGCATATTCTGGCTCAATGGAGTACCACTCTTCCTGGACCTTCTCCCAGAAACGCTTCTTATTTTTTGGTTGAAACCCACCTAACGTTTTTTTATGATGCTCCAAAAATGCTCATCAGGGTTTAAATCGGGTGACTGAGCTGGCCAATCCATAACATCGACTTTATTGTCCTGAAAACACTTTTTTGCAAGCTGGGATGTGTGTTAGGGATCGTTATCCTGCATAAATTCCCGCTTTAAAGGCATTTCCTCTTTTCTCCTTTTTCGACTTCCTTATAAGGGTCTTGTAAAATTTTGTAGAAGTTGCTCGCTTTCTACCACGTTTCTCCTGTTTATCTGTATAGTGGATAGCAGAAAACACTTTTTTTTTGGCATTCCAATAGTTTAGCAATTTATCCCATGGAGTGTCCTGCTTTTAATTTGATGATTAGATTCCTCTTGCTTTTAACTGTAAGATAAATGCATATATATCAAAGAAAAACTAAAATTTCCACTCATTATCACGTTCCCTATAAAAATACGTATTAAAGGCCAAATACGTATTAAAGCCCAATATTTAGGTGGGGTAGGACCTTTTTTAGTTTCGTATATTGGTAAGTAATATTTTATTTTTCAATGAAAGGGGTCCAAAAAATAGTTAAGGTTCATATTATTTACGAAATTCCAATAAAAAATACCTACTTGATAAATAGGTTGTGATCCATTTGTTATTCCATCATTTCCTCTTAAAAGTGATATATCGTCTGAATTGTTCATTTTTAAACAATTGCCCATTATAGCGCTATAACATATAAGTAGATATGCGCAACTGGTTAAATATATAATTTTACTTAAATGCTATTTGTATTAATGGATAAGCCCATTCGTTCCCATTGTGCTCGCTTGGGTACTAAAAAACTGGTACGTTTTTAGGTTCTATATTATAATAATTATTGCGCTTTGTTTAAGTGTAGTAAATAAAGAACAAAAAGGAACGCTGTAGTCGAGATTTCTCGACAACAAAGTACCATGTACCTCTTTTCTTTATCAACCATTTCTTTATTATTTTTCCCTAGGGAAGGGGTGGGTAAAACTTTAATTGGTGATATCTTCTATATTTATTGTCCGATCCGTCCGTAATTTTGCACGTACGTGTTTAGCCATAAAGTAAATATATAAAATATATATTGTCTCCTGTCTGTTACATACATTTGCACATTTGTACCTTACATGGTATAAAAAGCTCTTGCCGTCGCCTAACGCTTTCACCATAAATAGGCTGTCTTCAAGTTTTTGAAATTTTCACTTGAAATGTTGAAGGAAGATTCTTGAATAGTTATAGGTTTAAATTGTATGAGAAAAAAATTGACTTTTCGACAGTAGAAAACACACTGGTAAGGCCCCCTATACGAAAGTTGTACAGGACACAGAATTTTGCGATTTATGGGAGGAGCATTTTAAAAACAACTTGTGCTGATCTGGTTGGGAATTTGGTTTCTATAGATTATACGAATAATAGCCTCTCACGATTAAAAAAAAAATAATGTTTGCGACAGCGCCAGAAATTTGGAGATTTAGTGAAATTTTCTCTACTACTGTGAACATACTGATAAAATTGCCCGTAATTGGCTCATTTAGAACTGAAACCACCTGCGCTGTGACTTCTCAAACGATGATGAAATTTCTGCAATCATACATCAACATGTAATTAAGGATAATCTAATCAATCCAGCAGCATATAAAGAAAGACACAAGACAGCATCGCCAGGAAAGCCTTTGGGACGAATCCACAAAGAAGCAGAAGAGTGGGACGCCCCCAATTGAACTGGCATCGTTCAACAATTCAAGACCCTAAACACCACATGTGACACGGCTCATGTTGAAGCGCTAAGCTCCCGGGGCAGACCAACAAAAAGTTGTACTGCGTATAATAAACTGGGACTCACTGTACACATATGTAGTATGTGCGCTATGTAAATTCTATACATGTAAAAATTTTGTTTCCAACAATGCAAGGCATGCAGAAATATTCGTGTTGTCATAGCGCAATACGGTCAAAACATTTCGTTGTTTGAAAATTGTTACCAATTAACTTTTAAAAACTAAGCTTAACAAATGGTTTATGTGCGAAATGCTATTAATTTATATTTTATTTCGTTTATACAGTGTCCATGACAATATATGCAAAACATTAAAAAACTATGAAACTAATCAGTTTTACTATTAACTCTCGTTTCAGGTTTTTTTTTTAACTAGATTACCTATTTAAAACTTATTGTTCTAAAAATCAACAAAGTTTGCACAATATAAGTGACCGCACCTGGAAAATAAAATAATACTTAAAAAAAACACTATAGAGGAAAAATACTAAACATAACAGCGTACGCAACAATGAATCTGCGATATATGCATTTCATACATATGTATGTATATATAAAAATATTGATATTCGTAAAAAATCCATAAAAAAAACAACAGAATTATAGATTATGATGTTTTTATGTTCACGCGAATATTTATGTATTCACACTGGTTGAGTCCTTCAGTATCGGCTAATCAAAGTAAATAGTTTATGTTTCCACTGTACCTGCGTCACGATTAAAAATGATGAAAATATATTTTCTTTAATAAAAAATATTCAAATATATATATATATATATTAAAAGCCGAATCGATAGAGCCATGTCTTTCTGTCCCTTTGAACGCTTAGATCTTGGACATTAATTCTGGGGATACTGGGTACGCATAAGTTTGATTTAAAGTCGGCTACGTCCCCAGCTTGTCTACTTACCGCGAAATTCTGTGGCGCCCATAGTTTTAATACTAAAACCTTTGGATAAACATTTTCTATTGGCAAAAACAATAAGCTGTGATAATCAGCCATTAATAAATATGAGTTGCCCCCACAATCTACTCAATATAGAAGTAAACTCCGAATATCCAATTTAAAGCTACAACTAAAAGATGTGCATATGCTATTAATATAGCCAATATCGAACTACACGAACATAAATTTCGCAGTCATCCTTTCGCACCCTCGTAAGCCGCGAATTCCTGAAGCGTTTACCATTTTTTATTTTATGAATACATAATTCGGGATACATAATTTGGCTATCAACTGAGCTTGCTGTCAATGATCGTTTCCAGATACTCTTTGCAAAGAGTATGAGGTCCCTCGAAATAGATCTGCAAAGTCCGTCTCGATCAAATCCGATATTCTGGGACAAGACTGAGAAGGAGTACGAAACGCCAGCGCTCGCCGCACAGCAGCAAACTCCGGTCATGATTTCAGGCGGGTGTTGTCTGCCTCCGTGCGGCACAGAATTCTTTAGTAGTGAATGTCTACTTTCCGCGACCTTTTCACATCCATTTATAAGAATAATCCGCGGCTAACTAACGTTGAGAAACGCTTTCATCTTAACGCAAAAACCAACGGTGAGGCTCACGACATAATGTCGAGATTTCCACTCATCAACAATGGGTTTCTGTTGGCTTGGGCAGAGCTTACTCTGCGGTTTGACAACCGCAAGCTGCTGCTTAACAGCCAGATCAAAGGGCTGTTTGACTTAAAGCCAGCCCCTTACGAAAAGGGAGCAGCTATTAAGGATCTGCAAAGCACCATCCACGTGTTTTTGACCGCCTTAAACCTCTACAAGAATAACAGAAAATTGGGACTAGCTCATCGTATTTTTGTGTGATTTTAGTCTGCTAAAAATTACCCTATTCCTCTGGGAGCAGTACATCCAAAATAATATCGAACATGGGCTCAGATGAACGTTTTCATTCTGAAGCGATACCACACGTTAGAGGCGATTGGGAACCTTAAACCAGTGTGCCAGTCCAGCCCACACAGATAGTCCAAAACGTTCACACTTTCAAGAATGAAAGGATGGAAGCTCTGCCTCAGAGAAAATCATCCCATTTTTCCTCTATGTCCGAAATTTTTAGGATTGTCCGTCCAATACCAGTTCATAAGCAACATAAGTTTTGCCTCATCTGCTTCGCAAGGCAATATCAAGCCCATAGTTGCACCAGTCGTTATAACTGTTTTACGTGCAACAGAGGTCATAATATGCTCCTATATGACAGCCCTTAAAACTCCGTCAATTTCGAAATACAGTGTATTTCTTTCCCAACTGTGCGAAACTTCCTTGCTACCTTTTCCGTTATGGAGCCTATCCACCTAGTGAACAATTCCAATCGGTGGCAAGCAGAAAAGGTGGCAAAGCAGCTATCCCGTGGGCATTGGGAGCGCAAGTTCCTATAAGCGCTCCACAAAACGAACAAGTGGGAGATTCTAGACAGGAACATCTAACTCGACGACACGTTAATGTTCCAATGCCGGGAAACGTTTGTTGACTTTGATCGCTTGGCAATCACAAACGAAAAACAAATTTAACATTATTTAAATTGGATTTTGGACTTAGAGGTAAGCAAATTTAGTATCATTAAAGAATTTTGTGATAAATTATGTTATGCGTTTTATATGGGTATTGTTTTGTGTTGTCCAAAGAGAAAAAACCTAACCCAAATGTTCCGTGCTCTGTGGAGAAAAAAAAAAGTCTTCTGCGTATTTCTGCAATGTGTAATGTACATATGTTTTAAAAAAAAGTAGCAACTGTTAAGTAAAATATAATAACAATCCGATTTGCGTCTTTTTGCGGCTTTTCCGTTGATTACATTTTCTAGACGTGCATGAGTTCTATCATGCAACTTTGCTAGACGTATGGGTCGACAGCGCTCGCAACTCTACCGCACTTGCTGAATGGAAATTTGGCCATATAAATGATTGTGAGCTCACTGACCACCAAAAGGGCAAACTTCATAAAAGAATTAAAAGCTTTGAAATTTATATAAAGTCAAATCTGCAAAAGTGTAGCCGTAATATCAGCAAAAAATCTAATGAAAATAATACTGCATTTGTACTTCAAAATTTTTGTATAACAGCAACAGAAACAATTGCAAAAGTTGCTTTACAAGATTTATTAAATCAGCTCGATATAAAAAACAACCCCTTCCGAAAGCTCTTTGCAGCACCCCAAAATGATATTCCTAGTAATACAAAATGTTTTACTAACGACTGCAGTTTTAATAATATGTCAGATCACTCGGACTCAAATGAAATAAATTTTCGTTTAAATTAGCTGTAGAGAACAATTAAACACATTTCATTTCGTCTTATGCAATTGTTCATTTTTTGCCAAAGCACTATGTTTCAATACTAAGTACTGTTATATGTATATAAGCATAAAATCTTAATATATATCTTTTTATAATTAAGCAAAAATAAAATCTATGTTTATTATCACTCGCCCCCCAGCATTCGTGGAGTGAAGACGTGCGTGCGAAATCTATCCCAAGCAATCCAGTCGCGTTACCGCTCGTAGGCAAATCTTGCATNCAAAGCACTATGTTTCAATACTAAGTACTGTTATATGTATATAAGCATAAAATCTTAATATATATCTTTTTATAATTAAGCAAAAATAAAATCTATGTTTATTATCGACTCGCCCCCCAGCATTCGTGGAGTGAAGACGTGCGTGCGAAATCTATCCCAAGCAATCCAGTCGCGTTACCGCTCGTAGGCAAATCTTGCATACAAAGCCTATGTTTATCCACTGCAAAGCGGTGTCTTTCTTAGTCGCGAAACCCAATTGCGATAAGCAAGATAAGCGTTGTTTTTGTTTCTCATCCCTCGCTTTGCGCGTCGCGCCAGCTGGAGGTCGTTGCGCCTGCGGGAGGTCGTTGACACCTAATCTTCGCACCTACTGATCGATAATCGGAATAACAATTGCTTTAAGCTGCCATTTCGGTAGCCCCTGCAAGCATGGACTGGCAGGCCCCCCGCGCTCCCCCCTGGACACCATGAAACGCTCACCCCCACGGAAAAAAGCTGCCCCTTCTGGAAATCGGAAGAAACGCTGTGGCACCAGCAGTGACAGCTCTTCTGGCTCTTCCACTGAGCCTGGTGAAGTTAAACGCAAGTTGGCAACCCGCCCAAGAGCTGACGACGAACAGCCCAGCACCAGCAAAGCTGCCCTGGCCAAGCTGGAACGGTCTAACAGGCTCCGCGAGAACACCTTTGCCATCCTCTCCAGCGACAGCGACACGGACGACAGCGACACAGACGAACAGCTTGAACCCACCAACGCCAACTCAAATCCCCGACAACCAGCCAAGAAGAAGACCTCAGCCAAGTCCCCGGAAAAAACGATCAAGCCCCCTCCAATCTTCATCCCAGATGTCACCAACATCGCATCACTCCAGCTCACCCTCGCCAAGATTGCCGGCAACGGCAAAGAATATTCCTACAAGGCAACGAGAGACAACCAAGTCAGGGTAATGATGCCGAACAAGGAAACATACTCGGCGTTGAAAAGCTACCTCGCTGACAACAAGAAGAGATTCTACACCTTCCAGCCACGAGACGAGCGAGCCTACAGAATTGTGGTCAAAGGGCAGCACCACTCCACCCCCGCCGAATTCATTAAGGAGGAACTCGCCCAATGTGGGCACACCGTGCGAGAACTGCGCAATGCTATTGGCCACTTAACCAAGTCGCCGCTCCCGCTCTTCTTCGTGAACCTTGAGCCGGCTAGCAACAACAAAGAGGCGTTCAAGATCAAACGACTATGTAAATCGGTTGTGTCCGTGGAACCACCCTACAAGCGAAACGACATACCTCAATCGAGGTGGCTCGATCGCCACCTTAACGGCAACCCAGCAATAGCGACTCCCAACGACATCGAAGCGGCCATTGAGGAGCTCACCACCTCCATTAAGAACGCGGCGGCTCACGCAGCACCAAGACTCTGCAACCGCCCGCGATCAGCAGGCTCCAACGTCCACCTCTGGAGCCCTGAACTCGCCGAACTGCTAGCTGAGAAGAGGCGCCTCCGGCGTGTCTGGATGCTGTCCAGAAACCCACGAGACAAGACAGCGTTTAACGGAGCCTGCAGTCACTTGAAGGAGACCCTGGTCAGCCTCAGACAGGACGCAATTGACAACTATGTCAGACAGTTGGCCCCTGGTGATCCTCACCACAACCTTTGGCAGGTCACCAGGAAAATAAAAAGACCACGGAAGCGAGCCCCCCCCCGTTCAAAGGCCTGACGACAGCTGGTGCAGAACTGACGCCGACCGGGCCAACGCGTTCGCCGTTCACCTAGAGATGGTGTTCACCCCGAACAGCCGATGCTCCACCGACCACGCCGCCAATGTTGCACTACAGCTCGTTGAGCCCCCAATCCCTGCAGAGCCCTACCCGCCAGTGACCAAAGAGGAGATCGCCCAACACATCGTCAACGCAAAGTCCAGAAAGGCACCAGGCGATGATGGTATCAATGCAGCTGCATTAAAAATCCTACCTCCGTCAACCATAAAGTTGATCACTATCATCTTCAACAAATGTTTGGACCTCGGTTACTTTCCGACACCCTGGAAACGTGCCCGAGTGGTAATGATACCTAAGCCTGGTAAGCCCGACTCCAAACTCGCCTCCTACCGTCCGATTAGCCTGCTGCCGGTTCTATCCAAAATTCTCGAGAGAGTATTTTTGAGCAGAGTACTGCCAGTTATGGACGAGGCCGGTCTGATCCCTGATCACCAGTTTGGATTCAGGCGCTGCCATGGTACCCCGGAGCAATGCCACCGAGTCCTCCAATTCATTCTGGACTCCTTCGAACAAAAGAAATATTGTCTGGCGGTCATGCTGGACGTCAAACAGGCCTTCGACCGCGTCTGGCACCCTGGTCTTCTGCTCAAGCTGAAGCGCAGCCTCCCGCACAACTACTACGCCTTTCTCAAGTCGTTCACGACAGAACGTAGATTCGCCGTAGTATGCGGGGAGGCCACTTCGCCCCCCAAGGGCATCAGCGCGGGAGTCCCTCAAGGCAGCGTCCTCGGCCCAATCCTCTACAACGCCTACACCGCCGACCTCCCAGCCCCAAACAACGGCAATCTTATTGTCGCAACATACGCTGACGATACGGCGCTCCTGGCAAGAGCTGATACACCAGCTGAGGCCGCTTGCGCCATGCAGAGACACCTGGACACGCTGAACACATGGCACGAACAACTTAACATCGCCATAAACAGCGATAAATCTACCGCCACCACCTTCACCCTCCGGCAAGGCTCCTGCCCACCGGTCACTCTAAACGGAGTGACCATCCCTGAGTGCCCATACCCCAGATACCTCGGTCTGACCCTGCAGCCAGCAGCACCAACCGCAAATCCATCCAACGGACCCAAAATAAAGTCCTAAGGCTGCTATCCGGTGCCCACCCCTACCACGACAACGTGACCATCCACGAACAGCTCGGAGTCCCCTGGGTCAACGACGAAATCGCCAGATTTAGCCGAAGGTACCTGGAAAGGCTAAATATCCACCCAAACTCACTAGCTGTCAACCTCCTGGACAACAGTCGTACAGTTAGAAGGCTACAACGCGGCCACCCGCTTGACCTACCGGACCTAAGATCCTAAAATCCGACCAGCCGACCACAACTTTCAAACCCAACTCCACTCCATGTAATTTAGGCAATCCTACCTAAACCCCCCACTAATGTAATAACACCCATCCAACGTCGCTGTCCAATCATTTAATTATTGTCCACTTAGGACAGATTTTAAATAAATCTCTCAAAGTCAAAAAAAAAAAAAAAAAATGTTTATTATAAATACTAAAAATCATTATAATATGTAAGAAAATAATTACATAGGTGAAAAATCGAAATTTGATTTCAGAACACGTATACGTTATATTGTCTTCAAAGGGCGGTTAAGGTAAGCGTGGTCAAACTTACATAAAACTTTGCCTAAACATTTATAGTGGTGTATTCTTAAAATATGCCAAGTTTCAGCTCGATATATGCAATATTCGATTTTATGGCTCTTATTTGGCAATCCGGCCCACAGTGCGCTGGACGTGTATACGCCGTTGGAGTATTGGAAGCCTCACTGCGACAACACCCCGGTAAGCTTCTACCCGAACAATACTGATTCTCCGAAACACATACCGGTGACGCCTTGCTTAAAATGGTTCCTCTCCAAAGGGAAAAGACAATATCAACGAAGCCGGCAACGCTGCTGTGTCGCGCCTCACTTTTGTAGCGCTTCACAGGCAACTCTCCGACTTGGCCATGTTCGAACGGAACCTTGCAAGACGATCGAAGAGAAACAATCATATTGCAAAGAGGCAAAACATAAGATGCAAATAATTGGAGCTTCGGTGAAACACAAGCATTCCACAAAACTAGCATTCCTCATACCATTTGCCGACATACTAAGAAGTATTAAGAAATAGAAATGTATCATCATATTCATATTCACGGCAATACTCCTCAAATGCACCAAAAAACAACAACAAAAATGTTAATTTAATTCAAATTTAAAAACATCTTCAACCCGGCTTTTAAATACAGTGAGTTATTTTAGAGGGGCAACAGGTAGAAACGAAATTTTAATGTCAATTTAAAGATAATTTAACCTAAAATAATAACATCCATTTATTTGGTCAACAGCGATTTGTAGAAGACTATAAAATGGTGTTTACACTTATAATACTGGGTATAATACTGGGTATGTTACAGCTTATGTGTATCTGATTTTGGGCAAACATGTTTTGTTGTAATTAAAAAAAGTTAAGTATGTAGTAGGCCTTCCACATTGTTTTAGATAGGATTTAAGGCGATTTGGCAAATATTCAACAAGTTGGGTTACTTTTGGGGAGATTTTCTGTTACACCTCCTGAATGCGCGTTTCAGATGTTTGGCACAGGTGAAAGATGTCCATTTCAGGACTGGGCAGGTGGTTTCGTGATATGGGGAAAGTTCCATATGACCAATATACGGTCAAATTTCGCTGTAATTATCAGTTCATTATCCTGGTGTAGCGAAAATTTGACTCGATCCTCCAATGGACTTTATTAATAGTGCACTCTATAGAATCAAGGCTTCCAATTTAAGAAGATGACATACAGGCCCATACCATTACGTGACTATTACCAACTTTGACGATTGACCTCAAATGGTTTGCTTTAAGCTCAGTATATATCACCACCACACACACGGTGCTTTTCGCCTGCTCCTAAAATATTTGTCGCTTTTTTCGAAATGAAGATTTAAATGCAAAATTATTAGGCACCTAATGTCTCCCTAGCCTATAAAATATTAAAACTGAAAGCGCTATAGTTCCGATAAAAAATAAGTTTACATTTTTGGGTATTTTTTTTATGTAAAATTCTTCAAACGCACATAAAAAAGGAAACAAGTAAGAACGATTATAGTCGAGTGTCTCGACTATAAATACCCGGTTCTCAGCTTTACCTGGTTTTTGACACAATATTATACCTACGTATTTTTGGGAGCAAACAATTTTCGTAATTTATTTTGTAGGTGTGTACATATTTCATAAATCTTGGAGCTGGTCACTCAAAATTAAACTTTTACCGCTACTTTTAAATCATGGCCCCGCGAACAACGATTGAGCAAAGGGAATTAGTCCTTAAACATTTTAAGGATGGCAAAACCCAGCGCGCCATAGCCGAAATTGTGTGCCTAAGCCCCAGCACGGTACAATATATCATTCAAAGATATGTACGGGAAAATCGTGTGGCAGACAAGGGCCGAGTTGCACCCAACAAAATTTTCGACGACCTCGAGGAGCGACGTATAATCAGAAAAGTTAAGGAAAACCCAAAGCTATCGGCTCCGAAAATCGCTGCAGAGGTGGAGGAGGAAATGGGCAAAAAATGTTGCCCAGACACCATCCGTAACATACTCCACAAGCACGACTTCAATGGTCGAGTAGCTCGAAAAAAACCGTTCATAAGCAAGAAAAATATGATTGAACGTGTTAAGTTCGTGAAGGAGATGGAAATTCGTCCTGGAACCTTCTGGAACGATGTAATTTTTGCGNTCATTCAAATTACTGCGTTTAAATTTTTTTGATATCTTTTCTATTTTGGCTGCAATGTTGATTTAAAATTTTATTTTGTTCTTGCACGAAATAAGCTTCGAGCCACTGTATGTGTATGAGAAGTGTTTCCATGGAGAAACTTGTCATTTTTTTCATTCAACGCAACTCATTTTGTAGTTTTCGCGAACAAAAGTGGGCGCAACCGGCTGATTTTCAGATATATATTGGCCGTACCAATGTACTATCCAAAATTATTGCTTATAGAGCTAAAATTGTGGAAATCACAGAATTTCGCGGTTTGCGGGGCTGCGGAGGGAGGTAGCCGATTTTTAAAATAAACTTGTGCTGAACTGGTATCCCTAGAATTAGAACAGCGATGGGCACAGATTTTCAGCTTGGGAGCAGACCACAAAAAGAAAAAAAATAGTCTACGTCTGATTTTTTGGTTCTACAAATTTTGTTTGTGTAATTTCACACATTCCCTTTTCACCGTCAACTTCGGATGACGTGCACATTTCGATTCCCTTTTGATCGAGACCTTCTCTTCACACATTCCTTTTTCACCGTCAAATTCCGAGCATTTGTTCACGGTGGTTCCGAGCATTTGTTCACGGTGGTTCCCTTTTCACCGTCAAATTCCGAGCACCTAATCCCCTTAATCCCCTGTTGGCGAGACATTCCCAGCTTGTTGTTTTTGGGAGCACTCGGAGCAAAAGTTGTCAGGCGCTGCCCATGCCTGAATTAGAATATGCAATTAGTTTTTCTCTATCTATTATAGTTTCCAAAATCTAGGCGTTCATACGGACAGACGGACGGACAGACTGACAGACGGACATGGCTAGATGGACTCGGCTGTTGATGCTGATCAAGAATATATATACTTTGTAGGGTCGGAAAAGCTTTCTTGTCCCTGTTACATTTTGACATTCGCACGAATTCAATAAGGTGTATAATATATACATATAAAGAGCTGTGTTCATTGAAATAGCAGTGCCTACGACCTACCCGTTTAAAAATGCAAAATATTATTGTCAAGTATTCCTAAGAGATTAAATTGAAAAATGCTTCTCCTGTAAAATTAGATTTTGCTGCATACGATACATTCGCGGAATTGTCCATTATTAGTCCCATTAGTCCCACTTAACGTATTGAATTATTATTGTAATGCCAGTAAAACCTTAGTCAGTTAGTAGATTAAACATTGGTTAAGGTTATAAAATTGCAAAATATGTCTTTAGGTATTTCGCCTTCAAAGTCATAAAATTCTACTGCCTAACATAAGCAGTGACCTTACTGTATCTAAATAGGGTAACGTAAATTTGTTAGGAATAAGGGACATTTGCTTTAAAACAACTCACCTGTGCGAATTGATGGAAAACACTTATCCTAGTCGAGTTCCTAACTTTTATTCAAATCTTGGATATATTACAATCTTTTTAGAACATACTGTATTCATTTCATTTTATTGCAAAAGTTTTTTTTTCAAATAAAACATTTTAACCTTGCGATTGGTTTTCACACCAAATTTAACTAAAAACTAAAAACAATATTTTGAAAAGTGAATAGACTATTAAAATGTAGTGTGATTTTAAGATACATACATACATATAAGGCAATCAATAGATACATACATATGTATATACATACATATGTAGTTACGTTTGCTTACATAGTTACGTTTGCCTTTAAAATATTATTGCATTTTGTTGTTTTTTACATACACATTTACTTAAGTTTCTAAAGACGTGTCCACCTTTTATTTGCATTAGATTGCAAAATTTTATTTAAATTAAATTGACTAGCATACATCATGAGACGTATTCGTATTGCATAAATTGCTACACATACAAGCATAGCAATAATAATGCGAATGAGTATTTAAACATTTATTATAAATTCATCAAAACGTACATTTTGTAGTTATGTATGCAGTATATTTATTCACGTGCCGGTCCAGGGCAGGGCTCTAGCTCTGCAATTTGTTTACGCACATACATATGTATGTAGGTTTTGTTTTTATTTACAGTTTTTTTTTTTTTGTAGTTCGATTTTTGTGTAATATTGTATATTGGTTACATAAACATACGCATTTTGCTTTTTTTTTAAATATAAATTTGACTAGATATACATAAATTAAATTATTACTTTTATATTTCCTTTCTTCATTTACATGAGCTTGAGATTAATCATTTAGGTATATATGTATCTACATACGTACAATGTTTTAATGTATCAAATAGCCATTGGTGTTTAGAATAATCGGTAATTTCACCGAGCTTTTATATATAATGGATATCACTGAAGGATTAAAAGCTTCGTTTAAAAAAAAAAGACAAACGAAATATATATATATTTCTAAATGTTTACACTTTAAAATGCCGAATTTATCCTAGAAAATGTTATTATTTCTTTTCACTATAATTAAATAAAATAAACGTGAAAAATGTAAGAAATCATACAAATAAAATACTTAAATAAATCACTTTTTCTCAGTTTGGCAAAAGTCATCCAAAAATTTGAAATAATTCTTTACATTTTGAATATTTGAGTTTCATATTTTATACTTAAGGCTGTATGTTTTTATATACAGAATTCGAAAACTGCGTTGTATGGACTTTTTAAATAATCTTGGATATTAACTCCTGCTCCTGCTTACAATGTACATATGTATACATATGTAAAAATGATCATTTGAACATTTATGTACATATGTACATTTTTACATCCTGTGTACAAAGTGGAATGGATTTTATGAATGTTTGTATTTAAATGGAACATATTTTTCTTGTCTATAAAACTAAAAAGGCGCTGAAAATCGTATGTTTTGAAATTTTTAAATGTACTTAATCGACTTTCTTCTAAATAAATGAAAAAAATATTCATATTACTATTCATTTTTATTTATTTAAAAAACAAAAGAGAACCAAAACATTGAAAAATATTTTCCAAGTCAGAACAAAGAAATTCAATGTATTCGAATTTCCCAATTTCTTTGAATATTTTTCTTATGGAATCATTTAAATTATTTAATGATTTAGTTGTAATAGGATTTTGAACACAGGATTTCCGACGTACATATGTACATATGTGATATTGATACCCAAAGTAATTTTCAAATTTATATTTCTCTAAATGGTTAAATTTGAATGAACCCTTACATGATTAGCATACGTACCAGTATAAAAATAAATACAATTATTTCAGAATAGATCATTTCGAATTATGCTCAGCAGACTATCATTACCTTCATTTCATCCAAATAATTGGAGACGATCATATCATCAATGCAGCTATGGGACTCTTGTTCATGTAAGTTGTGTCGATATAGTGAAGTCCACGATTTTTTGTCTTCTAATTCTTTTCCAGTTAAAGGATAAATATCTGTCAGTTCGATATCATGCTCCTTACCATTTTCAATATATTTAGTATTTTTCAACATATGGCCGTCCATCGACCTTTGGGTCAAGATTTTAGTGGTTTTAGTGTGCGTGAGTGATTGCGTAAACGTGAGACTATGATAGCGGCAATGACTCCGATCGCAGGTGCCAATACAAAACTCCAATGATTTTGGCGCCAAATCCCCGGTCCTAATACATGATCGACTTTTGCAATATCTATGCTGTCACAACATGTCGCGGTCAGTGCTATCCAAATCAAAATCGTTGCTATCCAGCTCTAAGTCCATATCAGATTCATCATCAAAATTTCCAATTGGGGACATAGCCGTCGTATGGAGGCTTGAAAAGGTTTCGTTTGTTAAACTATTGTTTCTAGTGTGATTAGAGGCGTGGCTTAAGTCCTGTGTTTGACTATTACTTTGTCTATTATTTTCATCTTTCCTGTCTTGTTCTTGTTGCCTATTTTGTATTGATTGCGTTATGCTTTTTGCGTCATCGTCGCGCCACTTGTCCATCGATCTTCTACGGGCATTCATAAAGAAATTTCCGACGGTTGTGGGCTCTAAACCCAACTGTCGTGCGATCGTCACCTGCATTTCCTTCGATGGTCTCTTGGTCTCCTAAAATTGGTTAATTTTAATATATTGTAAAAACACTTAATTTTATCGCCTAACTTTGAATATAGCTTGTAAAGTACGCCGTTGCAGATCAGTGAAGACTAAGCGGGGCTTTTTCGGCTGGTGCATTTGTTCAATATGTGGTTCTTCCTTCCTCCGACAGTTGATGCTAGCGACAGTGATACTAGAGCCATGTCCAGAAGTTGCTGAAAGGGAGCCACTGAGTAAAGCTAAAAATTTTAAGTAGTTAGGATTTATTATCATTTAGTTAAGCGAAATATAGTTCTTACCACTTGGAGAAACAGAAGGACCAGCCTGTGAATCTGGTATGACGATACTCGCTGATGATCCACTTATGGTTGTTCCAGAGGTTACATGAGTCCTTTGCGGAATTTGGGCTGCCGCCATTCGTAGAGCCGACATGCGTTGAAATTCCGGTTCTTGAAGCCATTTATACATTCTGCGGAAAGTTTCGCGTCCAGATTTTAATTTAGACCATGGCTTTGGATTCCTCAGTAAGTCTGATAATGTTCCCTGGGAGCGACAAAGAACGCGTTGTGCAAAAATAGCTTGTGGAATACTGTATCTCTTAAGTTCAGCCGAAATTCTCTGGGCGAGATCCTTGGTGTTGATTTCCTCTATGTCACTGGAACCGGCAGAACGGCTTGATCCTCCACCTGTTGTCTTAGGAGAGCCAGAGGCATTCATCTTAGCCTGCTGTTGAACTTCTTGAAATTCATTTATGAGTGTTGAATTTAATTGTTGATGGTTGGCGCCACTTAAGTGAGATATTCCATGGTCTTGTGGATTAGAATGGTCTGCAAAGCCATTAATTTCCTGGCTCTTTGTTATGAAATACGAGGGTTTCGGTACTGGAGATGATCGTTCACTCATTATATGTACAGTTGCCGTTTCATTCGTTATTGGTGGTGGTGTTGGAGTTAGGGATACAACCACTGGCAAATCTACGGACAGACTTGAAATGGAACTATTAATGTTTGGTAGATTTATAATGGAAGAAGGCGAATGTAATGGCATAGACACAGCAGAGCCTGCGGAAACAGAGTGTGGACTAAGTGTAGGACTATGTTGCAGTGCAGTTGTTGAGCCGGTGGACGAAGGTGTAGTCATCACTAATTCATGTTGATGGTGTCTGGTGTATGACGACTCGTAGTCACTAACTACAACAGTATCGCCAACAACTCCACTCGGTGAAAGACAAATAACTTGTTTCTGTAATGTAACAAGCCCATGTTCATGTCCCTGCACGTGTGCCGCATTTTTCTTGTGCCCATTTACACATAGCTGTACACGAGATGTGTTCGATTGTGGTGAGAGGGACACCCGACCCGAGGAATTATGATGTAGATCGCAGGAGACGACCATATCAGAAAGACCATTCGAAGGAGATTCTGGATAATTATGATGCGGGGATGAAATCATTGAACTCAATTTTTCGTAAGAAGAATATGGCGACTGAACTCCGCTTAACACGTTCAGACCCAGATGACCACTTCCCATAGGAATGGACAGGCTTGAAAAAGAGCTACAGTCATTTCCACACGCAGAAGTGACATTTTCGCTTGCACTTGTCACTGCAGGGTCGCCAGATATATTGTTTTCTTCGCTGGCATCAATAACTTCTATCCCTTCTCCTCTATTAATATTTCCGCCATTGTCTCCTCCTGAGATGTGGCCGGAATATGCAAACTTTTCAGACATCGTTGATATGGGAGGTAGTGGTTGAATGGGGGTTAAAGTGGCATACGACGTTGGACTGAAGCCAGGCGGTGACATTCGATCATTTACGGAGGTCAGAGCTTGATATGAGCTGTGATCTAAGACAGGACTAAGTAACTGCTCACGTTCACCAGAATCTCGATCTTCATCATCTTCAATATCCCCATCTTTATCACTTTCTTGTGACTGAACAATAACCGATAGCACCTCTCCACTTACGACTTCAAGCGTTAGATCGAGATGGGATGATCTATGATGAAGGCTGCTGTGTGCCTCCGAATCAGATAGTTGATGCGAATCGTGGTTGGAGAGAACGTATTGTTGCTGTTGCTGCTCTAACAGTTGTTGGTGATGTTGATTAAGTGTAACCTCTTCATCGTCGCAGCCACCCCCGTCAGAAGACATATCCTCCATTTCGTTCGCGTCAACCCCAAGACCAATATTGGCGCTATCTCCTTGCATGTTGAGGCGCCTGAGTCTCTCCTGACCTCTGGTATCAACTATTACAAGCTTATGCTCCCGCTTGATTGTGACCCCCTGTGGAAGCACAGCCTGGGAAATTGTGTCAACTGTGAGACCATCCAAACTAATATCTGAAGCAACGAAATCCACTGGACTGCTGTTAACCAACCGATTCTGGCATTGTTGGTGTGGTCGACTTTGCTGTATCTCCAAAGGTAAAATTGTTGGATGTAGCTGGGGATCGTCTTGATATGCTTCCTGCTCGTTGTGATGGCGCAATTCATCAATAACCATAACGATAGAGTCGGTTCCAGAACTAGATGCTGAGGCTGATTTCTTTTGGCTATTTAAAACTTCGGTTCGTGAGGAAGCCAGCAAACTTTGCATAGTCGATACATTGGTACATCCCTGCAGATGATGCTGGAACTGGCGGTGATTTGGTGTTTCTTGACTATGCCCAACTGTTATAAATTCAGTGGCATCATCAACCATTTCCGAACTGAATGCTTGGCGGTTAATAATCTCATTTATTGATTCCATTCCTTGTTAGATCTGTGTGATCAAGTTATGTTTGCATCCAAAATTGTCTGTAATAGTTTTAGAAATTTGAATGCAATTTAAACAGCTGAAATCAATTTAATTTTTGAGTTAAATAATTTTTTTTTATTATGTAACTGAATTTTTTTTAAATAATTGAATTGCTTTTGAAAAGCTATAAAATAAATGTATATTCTATAAATAACGGGGTTATTCAGAAAATGTCATATGAAAATAATTCTTTTTGTTGTTCTCTAATCGAATGTATCATAGCTGTGAATTTATTTTGTTTATTTTTATGAATTCGGTCCTAATTTTTGCCATCGTTACCATCGTCGCCGACCATAAGGGTTGATTTAGCTTTGGTCAAGATACGAATATTTACACACACAAATGAGTAAAAACATTATGCACTCATAAACGTTAACAGAAAATTCAGAATGTTAGAATTGCCTGCATGTTTTGCCTTTTTACGAATTATTTAATATATTCCTGATTTATATGTTTTGGCCCCTTGGCCATATCTTTGCAATAACTTAGCCTTTAGGAGCATAGCATATTTAAGCAACACATACATAAATTTCACAGGAGGTTTGGAAAGTAAGTACTCGCTCAAATAGGGAGTCCGATGTATAGCCATATTTGACTTTTTCCAACAGAAAACCCAAACTATTTAAATTTAAATAACAAAATGGTTTTGATTTTTTTTTTACATCACGGTTATTATTATCGGACCGACCTTAGTTTCTTCCCCAAATTAAATCTTTGGCTGCAAAATTTTCTTTTACGTACATATACACACATGCACAAACATGTGGGTGTTTTTTCCGAAACTTTGTTATGTGACCGCTGCGTTCCATTAAGTCTCTGCCGTACGCGAATTATACCCAATTCGAACTGAACTGAACTATACTAAACCGAACGGAACGGAACTGAAATGAACAGCCGCAACACACCACCTGGACGTTAAGGGTTGTCAAACCAGATACCACACCACTCCACCCCAAAATTCAAGGCATGCGCAGTTTAAGTGACCTGTGAACCATCAGAAAACCATGCCGGTGGGGAATTGACAAATTTCCTAACTTTGTATATATTCTATGACAATAAAATGTATATTATTAACATTATTTTCAGACGGTATAATCCTTTTGTAATAATTGTTAAATTATTTATGGCCCAGTCGTTGCATCGTATTCAAAGGTTACAACCTATTTTTGTTAAACGAATATGATTCATGACAATTAAAGAAAGAAACAAGTGAGCCGATGTAGTTATGTAAAGTAAATTCTAATTGAATCACTGATTTCACTTGATCAGGTTACATTATGTAAGCTAAAAAAATATGTATTGAATTCCAAGGATACTTATAAAATAAATGATTCTGGTTAAGTAAATACAAATTATTACCACATTTTAACGATTTATATATTTATTAGTGCTTTGGTAATATACGAACAATAAAATAAGCATGAGAAAGTTTTGAACCTTTAACAATGTTTTTTAACTTACGGAATATTAGCCAGCTTGGATAAGGTACCGTATATTTATTAGATAGGATCCCGGCCACAGTTAAAGTGCATATCACTGCGTAACCTAATTTACTGCGGCAAGTAGCTAGTAACATAAATTTTTGTTAACTTTCGTGTGCATTTATAATGCAAATATGAATGTAGACTATCTATAAAATGTATAACATTGAGCAATTCTTTAACATCATTTAAATTTATACATCTTTTAGCGACAAATCTCGACAATAATATACTTAAACTGATGAAGTTGCATTTTGTCCACTGTCAATGGTTAGGCTAGATGCGCGCATACTTAAAGAAGCCAATGATAAGTTACTATGGTACACTGCTTTTGGAGACAACATTGTGCTACTTTCTAAATCCGGAATAGTTTTTTTAACATTGGAAAAGACGGTTGTCGGCAACAAGGAATCAGAGTTTA
Source organism: Drosophila ironensis (assembly GCA_021223825.1). Classification (NCBI taxonomy): domain Eukaryota; kingdom Metazoa; phylum Arthropoda; class Insecta; order Diptera; family Drosophilidae; genus Drosophila; species Drosophila ironensis. Next base: position 337,642 of record JAJJHQ010012234.1, read on the forward strand.
TTCCCATAAGACCATCGACGGAAAGAACATTCGCATTTAATGTAACGGTGATGGCGCTACCTCCATCGGTACTCTCTGACTCAATGCCTGCGGGTACATTACCACAAAGGTGGAAGCGAGAACTTAGAAGCTTGTTGCATGCGGGGCAGGATCGAGGTGCGTTTTTATCACGACGTCGCATTATTTCAAAGGCGCATCTGGAAAATTCAATCATAAAATATTTAACTGATTTGAAAAAAATAGTAGGTATATACTTTGATTGTTTCTTTAAAATCTTAATAATTCCCCTCTTTTTTATATTTAGTTCACATTTAGGGCTCCTTATGGCCAAAATAAGCATCTTGTTCTTGTCTGAGTATTTTGTTTCTAATTAATGTTGTTATTTTTTATATGCCATTATTCAGACCAGAAATATAATTATTGCTTACCTTGCGTGAAGAATATGCGCACACGGTAAAGCCTCTAGGTTTTCGGGATGAATGCCAAAAATCTCGCCACATGCACCACAATTCAAGCCCAAAGCAACATCTGTTTGATTTGCTAAACGAAAATGAATGTTATATTGATCCTCGTCTCCTAACGCACGGTAAATTAGGGCCAAGCGACATCGAATCTTTCGAACCAAGAACTGAAAATATTTTAGGTTTTTGTTTAAAAATTTGTGTAACAATTATGTTCACATTTAGTTTTAATGTAAATAAATATATGTGCATCGAGCCATTACCTTAGCGCCAATAGAGCTAGCGACTTCCAGAAGTCGAGTGTTAAACTCGAGCGGTCTGCAATTACAGATTTTGTTTTGGAGACGTAACGTTTCTAGACAACGCGCAGCTCCATCCATAGCCTCCATTTGAGCCATACGATCTCCTAAGGTGGCTGACGTACCCATAGCCTGTTCATACTGACGAAATGCTCGCTAAAATAATAATATTATTAGCAATTTAAAGATGTGAATTTTAATAAATTTTTAACACACTGTCAACACAAAAGGCATAAATTTCAAATTTGCTACAAAAGCAACAATTAAGTTTTAACGGTAATGGTAAAGTGCCATGAATATGAATACCCGGTTCTTAGTGTTTGACTAATTTTCAGAGCATGCAAATAAATATGTTTGAGAATTGTTGTGGTAGCTGAGAAGATATTTATATTGTGTTAGGTAATTCTCCATGATAAGCGGGAAAAAAAAACACTTTCTATAATTGCATAAAAAAATTATAAGTATATTGACACTGATATATGTCAAATTCGAGTGTTAACATTTTTTAATTGGATACCACTTACGTCAATATCTAATTTTTTCCTGTAAATATCTCCCATTACACGAATGCTTCGAGTATATGTTGCCTGATCGCCAGATATAAGGGAAAGTTTTGTTGCTTCCTGATATATATAATACATTAACAGAAAATATGAATATACGAATTTCAGACTATACCTTGCAATAGTCCTGTGCATCTCCTAGCTCACCCTGCTTTCGCAATGATACGGCCATACGTAACAAGGCGGCTCTATGGTGGCATGAGTTTAGATCCCCTAGTTGTAGTGAGCGAGATAAATCATAGGCTTTAGAGGCATATGTCGCGCTCTTATTATTATCTTGAAGTCGACCAAAAAGCTCAGATAGCGCTACATACACCTGCAGCTCTAATGATGGATCGCCAATGGCTGTAGCAACCTTGTATGCTCCCTGCAGACCTTCTAAAGCTCTAGAGAACCCTCCCATTTCAAGATAAACTCGGGCCACCGTTAAATGAACTAGACCACTGCGACACTTAGTCCCGCATTCGTTGTAAAGCGAGTGCCGAGCATAACTCAAGGATCGGTCTAAGCCCCCTAAACAAGCATGTGCTCGACTGAGGTTTAAGTACGTTTCTGCTCGCATATTTGGTGAATCAAGCTCTTCTGAAATACTGAAAATAGATAGAAATTTATCTACTAATTTATTATGCGTCTATTTGTATCCGTTAAATACACAAACACCCCAATTTATTAATATATAAACCTAATAAAAAAAGCGTTATACCCCAGCTGCTGATGACCAAATTCAATGGCTTCTCGAAATTTTCCCCAGTCCATGTGAGCCTGATATAAATATCCTAGGAGCTGGAAGCAATCTTCCCTCTGGCAAGTTCCTTTTAATGCACTACGCCAAGTTCGGACAGCAGCCGTGTGATGGTTTTGCTCATATAGCTTTCGTCCTCGTTCGATCTAAAAGAGTATTTTGATGTTTTTTGTTAAATGTTTAACAGATGAACCTCTTTGAACTTTGTTTTTTTAGAGAACATTTAATTTTCAAAGGACATGTTGCGATAATTTAAAAGCTCACATTTGAAACAAAAGATTGAAAAAAATGTGTGCCTTTAGTATAATTAATTAACTTTATTACCTTTCTTTTAGCAATATATTGTTTTAAACTTTGTTGACAAGCCAAAAAACAGCTGGTAACTGACCCTGATCGCAATAATCCTTGTCGAGTCCAGAAAGTCCGGGAGCCAACTTCAGGACTGGACCCATAACCCGCCACTCTCGAAAAGCTTTCATCTAATTGACATACATCTTAAAGTTATACAATTATTTGTATTCGTACACATGTTTGATAAAATATTTAGGGAGAAACAGACCGTTTGAGTTTTCCAGTAAATAACGGGACCCATCAGGTGATGCTAGTAAATGTGTTGCAGACAAATTATGACTAGTAGGGATGCTGTAAACATGATCTAAGTACGTTTAAAATTACAAATGCGAATTTATACTCTTGCAAACCTTAAAAGATCCTTTGAAGCAATACTCTCCCATGACATAGTAACCCGTTTTTTTTATTGTGACAAAGTAAATCTAAAATTAATCAGAAAAGCACATTAGAAACTTTAATTTAAATAAACTTCGTTTAAATTATTCATACGTTTTGAAAAGTTTATGGCCATAATGATAAAATTAAATACTTTACAAGATTATTTTGAAATTATTCTTGAAATTTTGAAATTATTCTTTAAAAATAAATAGGCCAATTAAATAACCCATATTAATAATTAAAAGAAAATACTTTAGATATATGGTATCTTTTAAGTAAAAAACGTTTATTGATTTTAAAAACGTTTATCACAATAAAAAGGCGTGGTAATGGAAAAATAAAACATTTATTAATACCAATATAAATAAAATATATCCTTGTATACGAGTATCAAAAATAAACACAAAAAAAACTGAGAAATGGGGCAACCTCTCCCAGAGGAGTATAAATCACAATAGACTAATGCATCTGTTTAAATCTATTAAGGACAGCACATCTGTTTCGCATTGAACAAACGACAGGCAGCCATAATAAATAGACTGTTTTGTACTTTTTACTTTTTAAATACATACGTTAATAATATTCTGAAACAAAATTAACTTTGGTTTTAGTTGTGTAAATTCACAAAATTCTATTTAGACCTTGCGTCCATGGAATAACACATACTTTTTATCCTCGATGTGACCTTGCACCATTCTTTAGAATGGTATATATACAATTCTTATTAAATTATATCTTGTTCTGGTACATATATGTATATTGGCGTACTCATTAACTTTTAGGAAATATATTTCAGGTTAAAAAGTGAAAAAATCATAAAGGCAGTTATATTTGTATCACAAAGATGCTTTCACAGGATATACAACCAAAAATAAATGGCACATTAGCAAACTGGTGGTAGTTTGCCTTTCAACTAAACTCTGGGAGGCTGCGCGGACACAACATTGAATCATATTTTATGTGAGGGTGACTGGTCTAATGAACGGAACTAGTTTCGTTCAATCAATTTACTTTTTAAATAAAAATAATTTAAACTTTTAAAGAATATGTAATATTTTTGTCTATTTTAAACAAGTAGGAACGCTGTAGTCGAGATTTCTCGACAACGAGATACCATGTACCTCTTTTCTTTATGAACCATTTCTTTGATTTTATTTTTTTTTTTTTTCAAAAAATTCACCAAATTTAGGTTTGGGTGGGTAAAACTTTCATTGGCCATATCTTCTATATTTATTGTCCGATCCGTCCGTAATTTTGCACGTACGTGTTTGACGATCAGTGGACTTATTGGACTGAAAATTATGCCTCTAGCTTTTACCATTTCGAAGATATCTATTATTTTGCAAATACGAGGGCGGAAAGGGGCGTGGCAAATATCCAAGAATGACATGATCTGCGCAATACTTAAACGGACATGTTGCAAAAAGAAATAGGTCTCTAACTCTTATTTTGTCCAAGTTATAGGCAAATGTGTCGAGGAACATTCAGTTTTATGCAAATTACGAAGGCGGAAAGGGGCGTGGCAAAAATCCAATAATACTAATTTCTGCGTTATTGCTAAACAAACATAATGCAAAAAGAAATAGGTCTCTACCTCTTATTTTGTGCAAGTTATGGGCTAATGTGTCGTTATGGCTAAAGGTACATTCAGTTTTATGCAAATTACGAAGGCGGAAAGGGGCGTGGCAAAAATTTGAAATAAACTTGATCTGCCTGCAATAATAACACACCAAAAGCAAAAAGAACTAGACCTCTAGCTCTTACCATCTCCGAGAACGAGGTGTTCATACATACAGACAGACGGACAGACGGACGGACGGACAGACGGACATGGCTATATCGACTCGGCTGTTGACGCTGATCAAGAATATATATACTTTATGGGGTCGGAGATGTCTCCTTCTGGCTGTTACATACATTTGCACAAAGTTAATATACCATTTGTACCTTAAGGTGCATGGTATAAAAATGTGTCTGCCTAATTGACAAGCATTTCATTTGTGCGAGCTAAAACAGCTATCAAATAAAATATCTAACGACTATTGGTTGGATGAAGAATTGATATTTGTAGTTTTCATATTGAAAATAGTTAAAAGCTTAGTTTCGAGAGATCCGACTAATATATTTTGAAGCTGTACCTTAAGGTACAAATGGTATATTAACTTTGTGCAAATGTATGTAACAGGCAGAAGGAGACATCTCCGACCCCATAAAGTATATATATTCTTGATCAGCGTCAACAGCCGAGTCGATATAGCCATGTCCGTCTGTCCGTCTGTCTGTCTGTCTATCTGTATGTATGAACACCTCGTTCTCGGAGATGGTAAGAGCTAGAGGTCTAATTCTTTTTACTTTTGGTGTGTAATTATTGAAGGCATAGCAAGTTTATTTCAAATTTTTGACACGCCCCTTTCCGCCTTCGTATTTGCAAAAATATCGATATCTTCGGTAAAAGCTAGAGGCATCATTTTCAGTCCGATAAGTCCACTGATCGTCAAACACGTATGTGCATTATTACGTACGGATCAGGAAATAAATATAGAAGATATGACCAGTTAAAGTTTTACCCACCCCTTCCCTAGGCAACGGCATGCCGCACATTCTGGGGTTACGTCATCCGTTTCTTCTTTGACTTCAATTCGTTCGCACGTGCATACATACCGAAGTGTGTTTTTGTATGCACAATACATTCAGAAGTGCATGTATGTAAATTATTTGACAAAAATAAAAATAAATACAAAGAAATGTTTAATAAAGAAAAGAGGTACATGGTATCCCGTTGTCGAGAAATCTCGACTACAGCGTTTCTACTTGTTTTTTATAAAATTGCTCAAGCTTACCGTAGAGTTGCTTTATACAACAAGGTGCCTTTATCCGAAGAGTAACAAATTGTCTTACCTATGTTTTAAAAGGGACATCAATAATTCATAAATTTTTCCGATACACGTGATGTCAGTTACATAAAGCCATTGCTAGTGTATTAATACTCACAACAACCAATTTAGTTGCTTATACAGCGTGGAATTGCTCTATATAACAAAGTGCGTTTATCCAAGGAGTAACAGAATGTCTTAGCAGTGTTTCAAGAGGGACATCAATAATTCATAAGCTCTTCTCATACACCATGAGGTTAACCAATGTTGATCAGTTTCCCTCCCAACATTATTGTACATTGTTTTTCAGAGATAGCAAGTCTTTCAAGCAAGTACAATCAAAAAATGTTTTTTTTAAACTGACATACTCAAGAAAATTGTTCGGCGCAGCATCGATTAGATTGTTCATTATAGTAACTAGTATTAAAGAAATTTAAATTTTTTTTACTGTCGCTGCGAGTTGGACTTGCCCCGTTCTTGTAATTGTCTTTCGTTTATTCATCAATCAATCGTTTTAGAGCACTTGCATTGTTTAGCGGCATATCGTTTCCATGGCCGTTGCATCTGTGATATTTCGATCGTATTTCGCCAATTCGGGCTGAAGAACAAAATACATTTCGTTGTTTAATTGTCGGTCAGTCAAGCTGAATATTGTTCGGCTACTATTTTCGTGTTATATGGAAATTTTTTTGTATTATAGTATTATCGATCTTTAACCAATTTGAACCAAGAGCTATATAAATATAGCTACCAAAAAGCATTGGTACAAAAATTATAAGCATAAGGCTGATGCAGTCTGCGGTAAAACCAATAAAATTACTAATTTTTATTGCATTTTGAGACAAACATGACGTAAATATTAACAGCTAAAGACTGCCTCCTGTGGTGTATCCACGTCCAGCGGCAGGTCCCTAGCGGGCACGGTAGGTCATCTGATTCCAAACCAAAGATGGAGTTGGAGAGTCCAACGGCACTGGCTATGCCGAATGAAAGTGCATTCTTGGATCGTTATAAATACGTATATCAGCTGTGCGCTGCTTTTTATACAATGTACCTTAAGGTACAAATGGTATATTACCTTTCTGAAAATGAATGTAACAGGCCGAAGAAGACGTCACCGACCGCATAAGGTATATACATATATTCTTGATCAGCATCAACAGTGGAGTCGATATAGCCATGTCCGTCTGTCTGTATGTATGAACACCTCGATCTCTGGTATGAGCTAAAGGTGTAATTCTTTTTATACCCGGTTCTTAAAAAGAACAAGGGTATATTGGATTCGTGCGAATCAACAGCCATGTCCGTCTGTCTGTCCGTATGAGCGCCTAGATTTTGGAAACTAATTGCACATTCTGATTCTAGGGATACCAGTTCAGCACATATTCATTTAAAAATCGTCTAACTCTCTCCGCCCCCCCTCAACCGCAAAATTCTGTGGCATCCACAATTTTAGTACATTAGTAAGGCCATTATCTGCTTGTGTTGCGAAAATCTGCTGGTTACGTCCACTTTTGTTCGCGAAAATTACAAAAATGAGTTGCGCGTACAAGCTTCTCGATAGAAACATGGCGCGCACTTCTCTTACACACACACACCTTCAAACACCAAATTACGAAAATTTGTTGCGCCCAAAATTTCAATGCTATTATAATGTGTCAAAAACCAGGTGAAACTGAGAACGGGGTATTTATAGTCGAGACACTCGGTGTATTATTGCAGGCAGATCAAGTTTACTTTAGCTTAAAAAAACATTTTTTGATTGTACTTGCTTGAAAGACTTGCTATCTCTGAAAAACAATGTGCCATAATGATTGGAGGGAAACTGATCAACATTGGTTAACCTCATGGTGTATGAGAAGAGCTTATGATTTATTGATGTCCCTCTTGAAACACTGCTAAGACATTCTGTTACTCCTTGGATAAACGCACTTTGTTATATAGAGCAATTCCACGCTGTATAAGCAACTAAATTGGTTGTTGTGAGTATTAATACACTAGCAATGGCTTTATGTAACTGACATCACGTGTGTCGGAAAAATTTATGAATTATTGATGTCCCTCTTAAACCATAGGTAAGACAATTTGTTACTCTTCGGATAAAGGCACCTTGTTGTATAAAGCAACTCTACGGTAAGCTTGAGCAATTTTATAAAAAACAAGTAGAAACGCTGTAGTCGAGATTTCTCAACAACGAGAAACCATGTACCTATTTTTTTTTATAAAAAATAAGACTTCTGCATGAATGCATCCAAAACGGCAAATGAATCACCTATTATAGAAGTGGGTACACTTTTTTTCTGCAGACTATATTTGGGTGAGTGAGTGGGATAGTATTCCAAAGTTGTACAGCAAAGTTGGTGCGTAGTCAACACTGTGCAGTTGACTTACTGTACAGTGAGTGAAATTTCATGACTGGTGCATTTTATAACTCTAACCGTTCTTACGCTGCGGCTCTGGCACAATAGAACGTCAAACATACAAATGACATTCACAAACCTATACACAACATAAACTTTGTTACGAGAGTACAACCATATACTGTACTCACTTGAAGTGAGTACCCTGAAAATGTTGTGCCATCTTCTTCTGGCCTATGGAACACTGTACAGTAGTAAAGAATGAGTTCAGTATTTTAAGAACTCACTACTGTACATAACTGTCGTGCTAGAAATGAATACATCCATGCAGAAGTTTAGTACAAATGGTATATTAACTTTGTAAAAATGTATTTGTATATGTAAAATGTAAAATGTATATCATGTACCTTGAGTAGGGTGTCCTTGAGGTATAAAATATTTGCATATTCTGATTCTGAGGATATCAGCTGGCACAAGTTTGTTTTAAAAATCGGATACATCGTCATGCACACCGTAAACTCTTGCACGTTTGAACCTAGTTTGGACTCATCTGTTCAATCGATATTATTTCATTTCAGTTCCGACAAGTTCATATGGCTTTTAGAAACGGCCAAGCAGACTTAAATTAAAATATGTACACTACTTACTATATGTTAAAACAATGTTTGCATCGCACCCCCAATACTTTAAAAGCCGAAAAGATGCAGAGTAATATATGTATAATTTGGCCACGAGATTCCTAATAAAAAAATCTCAACAAATTAGGACGATTATAGTCGAGTGCCTCGACTATAAATGTCAGGTTCTTAATGACCACCAGATTTTTAGAACATGGATAAATATAGACAATTTTAATATAATATGCTTTTCCCGTGCCTGGCTGATTTGTGTTCTACCGTATCCGAATATCCATATCCATTTTATTAATATTATATCCAAATTGTCTACTTCTGGAAATTGTAAACCCCTCAGAAATTACGGTGTTGCGAAACGGAGTGACTGATTTTTTTTAAGTACTTATGTATGTACATATATAGATTTTGGCTATACTAATAACATATCCAAATTTGGTTGCTGTAGCGCAAATTGGGCGGGAGTTGACTTTCGTAACTAACTGATTTTGACAACACCATTATACCGTATCCGAATTCTAAATTGAATATTGTACTAGCCACAAAATTCCGCAGTCTGCGTGAGTCCCGCGCACTTCACACACAAACACAAATTACGAAAATTCGTTGTGCCCACAATTTCAATGCTATTATAATGTTATACAAATGAGGTGGAACTTGAGCACCCCATATTTTGAGTCGAAACACTCGACTATAATCGTTTTTACTTGTAAAATTTTGGACTATGGGGCCGACCACTGTGCGTTGTAGGTTTTTGTGACACAATTAAGCTAGTCAAAAAAAATATTCACATAATAAGAAGGAAATGCCATTTTTACGTGACATAAGTAACAATTGTAACTGAAGGAATTTTCAATTTTTGCTTTATTTTTTACGATTTATCATCTGCATATCTGCGTTGTTACTTGTGAATCATACATAGTTTTGCCATTTGCAATCGCTTATGCTATTCCTTAATCAACTAAATTAGATTAGATATAAATATCATAAGCTATTTTTAAAAGCTATATTATAATTATCTTTTTTAGACCCATACAGAACATAAACGCATCCAAGAGTAGTATTTACTCGCTGCAATCATATTAGACAATACATACATTTAGCGATACGTTATGTTTGTGCAGTTTTATATGATTCTTTTTAGCGTTTGTTTTATATTTTGTGCATTTTCCTTTATTGAAGGGAATTTTATTTAAAGTATGACCTTTGTAAACGATTCAGGGTCGAAAACTCATAAGTAAACTTCAACCGTTTTTCGCACAAATATTCCGTCTAAGCATTAAGACGAAATATTTAAATAATTTTCTTTAATTTTAATTTAATAATGTTTAATTCCAAATAAATATGGATGAATTGACACTATGGTACAAAATATCAGCTGCAATTATCACCTTTTGTAATATGACTTCTGTATCGTTTACAATAACCAAACCGATCAAATACAAGTGAAATGATTTAGTTAGTGTCTACACTGGCTCGAATTTGAAAAAACAATTTGTTTTCGTATAAACAAATCATAAACACCCAACTAACACTTTATATTTGCAATCTATGTTGTAAAAGTAAACGTTATCTTATTGAGTCAGCATATTACCATTCTATTGTATGAATTCATATGTATTGTATGCAATATTTTTGTTGGTTGTAAGTATGTATGATTAAGTAAGAGTATTCAGATTTTATATCTTCCTGTTAAGTTAAGAGATAATCGGTTTTAAATCTATTGTTAGCTTAACAGGAAGAAATAGTTCTAAGTGGTGCAATGTTTACGTATACGAAATTCAATCGTTAACTGGACTGAATCTAGATTAGTGGTTTTTCATTTGGATCGTATAAATTCGGTTTAATGGTCAGGTTTAGCTGTGGGGGTAGTTTTAAGAAAACATTTCACAAATAGTCAAAAACATTTTAACTAAGAAGAAAACGAGAATAAATGGACCACTCCATCATTCTAAATTTACAGTACATTAATTTAAATTTTTTTTCTGTTTAATCAAAAGAAATATTAAGTTCTATTACATAATATGGATGTTATCTACGTTATTCTGTCATCTATAATGAATTGTTAATACTTCACTAGTCGTGGAAAATATGATTACTCTAGTATCAACACACATGTATCGCACAAAATTAAGACATGCGTATTCTATCACGCACTGTTGTTTTCAATTTTTCACCTTTATAAATATATATACCACGTAAATATTATATTAAATCTTTTATTTTCATAAAAGTAGTGCAGAGGTGCACCATATATACTTTTATTATATATAATTTAAGTTTTAATAATTTGCGGGTTTTATTATTAAATATACAAAGTTTATAACGTTTCACCTAAACATTTTTATTATATAAATATTTATGTATACTGAATAGGCCTTACACATATATCATCACCAAAATGAAAGATTTACCTTTCGGATTGGTTAATTTACCAACTAATGATTTACCAAACATTAAATAAAAACAAAACAAGAAAGAACATAAAACTTTTAGTTGAGTTCTTTGAATTTCACCTTTGCCATATTCAAAATACCTACCACGATATACATAAATGCATAATAATCCATGTACAGGCTTAAATACGTTATCATTGAGGGATTTACGTGTATAATCGCAAATGCCTACTTATGAGTAATGCGTATTAAACTACTACTTAATCTAATTATCTACTTGTTTTTTGTATCATTTTTTATGTCAGTCGAAATACCCACCGTACATTTTAATGCAAGAGGGGCACACAATCATTAACGATCTATTGTTTATGGGATTTTAAATGTTCAATTATATGTGCGATCATATATTACCTATAGCAGTTTTAATGGCAGATAATGAACTCTGCCCTTACCGGGATCAATAGGTATCCTACAAACTACATAGAAATATTCGCATTGATTTTTAGCTTAATTTGAGTGTAACAGCTAATCTGTACTTTAGATAATCGCTGTTTTTATTTAACTCATGGAATTAGATGGCATCCCCTATGTAACACATGGATCAATAAGTCCCGGGACTAAACCAGAAATGTCGCTCGTAGTAAACCAGCAACCTTTTTTAAGTACGATCCTTTGCTTGAAACGTTTCAAAATTTTATGTCAATCAGACGAGAAACAGCTGAGTTGGAGTAAAGTCCTTTTTTTGGCTTGTTAAAAAAACGGGAAAAGCGGGTTTGGTGTTCTGATAAAACGTTGTTTTTTTTTATGGGTAAAAACACCGTTCAGTGGATTGAAAAATATGACCCGGACTCTTGTTCCTCAAAATCAACGATTTGTCGGTGGTTTCCCTAGTTTAAACGCGGTCGTACCGACACAAATGACACGGAACTTTCGGGTAAGCCGTTACACCGGAAATATGAGTGAAGTGAAAAAATCATAATGAAAGATTTTAAATTGAGGCTCCGATAGTTTGCTGAGATGACACATATATCATATGGAAGTGTATTTAATATCCTTCATGAAAAATTGAGCATGAAAACCGATTTTTCTAAGTGGGTGCTACGATTGCACTTCTGCTTTTTACAGAATGGAGAACCATTGCATCACGCTAAAAGTTGATTATGTTGATAAATAAAAGAAAATGTTGCCAAATAATTGTTTTTGTTGTTAGTCCCGGGACTTATTGATCCAAGAGTTATATATAAAATTAAGGAGAAGATTGGGAATTTGTAGCTAGGCACGTAACTAGTGATATTATACCTGGCCCTTGACTTCATATATTCGCAATTTCTTCTCCAATCCTTCTTTTACTTATATTTATGTCATTAAACTTTAAATTTGTTATTCTCTTGAAAATTTTTTTTACTTATTAATTCTATTTCACCTTTCTCCTTTCTATCTGATCTATTATTCTAAATTCTCAAGTCAAATTAACCCGATAAATTTTTTATATAATCTTAAAAAACAATATCAGTAAACGCATGTAATTTAAATCTTGCCAATATAATATTTTACCAGCCCTTTGGAATACTAATTTATTTTCCAACTTACGTAGAATACGAATTCCAAAAGATATTAAGTGATATTTAGGGTTACTGATATAAATGTTGGACAAGACAAATTAATATTCGTTAATCATTGGCCGATCATATCTGATTGGCGTAGTACAATAAGATCGTAAGAGCTTCGTACAGGAGGGAGTGAATACTGTTTTGTCTTGGCGGCACACTTTCGGCGATAATAATGCCTTTCCAACAATAAAGTGCATTCCAAGGATTGAAACAATGCTTAATACTAATGAAAAGTCTATCCAATTCGCTGAAAGAGGGAGCGCTACCATCCAAGAGAAAAACCAGATCCATAATCCAAAAATGCGAGGATTTGCATGCGTTGACCCACTATTATAAGTTAGCTCTTCATTTTTTACAACTTCGTTGGGATGTTTATCGTAATGTTGGTTGTCTCCTGTAATTAGGGATTATATATTATAAGTTACTGATTGATTATTCACTTGACATTCTTGATCTTATGGAAAAGGGTTTATTTATATATGGATAATACAAATAGGCCAACATACAGCCATGAACATATAAATAGCATAATTTAACCTGCTCAAAACATACAAAAATTGTTGCGTTTAAAGCCAAATTAAATATTCCAATAGTTGTTGCGCGAAATGCCAAAGTCAATATTTGAGTTGGAAACATAAGAAGCAACAATTGTAACCCCCAGCACGTATTTTGCTTTTTTATTATTTAACAATTTTTTAGTACATTTAAATAAGTTCTATCTTTCTCAAGCATAATGTCTTGAGTACAAAAATGGGTGACAGTAGCGATGGGTACATGTCCGTAAGTGTTGCTGTTTCATTTAAGCCAGCTCGAAAAATACTAGGGAATTTTTGTAAGTTTTAGGTCCAGATTGAGGAGCAGGCGATTTTTATTGAATTTTTTAATTTGAAATTAGACAAAGAGAATGCATATTTATAATTGTGTGCTATTTAAACTCATTATTACCAATTCAATTTTGTTTACGATATTCAAAGTATTATTTCATAAACTAATAAAATAAGCCATGAATACACTTTATTTTGTAATATTTTCTTAAGAAATGTATTTTTTTTTTCTTTTTTTGCTATTTATTTATATAATTTTCTTTAGTAGGCCAAAATATACATACCATTGACATTTGAGTTGACATTACTCTTGTGCGGTGGATAAGCATGCTGGGTTGGTACATTGTTTATCCGGATTCCTGTTTGGATGTGGTGATGTCCAGGGTAAGCAATATTTACTCCGCCGCGACCTGGTTGTAGCATATTAATGCTACCATGGCCATGGCCAGGCGTTAAAATAATCCCTCCTCCACCCACAATGCCGGACCCAATAGTATTACTGCCCCCACTATTACCAATTATGTTAGTCTGAACTGGAATTCGATTAAATTGGTCAAGATTTGAATTGATACTGGGGCCTATACCATTTATGTTAATATCGATGTTCCCATTAGTGGGAAGCATTGGTGACGGTGGTCCCCCTGGTGTTAGGCCACTGTTAACACCACTAATACCAATGTGGCCTCCAATGCCAATATTGTTAACATGGCCATGCATGTGACTATGAACATCCTCATTGTTAGTTCCCCCAATATCCAGACGTTCCACTGATGTAATCGGCGTAGTTTTGTTTTTCTCCTCAGTAGCACAACACACTTTGAAAACAACTTTCATATTATTGGTCGAGCACCTACCACCAATACGACGATACAGGTCATCCTTGGATGAAGTTGCTGATTGAGCAAACAAAACGAAAAATGGTTTAATATATTTTGATGTAAAAACGATCCAATAAAGCAAACGAACTCACAAATGAAGTAATAATCATTTCCAGGTAGGAACTCCAAGCCACCTGGTTGCGGTGTAAATGGCCGGAAAGTAATTGTAAAAAACATTAATTTCTGAGGTTTATCACATATAGCTATTACTCGTGGATCTGCATTCGTTATGCGACAAGTTTCATACTCCACTTTGGATACATTGTAAATTATATATTTCTCAGTTTCATTTTCAAATGTGCCTGGTTCATAAACCGGACATATTATATGCACCTGATCGAATTCAAATGCAAGATTTCCTTTATTCACGTCGATTATATGATCAGTGTTGTCAATTCGAAATCTGTTGGCGACATTTATAGTAAACATATAAAACTTAAATAATATAAATATAATATAAAGTTCATTAGTATATATTTTTTTGAGCAGCATCAACAGCCGAGTCGATATAGCCATGTTATGCGTAATTTTTTTTGTACATAGATTTTGGTTATACTAATAATATATCCCAATTTGGTAGTTCTAGCGTAAAAGATATAAATGAGGGTGTAAGTGATGGTGTGGCCACAATACATATTCGCCACTTACGCGGGCGTGGACTTTTTGGGTGAATGATTTTGGCAACCCAAATATGCAATTATTTTTTATTATCTATCTATAACGTCCAAGATTCAGGCATTTATATGGACAGACGGACATGCACATATCGACTGTGCTTTTCATGCTGATCTATATTCTATATTCTTTGTGGATTCGAAGACCATTTATTGTCCCTGTTACATATATTCGTACGAATTTAATATTGTTCGTTTTAAGAACCGGGTATAATGTAGGATCAAATAAATGTTAAACAAATAAACAATAAAAATTGGCGGCAACGGCATAAACAATTTAAAAATAATTATCTGTCATACGAACGTTGGTTATAATAACTTCTGTCATAAAGTTAATCAGATTAACCTCTCTTCGTATGGAAAGTGACGTACATAGACTATTGTCCTTCACCGGTGGTTGTTAGTAAAATGGGCCCCAACTGCCAGAAGCCTACATGGGTATATTTTACATATTTTCTCCAGCGATGTAAGAATCATGTATCGCTGTCGTTTCATAAGAGCTGTGCAGAAATAGAAAATATGCTCCAGCGATTCTCTTACGGCCTCCTCTCGGGAGCCAGGGATCAATGGTGTCCAATCTATTTCTTTGTGAAGAGAATGAGGACATTATTTTCATCAAATCACAATTGCATTTAAAACTAAAAACAACGAGAAAAATTGGATCCCAATAATCGCCAATTTAAGTGTGTATGGGATCCACTGTATAAAAAAACAAGTAGGAACGCTGTAGTCGACATTTCTCGACAACGAGATACCATGTACCTTTCTTGCTGCGGCATGCCGTTGCCGTGGGAATGGGTGGGGAAAACTTCAATTGGTCATATCTTCAATTGGTCATATATTTATTGTCTGATCTAAAGGAAATTTTGCATGCACGTGTTTGGCAATCAGAGGACTTAGCTGACTTAAAATTATGTCTTTAGCTTTTACCATTTTTAAGATATCGATTTTTTTGCAAATACGAAGGCGGAAAGGGGCGTGGCAAAATCCAAAAATTACATTATCTGCATAATAGTTAAACGGACCTAATTAAAAAACATGTAGGAACTCTGTAGTCGAGATTTCTCGACAACGAGATACCATGTACCTCTTTTCTTTATGAACCATTTCTTTGATTTTATTTTTTTTTTTAAATAATTCACCAAATTTTTGTTTGTTGACATCCAAAAAATTAGCAGGTGCACACATACACACACTACTGTATGTATACACGTGCGAACGAATTGAAGTCAAAGAAGAGACGTCACCCCAGCGTGTGCGGTATGCCGTTGCAAGGGGTGGGTAAAACTTTAATTGGCCATATCTTCTATATTTATTGCACGTACGTGTTTGACGATCAGTGGACTTATTGGACTGAAAATGATGCCTCTAGCTTTTACCATTTCGAAGATATCGATTTTTTTTGCAAATACGAGGGCGGAAAAATCCAAGAATAACATTATCTGCGCAATAGTTAAACGGACATATTGCAAAAAGAAATAGGTCTCTAACTCTTATTTTGTCCAAGTTATAGGCAAATGTGTCGAAGAAAATACAGTTTTATGCAAATTACGAAGGCGGAAAGGGACGTGGCAAAAAATAAACTTGCTATGACTGCAATAATAACACACCAAAAGCAAAAAGAATTAGACCTCCAGCTCTTACCATCTCCGAGAACGAAGTGTTCATACATACAGACAGACGGACATGGCTATATCGACTCGGCTGTTGATGCTGATCAAGTATATACTTCTGGCTGTTATATACATTTGCACAAAGTTAATATACCATTTGTACCTTAAGGTACATGGTTTAAATAGGTCTCTAGCTCTTATTTTGTACAAGTTATCGAAGAAAATACAGTTTTATGCTAAGGCGAAGGCGGAAATGGGGGTGGCAGAAATTTGAAATAAACTCGCCCTGCGTACACATATAACGGACCTAAAGCAAAAGGAATTACACCTCTAGCTCTTACCATCTCCGAGAACGACTTGTTCGTACATACAGACAGACGGACGGACAGACAGACGGACATGGCCAAATCTACTCGGCTGTTGATGCTGATCAAGAATATATATACTTTATAGGGTCGGAATCGCTTCCTTTCCCTGTTACATACTTTTGCACAAACTTAATATACCATTTGTACCTCAAACGCATAAAAAGATTTTTAAGTAACCGTGATGGAAGGTCTGCTTTCAATCATTTCAGTTCCGGCAAGTTCATATGGCTTTTGGCAAGGGACAACTAGGCTTAAATATTCCTTTTACCAAGTAACAGCATCTTTTGTGGACTTTTCGCGTTTAAATTTTTAAATCCCAAATCCCATCGATAGGATGGCATAACTATTTGGTCCAGCCCAAACCACATAACCTAAATAATAAAAATTCCCCATTAACCTTTTGTAAATTGCCTGCCGCGGCGACCTTTCTTTACAACGAAGATCGTTTACATTCGTAGTTTCGCAATTTATTGGTCTGCGCCCATGAGCCGCCAATAGACTTTAAAATAAGATGTGCATACAGAATGAATAATACTTATTATTGCCAAAAATATGTCTTTTTCATAATTTTTTAAATAATTTTAAGTACCCAACCTTTATTCAAGGCATATAAATGAATGATATTGTTAATCCCCAAAAAAATTCGTTGAGAAAAACACTATTTTGCGATTTTTCTGAAGATAAATTGATTCTAACTTTTACTTTCGAGGTGACTTATATTATAGAAATTACCATTTGGGTCATATTATTTTTATTTGTAAATGTTTTTACATTCGCTCATTGCAAATCGTATCAAAACACATGCATTAGTAGCGTGCGCTCTTTTGTGCACCTCTGCTCTAAAAATATTTGAATTTTTACCTCACTTGCCTGTGCAAATATATCGCTCCAAACACAATATGAAAATAAATGATATTTTTTACTCGCTACTTTTTAACTCGAAAAAGAGAGATTTAAAATATTTTAAACTTATTTTGAAAAAAAATTTAATATTTGGCACTCGCCTGGGTACAGAAAAACTTAGAACATTTTTTAAAATCACAGACTCAACTTATTTTCAAACGGAAAACTGGGTTTGCTTTATTGGGCCATATAAGTATAAAAAAAATGATGGGACATTATTTAAGTATATTCTCTGTGCTGTGTTTTGCGTTTTCGGCAATTTTCGCAGTTCTGTTTGCATTTGTCTGTCGCTTGGCAACAATTTTGGCAAAACTCACAAATATTTGATTTCTGTTTAGGGTAAAGATTTGTGGCTTTCATGTTTAAAAAAAAAAGTTAAAGTGATACCCGTTTGGGTACAGTGGGCTGACGCGTGCACACTTTTTTCTAGATAAATTGAACTAATCTTCTAGTCGCAGACGAAGTAACAGTAAGCTTCTAAAAGCAGCAAATACGAAGTGATTTCAGAATGCGCAATTTTTAAAGTTGCCGGACAAAACAATGTCCTCCAATAAGTTACTAATGAAGGAGCCAGGTGGATCTTTTGTTTTCAGTAAATATATTTTGTAAAGAGTTTGTATTGAATCATTGACAATTGTGATGGGGGCAACACAGATATTCTTCATCCGGTATTCTATTTGTTAAATGGAATGACAACAGTAGCACAAACTTCGACGGAATAAACCCGTTGCATGCGGTCAAGCGTTGGTCAAGATCTGAGCGGAAAAAGGTCAATATAAAACAGCCGAGACTAATTGCGGAGTACAACTCTGGTATGGGAGGAGTGGACCACATGATCAAGCCATCAACACCTATGCTATCAAGTTTCGTGGCAAGAAATGGTGGTGGCCTCTTTTTACATAAATGATCAACTCATGTGTAGTAAATGCTTGGAGACTCTTTAAAACTGCAAATGGAATTGTAATGGACTTGTAATGTTAGTGCACTATTACTTAAGAAATTATACAATTCGTATCGAAACGCGCTACTACTGAGTCTGTTGCACGTTGTGGAGGTGAAGATAAAGATTTTCCAAAACGTATTTTAAATCAATTGTGCTGTCGTATGTGCCATAATAGAGTTCGATGGGTTTGTGTCCTTTGCAACGTGGCTCTTTGTGTGGAAAAAGATTGCTACAAAATTAACCATATTTGTTTCCACTAAAAAAAATTTATAATTTGATATATAATATATATATATATATATATATAACAAAAATGTTCCTCATGAACATTTTTATATAATTTTGAACTTTAAGCTTTCTCCTGCGTGTGCCTACTGTACCCGGCTTGAAAAAGCCTTTCCTGAAATTTTTAATTTTTTTTTTCTTAATTACGAGTACATACATACATGTGCGCGAATAAATTCGAAAGCCCAGTTTGGATACGTTGTTTTCTTGGGCTCGGGTTCCAGATTCATTTAGCTCACATACGGTTTATGCCCGATCTTCCCACATTAATGACGACTACACCAAATGACTGATCGCGAGGGTAGAAGTTATGCTTCGGAAAAGGTGCTCCGACACACCAGGTTCGGAAATGGTGCTCCGACACTCCAGCGATGGAAACAACGTCACCTTGACCCTTGCACTAGCTTGGGATCCCACGTCACATTCGCATCTTCTTTCGCACTCGCCAATGCAGCCAATTATCAAGACAAATAATCGTTCAGAGCCTTCTACAGTATCTCGCTTTTATGACCCGCTTGGGCTCATATGGACTGGGCTCCATAAAAAGGCGAAAATCTTCATCCAGGAACTCTGAAGCAACAACTTCAATTTGGATGAGTTTTCCAGGATCTTTAAACTCCGCCTGGAGCAGCTTAGCTGCAGCTCATGCGCAGGAGCGAGCGTTGCCTAAGCTCCGCAAGATGTCTGGTTTTAACATCGGCAATCGATACAGCGTTTAAGAGCAAGTTTGCAAACGCAATTTCCGGGAACCAACGAATTTTTAAATTTCTTTTAGTCACCAATTCCACTAAATGCCGCCGTGCGCGACCACGCACTTTCAAGAATGGCCCAACGACCGAGGGGACCCTTGCAGGATGCAACCGGAGTAACACAGCAAGCTGTCGCCAAACCATTAATACGGTTGGAACCCAGTTGGAACCCGGAGGGAGAACGCTAAAAAAAATATCCTTCGAACGGAAGAACTCATACAAATAAACGGAGGAAGCAATATTCAAATACATTTTTTTAAATAATAGCTCGATAGAGTTATAATTATACGAACATTTAAATTTAAGGAAATTTTATTTCCTTAGATCCAAGAATTCAATAAACATTAATTAATTGATAGTCATAGAAAAAAAAAACGTTGACTAAATTGGAAAGGTTTCACTTAGTGGGTGTATATTAAGCACGAAATATTTACAAATGTATGAATATAAAAAATTTGTATTGCTCATTTAAAAATTAATTTATTATTGTCTTTGAAACATTTTTGAACTAGTTTGTTAAAATAATATAATGTAAATGGCCGCCACTACCTTTGGTGAAAAAATGCGCCCGATTTTTTCGGAAATTTAAATTTTTTTGTCAATATAAATATGCACCTATTATTTTCTATGCTGCAGTGTAAAGTATTAAAGTTGGAAGTACTCACATGCTGTTTGATGTATTCCAATGCATATAGAAAGTTTTTGCGCAACTGGACATTGTGGAAAGCAAAACCGTTTCAATACATATTAGCGTGAACAGGGTTACTAAGGATGTGACACCCAGTGTAGGCATTGGTATCAACATTTTGCATCGTACTACAGAAGATGTGGAAGAAAGGTTCGAGCGACTGGAGCTTCTTTTCCTATTTTGCCGATAAAGTCTTCCCCTGGCTGTTTTTTTTACATCCGGACATTGCTTTGATTTCGTAACGCCTATTCGGACCGCTCTTACTTCACATGTATTGACTGTGTCCTCAAGTGATGATGGCTGGTTTACAGAAGTACGATACTCCTCTTTTAATGATTGCACAAGTGAAAACTTTTTAAAATCTATTATCTTGCTTTTGCTTTTTGACTTTCTATGCATAGCTGGTTGTTGATCATTCGATGTCTTTGGGACCTGTTTTTGAAAACTATCCATTTTCGCTGGCACGTGAAATTTTATAATTAATGGACACTCGGTATGTAGTTGGAATCGATATTGCTGCTGTTTATTATTGTATAAATGCTTGTTAGGGAAAGCTATAAGTTCAGCAAAAACATAATTTAAAGTTAGGCGTTTTGCACGATTCAGCATACTACAAGGTCTAACATCCTCAATTTTTTCCAGCGCCTGGGTCTGGGTTTGAATCTTGATCTGGATCTGCGACTTCGAATGGGTCCAGGAGACTGTAAGATGCAGCTCCTTTAGACGTTCTGGCATTCCGCTTAAAATTTAATTATCAATTTGTATTCTGTGGTTTGTTTGTTGTTTAACCGATGTAATTAATGTTAACATTTTGAGAGAAGTATATTCTTAGTTGTTGAAACGATGTCACATTTCAGAATCTAAAACGAGAAACAATTATAAAATAGAAAAATAAGCCTATATGATTTTTTGTCAGGGAAAGGACGAGGAATACCAGTTTTGCTGTTTTTAATACCACCAACAAGAATAGAATGGTGTAACTGAATGCATAACGAAATCTGCATTGTATTAGCGTAGCTTATTTCGTGCAGTAAAATAAAAAAATGTATGTCGTTATTGGTCGGGATCATGCATACTAGGGTGTACCTGATCCTCTTGAAGGAAAACCTTGTCCAGATTGCAAAAGATATGGCTATACGCGGTCATTATCCATTTAGCCTACACAGCGATCCGTACCACATTGAAGGCATTGAAAAGATTTTGTTAATAGAAAACAGTTGGTTTTTATAGTTTGGAATTTAATTTTTTGTCCTATACAAATTAAGATTCCTAACAAAAATACTGCGTATTTTTTCGATATCTTTAGTTTACCGCAATAACATTAAATTTTTTATTTTACTGCACGCAATAAAGTGTATAAGATCTGAGTGAATCAATATTTATAGTGGATATTGTTTTCACTCAGATAGGAAATATCGATATTTCACTTATAAGGTTTAATACAGATACACATATGCATACATACGTATATCATTAAATGCGAGTGTCGATTCACAGACACCGAACATGGTTACTTATATAAACTTCAACGTACCCATATACCTATGTTATAAAAACATCACACCAAAAATGGCTACATACAAGCTACTTGTATGCTTGTACACACCAAGTGAGAAGTTTTCTGTATACATACACAGTGACGATGGTCTCACTCACAACTCTAATTAAAACTGGGGTTGTGAATATGGATTTAACACTATTATTTTCTTCATTCATATTGCCAAACCCATCATATTTTGTGTATATTCAGTAGAATTTCCATGTCGCACTTATTCTTTTTAAATTATATCTAGAAACAGGGACATAAGCAATTAAATTTAATAAACAAATACGCACATATACAGCCACTTGATTTTTTATGTACACATTTTCTCGTTAGGAAATCATATATTTCACTGGGTTTTTAAGATCCCAAAAATGGTTCGCAACGCAAGGTAACGCTAATATTTAAATCATTTTACCTATAACTGTTTTTGATTGATAAACCGTATATAAATATATATCTATATCTATTTTTAAAAGCAATAGCGTAAAAACTTCACTGACACCAGTGGGACCACACGTAAATGCGGCAGTGGAAAAAAATGCACTAACGCCAACCTGACCCCGAGTTTCAGGAACTATTTGGATAGACTTGCAACATCCCTCAAAATGTCTGTTAGTAATAATGTTATGTACGGATAATGTGCATATGCAATTTCTGGTATTCGATTGATGTAATATAAGCGTAACATCCTCAATTATATGATTGATTAGGATTCGACTTTGCTTTCACCATTCATCTTAAGGAGGACAAACGAAATAGTTTACTTTTAGTCGCAGCGAGCTCTGGTACAAGATACAACAAACTTTCCTTGACGGTAAAAAAAGACGTGACGTTAAAGATTAAGTGCTTTTCAAAAATATACAAAAAATATCAAATAACACGCGATAGTCGAAAAAGAAGAAATAGTGTCATCGATGTTTCAGACACATACAGATACCGATATCGATGTTTCAACTGTATATGTTGGGTTCCGACTATCCAAAGAAAATACGGTGCACGAAACATTCTTATTACAATAATTGTTGAACACGATTGAGATGTCTTTCGCCAGTTTAGCTAGGCGATCTCTAGGTCCTGGGTTGTTCCATATTAAATTAAGACCACAATTTTCTGCACCAGGATCATGTGTACTCAAGTAAAGACTGTCACACTTACATAACACATGAAATTACTTTAAACAATTGTACTTAATTTTTAGTGTACAGCAATCAAGACGTGGAGCAGCAAAATGGTACCCAGATCCCGAGTTTATGAAACAATTCAGTGGTCCCGTAATGTATCCAGATGATGTGACTTCCCTCTGGAAAGTGCCGCCATGGAACAGTTAGGTGTCAAAATATGGTTGAGCTTTCTGTTGAGTGATGATATTCCCTGTTTATTGTTTAGGCAAGGTTACACCTGTTGAGAAATCAGTGCGAAATCTAACCCTTAATTTTGGACCCCAACACCCCGCTGCTCATGGAGTGCTTCGACTTGTACTGGAATTAGATGGCGAGGTTTGAAAACACGTCATTGAAAATACGAAGTTAAGTTTTCAGTAGACATGTGGTTTTTTAGACAGTAATGCGCGCCGATCCTCACATTGGGTTGCTTCATCGTGGCACTGAAAAGCTAATAGAGTACAAAACATATACTCAGGCATTGCCCTACTTTGACCGCTTGGACTACGTTTCGATGATGTGCAACGAGCAATGCTACTCATTGGCGGTTGAAAAATTGCTTAACATCGAAGTACCGCTTCGCGCTAAGTATATACGAAGTAAGTTTTATGCCCAGATTAAGCATTTTTAGATGATATATGCCATATTAGACATATTAGCCATATTCATTTGCGATGCGTCAGAAAAAGGGCACTTAAAATTAAAAGGATCTTAACAAAGTAAACGAACACTCAAACAAGCAAGTATTTAAATAAAAGAAACTTCCGAAACAATTTTTGTTTAAGGTCACAGTCAGAACATATTTCCAACATTCTTATCTGTCGGTGCGTCGTTTTAGGCACCTAATTAAATTTTCTTAACTAAGTATCGAGCTTATTTCATGCCATGATTTTAGGGCCACTATGCTTAACGGTCTTACCCTTAAGGTACTCGGTGTTTGATGGTCGAATGACATACTTTCTTGAGACTGTTCCACCAAATATTAGTTTCGGATCTGAAAATAAATATACAAATTATAATCCATTATAGTTTTAGCCACCCCTTGCCAGTTCTAATGCCCGATGCACTGTTTAGACAAGCAGTACAATTCTTTGACAAGTGACCCA
Source organism: Drosophila ironensis (assembly GCA_021223825.1). Lineage (NCBI taxonomy): Eukaryota > Metazoa > Arthropoda > Insecta > Diptera > Drosophilidae > Drosophila > Drosophila ironensis. The sequence continues at coordinate 362,044 of JAJJHQ010012234.1, forward strand.
CAATGCATACAAACAGAGAAAATAATGGTATCCCGTTGTCGAGTTATCTCGACTACAGTGTTTCTACTTGTTATACCCGGTTCTTTAAAAAAAAAAATACGGGTATATTGAATTCGTACGAATGTCAAATATGTAACAGAGAGAAGGAATCGTTTCCGACCCTATAAAGTATATATATCCTTGATCAGCATCAACAGCCGAGTCCATCTAGCCATGTCCGTCTGTCCGTCCGTATGTATGAACACGTCGTTCTCGGAGATGGTAAGAGCTACAGGTGTAATTCTTTTGCTTTCGGTTCGTTATATATGTACGCAGGTCGAGTTTATTTCAACATTTTGCCACGGCCCTTTCCGCCTTCGTAATTTGCATAAAACTGTATTTTATTTGATAACTTTACATAATAAGAGCTCGGTTAACCATTATACAGATAATGTCGTTTCCAAATTTTTGACGCGACCCTTTCCGCCTTCGTATTTAAAAAAATCGATACCTCAAAAATGGTAAAAGCTAAAGACACAATTTTAAGCCCGCTAAATCCGCTGGTCAAACACGTACGTGCAAAATTACGTACAGATCGGAATATAAATATAGAAGATATGACCAATTAAACTTTTACTTTTTTCTACTTGTTTTTTTTTAGAAGAGTCGTAACCAACTGATTTTCGTAGCATAGGCAGATATTGGATCTACCAATATAATATTCAAATTTAGAATCCCTACTGTGGACGCTACAAAATTTCGCGGTTTGTTGATGAGCGGGGGGTGGGAGACGACTTCAAAATAAAACAACTGCCGAACTGGAATTTTTATTAGCAGAATATGACTTTATATGCGAAATTTCTGAAGAATTTCTAATTTTAATATGTTTAATAATTTCTTTTGGCAATTTACGGATAATAATATTCTGTTATGTTTTCGATGTAGCTCTTTTCGCTGAAATTACTAGAATTCTTAACCACATAATGGCTGTGGGCACGCACGCTCTTGATGTTGGTGCCTTAACCCCATTCTTTTGGTTATTCGAAGAACGTGAAAAAATGATGGAGTTCTACGAGCGGGTTTCCGGCGCTCGCATGCATGCTGCGTACATTCGACCTGGTGGCGTTTCATTGGTAACGTATTTACACTAATATAGAATTTTTGAAATCAAATTCTAACTTTTTAGGATATACCGCTTGGTTTAATGGATGACATTTACGAGTTTGCTTCAAAGTTTGCTGAGCGCTTGGACGAAGTGGAAGATGTTCTGACAACTAATCGAATTTGGGTGCAGAGGACAGAAGATATTGGTATTGTAACTGCTGAAGAGGCACTTAACTATGGCTTTAGCGGTGTCATGCTCCGAGGTTCTGGTATAAAGTGGGATCTACGTAAGCAGCAACCGTACGATGCGTATCATCTAGTTGACTTCGATGTGCCCATCGGTACCAAAGGAGATTGCTACGACCGTTATCTATGCCGAGTAGAGGAAATGCGTCAGTCCTTGCGAATAATCGATCAATGTTTGAATAACATGCCAGCTGGGGAAATAAAGACGGACGATGCGAAGGTGGCCCCACCGTCCCGATTGGAAATGAAGACGTCAATGGAAGCACTAATTCATCACTTCAAGCTGTTTACCCAGGGGTTTCAAGTTCCACCTGGAGCAACTTATACGGCAATTGAAGCTCCTAAAGGAGAGTTTGGAGTTTATCTAATATCAGATGGATCGAGCCGTCCTTATCGCTGTAAAATTAAGGCTCCTGGGTTTGCACATTTGGCGGCTTTGGAGAAGATTGGAAAGCAGCACATGTTAGCAGACGTCGTTGCTATTATCGGCACATTGGATGTTGTTTTTGGTGAAATAGATCGATAAACCCATAACGAACAATACTTTTGTGTTTTTGTTATTCAAAAAAATAAATCTAATTAGTTTTATTGGTCTTTGCTAACCATTTTTAGAGATTCTTGAAATAGAAAGGAAAGCTCATGAGTCTAAGCCGACGTTCCCAAAAATAAACTGTCAAGTTCTAAACAATTTAAATAACGTATGGTTTATTGGTTTATAACAGGGGTGCATATACCTATGCTTACGTTGAAAATTTGTTTTCAAATGCTTACAATATATGGACTCGTTTGAGCTTTGCTCACTCGTAAGAGTCTGGTGATCCCTGCTTATTACGCGTTTCCTTCCTTCTGTCGTTTTAAGATGGTCATGCAGCTTTGTGGTTATGCTTATTTGTTGAGTTCTCCAGATACGGTCTTCATCAATTTATTGCTTTGTTACAGTCTGCATTTCACCGATTGATGTTAGGATGGTGAAGCCGTCGACTTACTCAATATTTTTAGCGTTGATCATAAGGGTTAGGTTCGCTTTTGGTCGGCAAACTTACCAATTAGCCGGTATAGAGGACGCATAATTTTATTTTGGTGACAGTGCGATCCTAATGGAAGAATACAGTGCCACCAATAACCAATTGGAACGTCTAGTATAAGTCGCTCTATCTATCGACACCCAAGAGTTCTTCTTTTGTGGGCAGATGCGCTAACCATTGGGACATTGATCGAGCGCCCGCTATGAATTCTGGCATTTAACCACTTTCTCGGCACAGCACCAAGCATATGTATAAAAGAACTTAAGAGTTGGGCTTCTTCCGGTCTTCCTATTATCGATCCATTGTAATTTACTTAGATAATTTTTTCGCTAACTCTCGCGGTATGATTCGTTGCTCTGAACTTCTCGTTTTACTATTGGGTGCTTTTACTTAATGTAAAGGAAAGAGCAAACAATTCTTAGAAACCTGGGCAAAAATGTATACACCAAAAGAATTTAAATTTTTAGGTCAAATCTTTTTTGTTCGCATTTATATGCCATTGCATTACTAAATGGTTATAAGTCATGAAAACTACAATAAATATAACGGAGTATGTGCAGATCATGTAAACATATCGCAACATCTACCATAGAATTGTTAGTATAATATTTTGATGTTTGCCATGTTAAAAGTTTATTTGATATATTATACCAGTTATATTATACCTAGTTCTTAAAAAGAGTATTTTGAATTCGTACGAATGTATGTAACGGGGAGAAGAAAGCTTTTCCGACACTATATCACAGTGCTCCAGATGACCTCTCCTTGAAAGGAGAGTGTCACGCTGAGACCATTAAGGTCCTTAGCGATACCGGTTGTTGAAGGGGTTGAGTGCTAAACAGAGGATATGAAACAGAGGATATGCTCTAGCGATTCTTTCACGCCTTTTTGAGCCCAGCGTTTCTATATGGAGTTGCAGAAGGCATTAAACTGTGAACCTCAGTACGAACGATACTCGTTTTTAAACCATGTGCCTTAAGGTACAAATGGTATATTATTTATTTATTTATTTAAAGCTAACAAATAGTATCAAAACTAAGAGCTAACTTAGGGCTAAGATCCAGAGCAGCTAAGGCCTTTGGCTCGCTAATGGACTAAAGGGTTATGACTATGTACAATGAATAATATATTACTAGTAAATTACATAAAAGATGTTAGTATTTAAATTTGTAATTGAACAAATGGTATATTAACTTTGTGCAAATGTATGTAACAGGCAGAAGGAGACATCTCCGACCCCATAAAGTATATATATTCTTGATCAGCATCAACAGACGAGTCGATATAGCCATGTTCGTCTGTCTGTATGTATGAACACCTCGTTATCGGAGATAGTAAGAGCTAGAGGTGTAGTTCCTTTTGTCTCTGGCCCCTTTCCGCCTCCGTAATTTGCATAAAACTGTATTTTCTTCGACACATTTTCCCATAACTTGCTCAAAATAAGAGCTAGAGACCAATTTCTTTTTGCATTATGTTCGTTTAACAATTGCGCAGATAATGTAATTCTTGGATGTTTGACATGCCCCTTTCCGCCCTCGTATTTGCAAAAAATCGATATCTTCAGGATGGTTAAAGCTAGAGGCAGTCCGCCAAGTCCACTGATCGTCAAACACGTACATTCAAAATTATGTACAGATCGGACAATAAATATAAATTAAAGTTTTACCAACCCCTTCCCTATACAACGGCATGCCGTGGCAAGAGAGGTACATGGTACGCAATTTTTTTTACTTTACTGCACGAAATAAGCTGGAATACAAAACTTTAGCTTACACAAGTCTAAGCTCAATATTGCTGTTACCGTACTGACCCGAAGTGCTCATGATTCGTGCACTTCGGCTCAGCTCATAGAACCGATTTCTTTACTTCGGCTTGATGATCTGTTTTTATCTGAACGATCCGTTTCGTAAGGGTAATGAGCCGTTTGCTTGTATGTATCTGGTACATTTCTGGTACATAGGATAGGTTAGATCAGTCCGGATGACCTCTCCTTAAAAGGCGAGTGTCGCCCATTAAAGTCTACTACATAGACCCATGTAATCACGGTTGCCACTTCAAAAATTTTTAATGAGCCAAAAAAATATTAAAAATGAGCCAATTTGAATAAAAAGGAGCCAAATTTTTGTTTTTTATTTATTTTGATTTTTTTTTTTACTTTTATCATAAGAAAAAAAACAACAACAAATTTTTCTTCAATGAAACAGCTAAGGCTTACTTGGTAGTTTAAGTCATTCTGAGACCAAACGTATTAAGTTTTTCGATCTGGCACTTTTAAATTTCAGACATTAATAACTTTTAGAATTGCAAAAGATATGCATTAATAAAAAAATGAATTCATTTTTTTCAAACTTTGGCTCAAAAGAGCCAAATCAAAAGAGCCACATTGGCTCAAAAGAGCCAAATCTGGCAACCGTGCATGTAATCCTTAGAGATTCTGGTTGTTGGAGGCGTTGATTGCTACCTTTAGTAAAATAGACCCCGAGTGCTTCTCGCGAATGCCTTATGGGGTCTAGTTTTTTTCATTTTCCCTGCGATGTGAAGATCGGTGTATTCATGTATCGTCGTCCTTTCATGATAAGGGCGGGGCAGCAACAGAGGATATGCTCTAGCGATTCTTTCTCGCTTGGCATTGCCGACACCTATCGTTCCCTGTTAGGCCCAGTTTTAATGCATGGACTTGCAGTAGGCAGTGGCCTGTGAGTAGGCCGACTAGCAGTCTACAGTCTTGCCTCTGTGGACTAAGATCGAACGATACTCGTTTAATATTGTGTTTGTTTACATTGTGTTTGTTAACATTGTGTTTTGCCCATAGTTTTGAATGTTCTCCCGTTCTCGCGAATGGAAGAACCCCACCTACTGGTTTCTTCCATTCGCGCTTTAGTCTCCGTTTTGGAGTGTAGGGTGCGTAAGGAGATTAGTACGTCCTCCACTCTGCCGTTTTGGTCTAGTTTTAGTTCTTAATGCCAATCAGTTTCCTTCAGCAGACAGCAGTTTGATTTTTTGTAGAAGTATACAATATACAAGTCGTATTCGCGGTTACCAAACGTTTAAAAGTGGCTTACTCTTACTCCACTTATTTCTTCTCGGCGCCCATTCATGGGTATTAGGTCCATAGACCTAATATGGGTATTAGGTCCATAGTCTGCCACTTCACAATCTTCTGTATGTATGCACGTGCGGACGGATAGAAGCAAAAAAAGAGGTTTGGTTGTTTGTTATAGTGATATTTATTACCCGTTTGAGCCTGTTGAGGCAAGGATTAATTACAACATTGGATTGGTTTACTCATTTATTTCCCCTAAACCTGTTAAGGTAAAGGTTAGTATAAAGAGTTATAAGGAGTTACATCATTAAATGGCACAGCTAAACAAAAAAAAAAAAAATATATATATATACATATATACATACATATATGTTGTATATATGTCGCAAATTGTAAATACGTAGTTTGGCCTGCTACTGCACAGCTTCGAGTGCTTAAAATTAGATTGACGTGTACAAATTGGAAAATACTTATTATTTTCTTAGCAGCCACGTGCTAAATATTATCGAAATTTTAAGTATTATATTCCATAATTATTATAGAAGAAGCTGAATATGGAATATACTCTGCGAAATAATATTATAAACCCGGACAAAACCGGATAATGCAGTTCTCTGATGTATACTTCCCATGTAAGCATTTGAATGCCAGCTCCAAATGCTGATAGTTAAGCATGATTATCGAAAAATAGTATGAAAGTGTGTACGAGTTTAAGGGGGCTGAGTGGTTGAGGGCCAGGGGGTCCATTCTCTTTTGAGACGACTAAAACTAATTTGCCTTAAAGGAAATAAAAATCGTACTGGTCTAATATACACATAAAATTATGTTCCCAATGATAATAATAATGGCAGGTCTCCATTAGCTCCAAGAAACGTCTCTGTCATCGCCGGTGCGTTTTAAAAATCGCAGCAGTTTAGATAGGCTTTTGCGAATGCTGCAGCTTTTGTTGCTGTTGTTGCTGCTGCAGCGGTTGCATTAGCGATTCCAAAGTTTTCCATCGGATTGAGATGTATGTGGAACTGCGGCTGTTGCTGTTGACTTGTATACTTGTCGGTTAATACATTAGCAACAACGAAATTATTTTTAATTTAATTCAACTTTATTTCGATATTATTTTCACAAAACTCTTAAATTGTACATTTTGCAATTTTCTCAAACATTGAAGATAACCCGCTGTTTTATATTGATCTAACGTTTTATATCTTACACTTACCAGGTAAATATAAGAACTTTGAGTTTATAGCCAGACACAATCCGACACTAATGTAGGAAACTCTCGCAAATTGAGTTACTTTTTTAAACCACATTTTTTTCAAGTATGATGTCATGGCATATAAATAGTTATTTGATTAAAATAGTGTAATGGCTCTAGTTTTATTTTTGCTTTAAAACAAATGAATTCTTATTCCATTCCAAAGAGACATAGTTGTAAATACTTAATTTGTCGTAGCACTATTAGATTAGATTTCATTAGCAATCTAGTATCTTTGGGACTTTTAACCGGTAGGTGTTTGTATAACGCTTCCTTTATGTCATAATTTGCTATGCATTTCATCGTACTTTGTATGATTTGTTTATTCTAAGTGATCACATTGAAATTTTGTTTTAAAAACGCTTATAGGAGATAATTTAATGTCAATATTTTATAGTATTTAACATATTTCTAAAATGTATAACAATTTTATAAGATTGCTACCGTTGATTTATAAGCCTAAATGAAATAATTTGGATTTATATTGCGAAATGATCTTCAAATTTACTACATACATCCAACCATAATTATTTGAAAGCAATGTGCAAAATAACGAGAACATTAGTTTTAAATGAGGATTTTAATAAAGTTATGAGGTCATTTTATTTTAATACCAAAAGAAATGTACCGATTTAAATTAACCAAATTTAAAATCAATAAATTTATGGAAACACAACAAAGTTAAGTATAAAGTATTCATTATCCATAAAAACAATAGAGACATAGGTAAGCGTTTACATATGTATGTATATGATTACGATTACAAGTTAAACAAATTATAGATTTGTGGTTTTGAATATTGTTTTGTGATTTTATACTAGCTAAAATTATAAAGTTGTTGGATTAAATAATACTATTAAATATTGTTTAAAATTCTACTAAATAAGTATATGTATGTGTACCATTTTTATGCTTCATCATTCTCATATTCCACGTGTTGAGTTAATTACATACATCGAACATTGTAAGCTTTACATTTTTTCTGGCCATAAGCGTGAAATTTACGCTTGTATAAATAATTTTTAATTATTTTAGACTATTTGAGGATGTTGGTAAATTATGATCGGCAGTAATTGAATCGGACGATTTTTTCATTTTGTCACAATAATCGTTAAAAATATCTCGAAAACGTATCCAACACTTTTCCGGAATAGTTATCGAAGTTCGAAAATTATTTTTAACCTTAAAAAGTAAAAAAGTTAACAAAATAATTTATAAGAAATAGTTAAATTACTTACTTCGCTTATTCTCATATAAACTCCTCGGTTATTTTGACCGATATCAAAATAAAAGTTTTTATTATCCACCTTCATATGCCGTTCTTCTGGTAAATCACCTTTGAATCTATTTTTAGAAAATGATACATACGCCATGTTACTAAGGAAATATCTATTAAAAATTTTTTGTTTAAAGTAAAAAGATCGACGTTTAAATCGAATCGATTCGGTATAAATTAAATTTTTATGTTCTTGTACTCTTTTACGAAAATTTTAATATGAGTATGAAGGTTGTTTAATATTGCGAATTATTTGTCTTTTGTAAAAATTGTTCCATGAATATATTTTTGTTTAATCTGTATCAAGTTGTAAATTATTACTTTATAGGCTTATTTTTTAAAAATATATTAATAAGATGGCTGCTATTAATTTTTTATGGAACGTTCCATATAATATAAGAAAACCATTGGAATTTAAATTTCGTTGGCATTAAATCATTACAAATATTTTTTTATGATAGCAACCGTTGTATTTAATTTTGGAAACCGTGTAAAGCGCCGGAAAAGTCAAAAAGACCCCAAATAACTAAGTTAAATAAGCCTATTCCTGCTGGTCGAGAATATATTATTCAATATAGTCTTCCAAAAAAGAAGCCGTACAAATTATTTCATTTAAAAATACTTAAGTTAACAATTTTAAGACTGTACCCTCCATCATTTGCCCCAAATTCCTCTAACAAATCTGTAAGTGCATCACGGAACTCGATCATGCCTTGGGCCGGTAGTGCGATCTGAGACCTAGGGCCTCCTCTTGTGATGGTTTGTGAAACCTAAAATTTTTTTGATAAAGTAAAATTATTTAATTTATAAAGTTAAATATTTTACCCGAAGAAATCGTCCACGGGCATTTTCTTTTAAGTCCAAATAATATCTTCTATAATCTTTTATCATCATCTCAGATTTTAATTTACCATCTTCAGGTAAATTATCAGTGTTTGGAGGGCCTGTGTTTTGACCAGCTTTTCATTAATAATTACGATATTAAATCAATATTTTTAACAAATATTTTAACTGAATCAAAGAAAAATCGTCCTTTTTATAGACGAAGTAAATATACCCAAAAATATCTAATTTATATTGGGGCTCATATCGGTATGACTTTTAATGTACCTAGAAATTGATTTTTAAAGATAGTATTTCACTTCTCTTGTCCAATATATAATGGTTTTCGATAGGATCTATTAACTTGCTTCACACGAAATATATATTTTTTTAAATTGTTCTGAATGCATTTAGAAAATAAATACTGTTTTTTTCATTTTGTTTCATGGCAACAAAAATATTTTTGACAACTTAGTTTTTATATAACCCGAACATAGTATTTTAAGATGGTCTCACATAGCTTTGTATTAAAAAACACCCTTTTTAAAGTAAAACATTTACATTTTTAAGCTGGTGGAATGCGTAGTCTGGATGGGAAATATTTAAATATAAAAAAAATGTTAGTAATGCTTTAATTTATCACATGGCGAAGTGCAATGAATGAGAGTTAAAGTTAAGTTAAGTAATGCATAAATTCCTCCTCTTACTAAACAGATTAAATTGTTTTATTAAAAATGTTTTTTTTTTAATTTAGAACAATTGTACAAAAAGGCGCAACCAATATATTAAAATTTCAAAAGAAGTGGAATACTATCTGATATTTCTGTATCAATTAATATAGATTCGGATTGCTTAAAATACCTAGAGAAGCATAGTAATCACTAAATGACGATAAATGATCCCGGAATTCGGCTGCAGTTGAAAGCGCCAAATAAATTTGACTACGTCTACCATCGGCACCAATCTGAAATTCAGACAAATCAAATAAGTATGATAAGACAAAAAATAATTATACCATGTACCTTAAGGTACAAATGGTATATTAACTTTGTGCAAATGTATGTAACAGCCAGAAGGAGACATCTCCGACCCCATAAAGTATATATATTCTTGATCAGCATCAACAGCCGAGTCGATATAGCCATGTCCGTCTGTCCGTCCGTCCGTCCGTCCGTCCGTCCGTCTGTCTGTGTGTATGAACACCTCGTTCTCGGAGATGGTAAGAGCTAGAGGTCTAGTTCTTTTTGCTTTTGGTGTGTTATTATTGCAGGCAGATCAAGTTTATTTCAAATTTTTGCCACGCCCCTTTCCGCCTTCGTAATTTGCATAAAACTGAATGTACCTTTAGCCCATAACGACACATTAGCCCATAACTTGCACAAAATAAGAGGTAGAGACCTATTTCTTTTTGCATTATGTTTGTTTAGCAATAACGCAGATAATAGTATTATTGGATTTTTGCCACGCCCCTTTCCGCCTTCGTAATTTGCATAAAACTGAATGTTCCTCGACACATTTGCCTATAACTTGGACAAAATAAGAGTTAGAGACCTATTTCTTTTTGCATTATGTTTGTTTAGCAATAACGCAGATAATAGTATTATTGGATTTTTGCCACGCCCCTTTACGCCTTCGTAATTTGCATAAAACTGAATGTTCTTCGACACATTAGCCCATAACTTGCACAAAATAAGAGGTAGATACCTATTTCTTTTTGCATTATGTTCGCTTAACTATTGCGCAGATAATGTCATTTTTGGATTTTTGCCACGCCCCTTTCCGCCCTCGTATTTGCAAAAAAATCGATATCTTCGAAAAAAAAAGCTAGAGGCATAATTTTGAGTCCAATAAGTCTGCTGATCGTCAAACACGTGCAATTACGTTCAGATCGGACAATAAATATAGAAGATATGGCCAATTAAAGTTTTACCCACCGCCTCCCTAGGAAACGGCATGCCGCACACAAACGAAAATTTGGTGAATTATTTGCAAAAAAAAAATAAAATCAAAGAAATGGTTCATAAAGAAAGGAGGTACATGGTATCTCGTTGTCGAGAAATCTCGACTACAGCGTTCCTACTTGTTTTCATTATAACTATAAACGATTATAGTTGAATGCCGCGACCCGGTTTTCTGTTTCCTCATAATATTAAGAGATTAATAACTATTCAGAATTTTATTATAATTTGCTTTTCCCGTTTATAGCATTTACAAAAAAAAACGACTATAAATAGCCGGTTCTTGGTTTCTACCTGTGATATATACATTTTTAAAATATTAATCTAATATGATTTCCCATGCGCAGCATGTTTCTATGGAGAAGATTGGGGGCGCAACAAATTTTCTTCGTGACTGTTTTTGGCAACACGAAGAGATATTTGTGTGAACATTTTACACGCCGCAGAACTGCACGGTTTTAGTCGATGTCAAAAACAAACTTGTGCTGAACTGGTACCCCCAGAATATTTTGTAAGCTCCTTTTTTTGTACTGATTATTAAGTCTAGTTTTTTTCTCTAATTTCTATATCTGTAACAGCTGTTTGATCGGCAGGTAAGTTGTGTACAGATTTATCGGACCATTTTTTCATGCTGGTATTATGTTTTCTGCGGCAACGGTGTACTTGACAGTGCTTCAATACGTTACGTTTGTTTGGGTATATTTACCTCGGCAACCTTTATAAATCGGCCCCTTCGATTTTGCTTAACGTCAAGATAAAACCGCTTCGATTGTATTTGGAGCATTTTTGTCGCTAGTTCTTGCTCCACACCACAACCACCTAAAACTAAATCCAATTACTTAAATAGTAGATAATTTAAGTAGTTTTTACCTTTTCCCGAGGAGTCAAACTCATTTCTACTTGAGGATCCTTCTAGATTGGTAATATTATATTCTGAAATTCATAAATGTACATATATGATCAAGTTTTTGGCACCCTGGTAAATACGCTTACTTGATCCTGAGATCCCATCATCTCCACTTCCTAGATCTGACATTACGAAATGTCTCCTATACGAGTATGAATAAATAAAATGATTATTGCTCCAATTTTCTATATTATCTTTTGACCTGCAATATTCGGTAAAGGTATGTTGCTCTTTTCTGACGTCCGCTGCTCTTGTTACAACTGAAAAATAAATATAAAATTTTATAATGTGTATATAAAAAAAAATAGTATCACAACTTATCGTAAAATAAATCGCATTTAAAGATACCTTTTAATAAACAAACAATCTTAGATTTTTCGAAAAGTCTTGAATTATTAACTTTATCGTAAATCCATAATCATTATAACTTCGAAAATTGCGTATTAGGTACAAAAATCTCAAGAAATCTTGACTACAGCATTTCTAGTTGTTTTATTTTATTTCTCTATAGAATATCCGTGTTCTATAGTTGGTTTTATTGATTTGTTGCGTGCCACTCAGAATTAACTGTATGTCGCTTTTTTCGAAATTGAGATTTTAATGCAAAATTATTAGGCACCTAATGTCTCATTACCCATTAAAATATTATAACTGAAAGCGCTATATCACAAAATAAAAATAAAGCTTCAATTTTTTTGTATTAGTTTTTTGTGTGAATAAAATTACTTTAAACCCACAAAAATAAAGAAATAATATATATATACATATATAATATATATATACAGCTGTGTTCATTGAATTAGCAGTGCTTACGACCTTTAAAAATGAAAAATGCTATTTCCAAGTAGTTATTCCTAAGAGATTAGGTTGAGATTAAGATTAAAATGCTTTTCCTGAAAAATTAGATTTTTCTGCATACGATACTTTCGCGGAAATGCGTCGATATGTCCTGTTTCTTGAAAAAAATGCGATCATTTGCTTGGAAGTACTTAGTGTCCAAAAAACTTTTGTCGGATTTTATTCATCTTGGTACACCCATACATACAGCCGACTGCTGTTTACTTTTGGGCTTGAAAGCATAAATACATAACTTATCATCTTTCACGACGTCATGGATTTATTTGAAAGCCCCACGATAGTATTTTTTGTTTGTTGTCTTAGGAGAAATGACGACCACTATTAAATGCTCCATACCATCTATAAACACTGGTACGACCACGATTAAATTTACCATACCATCTATAACACGGGTCGCCGATGGACCTTTATTAACAAAACTTGAAATAAGTTCATCTATGCATGGAGCTTCACCTGCCATCTTTAAATCTTGGATTACGCGGACATCTGCCTCCTATCTCACAAGATGGTTAACGCATCCAAAACGAAGGCAATTTCAACCAAGGGAGCATCAACATCAGCATTAAAAATTTTTAGTTTGTCGACAGCTTTACCTACTTTGGGACCATCATAACATAAAACGGTGGAGTGTGAAAAGACGTGGAGAACCCACTGTGTAATGCAAGATCTGCTTTTAGAAGATAACAAAGCTTCGTATCTTCAATGCGTGCTTTAAATCCATTCTGTTGTACGGATCGGAGACTTGGCTAACCTACCTAAGAATGATAATAAAGCTGAAATCATTCATCAACAAGTGCCTTAGATTAGTCTGTGGTATATTCTGTCCAAGTAGAATTACCAACCAAGACCTGTGGTTCTAAGTTCGAATAACCTAACAAACCTTTTCCAGATTGCAAAAGTAGGGTAGCCGAATCCCGAAAGTTAAATGTCTGCCCTCGTATGCTGTGGGCCACCTGCATTAAACGTTTAACTGTAAAAATCGGTTACTATATCAAACAGTAAACTTAATCAAACAGTTACTATATCAAACAGTAAACTATATCCAACAGTTACTATATCAAACAGTAAAATTATAAATCAGGTTATTATTGCGCCAGAAGATGCTTCAGAAATTTGCTAGGATTTTTTAGAAACATTTTTCTAATATCGGATATCAGAATCAATATAGGTACCTCTACTAATTTTGAAAAATACACAACCTTGAATATTTACGTCCGACAGAATAGACGAATATGATCGTAGGATCTGCTAAGCTTTAAATAAGGATCAGCTTTTAAAATATCACAGAAACGAGTTGAAATTTTTCAAGAATCAATCGAAATGAAATTAATGCTATAGGCCCAAGACTTAAGTGCACCCAATATGTTAAACAATTTAAAAATCAACCATAGCTTAGTCCTTATGAACAGCCGTTGAGATCCAATTATAAACGCCAGATTTTGGATTTTCTACAATTTCCTTAACTTCTCTCTATAATGTACAAAATTACACATTACAAATTTTTGTAATTATACTAAATTAAGGAAATAATACAAAAATATTTGATGTTGCCATTTAGTTTTTACTTGCTGTACATAAGGACTATATTCAAATTCACTTTATGCAGCTCTTGCCAAATCCTCCTTGGAGAAGAAAGTTAGGTTAGGTTGTAATGAACAAATATGTAGACCAGGATAAGTGAGAATTCAATTCATAGCCTGAGCATCCGGATCAAGGGACCAACCATCAGACCAATGTCTAAATGCAATGCATTTATTGCAATGCATTTATTGTTGGAGAGTGACAAAACATAAACTATAATGTAACTGTAAAAAGTTAGCTTTAAGCTTAAAAATATGTATCGCGTACATGTGTATACATACATACATATGTTGCAAGAATATGAGCCTTTTTTGCTGTTTATTATTTTCCTAATACAATCTTGATGGTATTGGCGGAAATATTAGAATTAGGACGTACTAAAAACATTGAAAAAGCATTTGTAGCCAAACGTGCCTGCAAGGTAACATATATGTTGGTGTGTGTACAATAAATCAGCTGTTAAATTTTCCCTTTCATTGAATTTAACCGACTAGTCAAGAAAAAATACATATGTACGTACGTATGTACATCAAGGTTAGCAAGCACAAAATACATACATACAAGCAAGCATACATACAATTGCATTCATACAATTAAATATGCATAATTAAAAATATTCTACGTCATCACCATTTTTTTATGATTCCAATCCTCTAAACAAATTTCGAACAATAATTTTATGAATAATAATTTTCATAACTTTTTTAGGACACAACCTACTCTGATTACGTTCCTCAAACTATTTTTAAATTGTCTATTGGTTTCCTTTCTTTCCAATAGCCACACCTCAAACAGTAACAACCGCCAACCAAAACAGCTGCTTACCCTACTTTTACTTTTACAATTTTTGATTTAATAAAAATAAATAAGAGTACAAACACTAATACACACAGCTCTTTGACTAGCTCGCTCAAAGTACGGCGAGAGCGAGTGTTGCCAGATAACGTGTGAGAAATCCATATCGTAAAAACTCTGGCATTTCTTTTTCCGTTAAACACCGGCATACATATACCAAAAAAAATTGTTATTATAAAAGACTTCTTCCTATTCCGACAGTAAAACATGGAGGTAGCAATTGGAAAATTTTATATTTAGAGTCAGAATAAAATTCCAGTTTTTGTTAGAACCGTCCATACTACTTAGGGGAGGGGCTTATTCTTTTTTCTTAAGTTGGTAGGACTGTTTATGACTTCTGGGCCAAATTTCATGTCAATATATAACGCTAATATATTTACGCTTGTGATTACCAAACAAACAAGCGTTCATTTGACAATTTTTACAAGTCTGAAGAAAATTTCGACTACGGTTGCTGAAAATATTTGTTAAGTAAGACAAATATTGCAAAGAGGGCCAAGAACGTGTTTATGGCTCCAAACGCGCTCCAAACGCGCTCCAAACGGCTCAAAAATGGTTGGTTGACTGCTTCACCCCTTACTGATGATCGGAATATCAGAAGGATCTATGAAAACAATTTGGGTCAAATAAAGTCAAGTCACCCTCAATTTCTTGCAAAAAGTCCTTGCGTTTATGTGCATAAAGCAATGTTTTCTCAGTATCCGGACAATAAAAGGTGTGATAACGACATCCAAAATTTTAAGGCACTTCTTGCAAAAATTGGATTGTTTAAAAAAGGCAAGCTTAAAAATATTTTATTAAAAATTTGACATGAAAATAGAATACAACAAGTACTAAATACACAAATTTTAATTGGAAGTTTTATTTAAATACAGTTAAAAAAGAAAATATAAAATTTCGTTATTAGTAATGTTTCTGATTTATCAGACAAGCTATTGCTTAACAGTTTAAACTTAAAACACTCGAACATTAAGACACTGAAATAAATCCTACAATGACCGTTTCCAGCAAACTCTAAAAACACGGAGATTTAAGTTTCTAGAAAATATCTCATAAACTCGTTTGAGGGCAGAGCGTTTTGAATTGGGTCTAAAAAGCTTTCCGAATAGAAAATGGAAAAGCTTTTTTATTTTATCAGGTAAATCTGAATTGACTTACAAATGTAATTTAATGTTTAATGTCGGGGAGATACAAAAAAATACGTGTTTTATTTGTTGTTATATACATAATGTGAACTCGATTTTTATTAAAAACTTTGACTGCATAGTTGATTTTGTCGAGGGGGTGAGAAACCAAGGAGCCAATGAATGACTCTCTTTTACAGTGTGGACGTACTTTTGAATGTACAAATAAGCCGTAAAAGCTTTTTTCAGTGGTCTTTCAATTTGCGGCTTTATTGGTGTCGGTTGCGGTTCGTATCACGTCGGGTTGTGTTGTATGAACAGAAAGTTGAATATTATCATAAATCTTATCCCCAGTTTTGTTTTGATTCCGCGACAAAGGATACGTTAGTCAAGAGTATAATTAACCTTGCACTCTGTAACTTCCAGATACGAAATGGAGGTATTATAAAGAATGTGTGTATAAGTAAAGTTCTACGATGTCTGCATATACATACAAAATTTAAATTATGCAGAATGTGGACTATGTTGCAAAGTCAAATATTCAAAATAGATTTAGGTACGAGTCCGGATTTAAATATTCTGACCAACAAACGAAACGTGAGTATGTACATACATATGTATGTACATGTCAATGAATGCACGTGCATATACATATATATGTATATGTATATAATCTCATGACTATATGGGGGACATATGTACATAAAAAAAATTACATAAATATATATACCCTTAACATATATAAACTTTCCGGTTTTCCCATCCCTCGTCTCTGTCGTATCTCTACCACTTTGGAAAGCAAAAACGGCATCAGAAACAGTGTGTATATATGTGTACATATACAGACATAAATTGTACATTTATAAGTTCGGATGCTTTTGCCTATGTAAATATCTATGTATATACCTATATACTAATACACAAATGACGAGCAGGGATATCTATATTCCTATATACATATGCATAAAATAAAAAGAATATGCATCACACAGCCCATGCATACGAATCGAATAGCAACTCGCCTTTTATTTTTGTATCTGGTCTGAGTCTGTATTTTGTAGCTGTGAATAGGTAGTGGTGGGCATACATATATACATATATGTATACTGTCAAGATCTATTGTGTTAAGGTACACAAAAATAGTGGTTAATGTGTATTTAGCTGAAAACAAATTTCCAATAATACTGAAAATGGCTTTATTATGACAAAATAAAAACAACTTCCGAATAGGTTTCCACCTTTTGTTTTCTGAATATTAATATCTACGAAATATGGAAACATTTTTTGGTATTACTTATGCATGTACAATGTACATATATTTGACTTTGGTCTTTTTAATTTAAGAGCTAAAGTTTCTGTTCTTTACGATTTTGTTTTGATTCATTCAAATTCATACAACTTTCATAGAATAATGCATTTGTACTTTAATTAGGCACATTCATAAATTATAAAGCGGAATCCCAAAATCTTCGACAGGAAGACAGTAAATACCCCAAGATTGGTATTGTATATGTTCAGACCAGAGTACTATTAATTCAGATCAAGCTTCGTTCACATACATACGTTCCATACGTTCCTTATTCACATATGTACATATGTACGTTCTCCGAGATGGGTAGTGCAAAACCTGTATTAGGCATTATTTAACATTTACGAAGATCGAGTGGCATTATTTTTCTATTTGTTAAAAATTCTGATACATACATACGTACCTATGCGAGAAGATCGGACAATATATAATAAAGTGTCATCTCATCCATATAATTATCTATTTATTATTGGTCCCAAGATCTTAGTGCTTATACGGAAACAAAAGAACGGACACACAATCCAATAGATATACGGACATGGTTAAAAAGACTAGGTTGTTGATGTTCGAGTAATTACCCAATGGTGTCGAAAAAGCTTTCTCAATCCTGTTAGCCATATTTGAACTACCTAATCTCTACAATAAACGGTGTATTATGTACTCAGAGTCGTGTGATAACAGTTCACATTAAGTTTAATGGAAAAATTTTAAACGGTATTTTAAGGACTTTGAGATGTGTCAGCATATATCTGGGAAAAATATGTACATACATATGAATGTTCCGATAAATGATTATCCTCTATTCAAATGCGCGACCTTGTTCATAGTCGGTGACGCAACCCTGGGAAATATTGTTACTTCAACTCATTTAAACCAGACTTGCTTCTGCAATGTAAGATAATTTAAAAATCGTTTTTTCGAAATCACTTCTTAAAAACTGGGCGGACAAACTACGTCTAAAATCTTAACTCTAATTTATTGAACGGATCATGTTGACAGCTTCAGAAATATATTGTTCCGTTTTTTGATTTTTTTTTTTTTTTTTTAGAAATTTCTTAATTACAAACAATTTAATTCACGAAAAATTCCTACATATAATACTATAATACTATATAAATTTTATATATATATACAAATTTATACTAAAGAAAATGTCGATGCAATAGGTTGGCAGTATATAAAACTTATTTAAAGATAAGAGTAATAGATCTTATTAATAGCCAAGTGTAATAGGTAATCTTGTTACAGGTAAAACTTTGTGTTCGCTTTCTATTACAAAGGTCTTAAAAATGTAACCAACATTTGTTATGGGGTTGTATCATTGGGTGTTTGGGTTGTAAACTAGTATTGACGGAAATCTTTGTTTTGTTGAAAATGCAAAAGAACGAAATGCTGAACATAGTAATGTTGAGTACTGTATAACAAGTGCACATTTCGGCTCACACATAGAGAGGTTGTTTTCATGTACATACATAAACAAACGAGCTTTTTCGTAAGTGCGTATTCGCCTTGCTGTTGCTGATTTTGCTAAACTTTCTTGTAGTTGGATGCATACGTATGTTTTTATATGTACGTATGCATATATACGCAAGCACTCACATGAGAGCACGGATAGAGATGTGGCAATGTACAAAAGCATTTTATCTACCACTACATTTTCGCTTTGCTGCATTTGGGGCTTTTGCCTAATATTATATGTATGCACATTTGTATATTAAATTTCGCAGTATATGTGCATATAGTACTTCCAAGTCTATATAGGTACAATGTAAACGGTAAATATATAACATACATATGTACATATATGAGGACATATGCACATTACGTATTCTCCTTAGTTGTTTCATAAAGTGAGTTAATTTAGCTTTCCTTTTTATGTTTTATTTTCCTGATCTTTTTTTAGCAACAAAATGAATCCTTAGATTAAGTACCTATACATATTGTAGCCATTTCCATACTTTGATACATACGTAGATATGAGTTACACTTACGTGCGGTCCTCCTTCATTGTTTTAAGTATTAAATAATATAACCAAGCCGCTCTATAAACTCTGAATTCATGGAGCGTATGTACATAAATATTTAAATGTACAATATTTTAGTCGTTGGCTTAAATCTTTAAATGTGCACATTTGAATGTACATATGTGTACAAATGAGTATAAATCAACAGAAATTTAAAATGTTTTTCCTTATTTTTTAAACATGAAATAGTTTTTGCCAATTCAACAATTATAAAACCTAGCTCTACTATTAATTTTAATAAAGTTAACAAAGCTGCTATCGCATAACTGAAAAATTTTTACTATATATGTATGTTATTGATGTAATAAACAGGTTTTTAAATACAATATTAATTTTTATTTCAGGCAGAATTTATATTCATCAGATACCTAATATTCGAAAAGTTAAAACACTTTTAAAAACTAATAAAAAAAGGATGAATGTGGAATGTTTAATTAAAGAGTTTTCCCTTTAATGGACTAAATAATTTAAGGAGATGAAAGTGGAAAGTAAAAACACACCACTAATAAGTAGTTCCTTCACGTTAACATACAAAGTAGCTTCATTAATATTTATATTAACGCCAAGGCAAACAGTGCCTCTTGCTGTAATTTCTAAAGATATCATTCAAGCTCGAAAACATTTTAAATTCGGTCTGACTGAAGCAGGGATAGGATCGAAATATCTCTTTGGCTCTGTAATGGCATCAAATGTGGATAACATCTTGGCACCGACAGTAGAGACAGCGCCGATATTGACGCCAGCAACGCCATATTTGTCTATTTCGGAAAATTCTAAGAATAAAATTAATGAAAACACTGATAGTGAATACCAGAAACTACCCGCTGCAAAAAAAGGAAACACCATTCGAGATGAAAATGGGGATACTCAAATTAACGACTCCGTTTTGGATCCGAAAAGGAGTACCGCAGACACCAAATGCGCAGACACCAATAACGTGGCATTACCTTTGGATAAAAATTCTGAGAAAATAGTTACTTTTGACAATGAATATGTGCCGCCAGAGCAGGCACTGGTTACAAGTGTAGAGTTGGTAGTTCCTGCAGCACACATGTCTACGTCAGAGGACCATAGGCCTGACATGATAACAGAGTCTTCTTTGGCGACGTTATCAACAATCGGGAATAAAGTACAGTACAGCTCTGGGGATCTTTACCACTCTAGTAGTTCCTGCGATTCAACAAGAATATTAGTGGATGAGAAAATCGATGGTTGTGCAAATAACTCCTCCAATTTGAACATAAGAATTCCTACTAAATTAGCGTTAACAACAACAACAACGGGTGATATTTTGCTTGCTGATCGGAGCTCCGCTCTATGGACGCCACACCATGAGCAGTCAAGGGAAATTCACATGACGTCAGACAACAAGCAAGGTCCTGGGAATATCAGTAGCAGTCAATTGTTTCAACAGCAGCATCGCCACTCAGAACTACTGCTACAAATAGAAAAAGAAAGCTGCGAACCCGCGTCATTTATACACACACATTCATTGCCACTACAGCACCACATTGCTGCAGTCCAGGGGCAATATGAGTCAGCAGAGAGTCAACCGATTCTTGAAAATCATTTACAAAGTAACTTTTATTCACAAATAATGCAACAGCAGACATCCCACCAAAACCATCGTCAAAACCAACAAGAAGAGAGCATTTTAGAAAGCAGCCCTTTGCTTCAGCAGCATGCGAGTTATGCCATATACCCCCATTTTCAAAACCCTACTATATTTACAACACATCAAACTGATGATACCCACAACCAGCATCAGGAATCGCATACCCATCACATGAGTTGTCATAGTCACAGCCATCCTCAACCCGATTCACTTTCCCTGGAACATCAAAACCAGAGGCAACAGCAGCACCTTCAGCAGCAACAGAACCTTCAGCATCATCAACATCAACAACATATGCACGAATCCTACCATGACCTAATTATGGAGGATTTCCATGACGAACCAAGCTCAGCGTATAAATTGTAAGTAATTATTATAGCTTGTAAGCTTAATTTTAAGTTTATCCACCAATCTCTTAGTTATAATTGCTTTTACTGTTATTGTTTAGGTGTATATTAATTGTATGCGTTTCTTTGTAGAACGCTTTCTCCAAGCATCGCAAAGCCCGAAAATCAAGATGATGGTTATGAGACAAGCGCCGGTGATGTTTTGACTCCGAATTCTCATAGCTCTTCCGCTCATTCTGTTACGCCTCAGCATCAAATGCAACATTCTAATATTGGACTTATGTCGCAAAACTCTAAGAAGATTAATATTACCGGTCCTGCACCCAACAGTAGTCAAGAGACGGTACATGCTCCCCAGACTCAACATGAAGGTACTGTGTCTGGAATTTCTAACCAATCTGCATCTGTGGATCCATACAGATTTATGGGTCAAGAGCTACACTCACCAGCAAATACCAATATAGAGACTGCAGCCGTGGCATCAGGAAATTATGCTGTGCCAATCTCAGTACCAAATGGAAGTTTAGAACATACAACAGATGAAATATACCAAATCAGGCATCAAATTACAAACCATTTGGACCCATCTTCCAATATGCCATCGAAGCCAGCACCTAAAAAAAGAGGCCGCAAAAAGAAACTTCTTATGGATGGAGTTGACGTGGTATCCATATCCAAACCCATATCTCAAATCGAGTAAGTAACTATAAGTAAGAGATTTAGTAAAGAAGCAAAGCGTTACCGTAATCAATTCTCATATTTGTTATTTATTTTAAAAGCAATGCGGGTAGTAATACAATGTGCAAAGCGATTCCCAGCGATTCACTGCAGTCATTAAAACCTAAAGAGCGTAAAAAACATGACCGATTCAACGGAATGACTGAAGAGGAAGTTATTAAACGAACCATTCCAGACCATCTATGTGATAATCTTGATATCGTAATAGTGAGTTGTAAATTTCGTAGAACAAACTATACATACTCGTTAAATAAATTATAAAATTAAAATAAATTATGTTATATGTAAAATCCTAACATTCGCTAATTTTTTTTTTTTAATTTAGGTTGGAATAAATCCAGGCCTGTTCGCTGCGTATAAAGGCCATCACTATGCAGGCCCCGGTAATCACTTTTGGAAATGCCTTTACTTAGCTGGACTTACTCAAGAGCAGATGAGCGCGGATGAGGATCACAAACTTCTGAAGCAGGGCATTGGTTTCACTAACATGGTGGCGCGAGCCACTAAAGGGTCTGCCGACTTAACTAGAAAGGAAATCAAGGAGGGCAGTCGCATTCTTTTAGAAAAGTTGCAAAGGTTCCGTCCAAAAGTTGCTGTTTTTAATGGAAAACTAATATTCGAGGTTTTTTCGGGGAAAAAGGAATTTCACTTTGGACGGCAGCCTGATCGCGTTGATGGAACAGATACAGTGAGTAATAGTTAATTATTCGAAATTAAACAGGTCAGAATTATTAAACTAAATTATAATTAAAGCTATCCTATTATATTCGGATCTTGTAGAGCACAAGAGAAGCTTTCCGTCATCAATGGCGTATAGAATTTGTAAATAAATAAATTCATTTTTTTAGTACTTATAGTACTTATTAATAAATCTGGAAATTTTGTAAAATTTTTTGTATATGTATTGAATGTATATAAATAAGTAGGACAAGGTATATTGATTTCGTACGAAAGTATACATAATGGAGAGGGTAAAGTCAGCGACCCAACGAAGTATATATATTCTAGCCCGCCGTCAACAACCAAATTTTGTATTAGCTTAGCCAATATATATCTTTACCAAAAAAAAAAAAAAAAAAAGCACTGACTCCCCTCCGCACCCCCTCAAACAGGGGGAAATCAAGAATCGGCTATTTATAGACTCGACTATAATCATTCTTGTTTTTTGTGCAGTTAAATGTATTCCAATTTCCTTTTTTTTTCTATTTAATAACTTATGCATTTTGTTTTTATTCCAGTATATTTGGGTGATGCCATCATCATCAGCACGGTGTGCGCAATTGCCTCGAGCTGCCGATAAGGTACCATTTTATGCTGCTTTAAAAAAATTCAGAGATTTTCTGAATGGTTTGATACCTCAATTCGATGAGTCAGAATGTGTTTTTACTGAACAGCGTATCCGCCAATGCAGTGAGCAAAATCAAACCGAGGCCAGTGAAAAAATTGGTCAATCCCATCAACCTGGAGTATCTGATAATCACAGCCCGCTGACTTTTATAGACAATAATGGTGGTTCAGGTGGCGTTACTGGTAATTGCGGGAACGCTTTGGCTTGCGCTGAAGGTCAGGCTCAGTTTTTACCACATATGTTTAACGCCACAATTGTTCGTAGCGTGGATGATCATAGCTCTTTTCCTTTCACAGGTGGGGAAAGCTCAATGCTACCAGGTTCAAACCCAAACTCTACCGGCGTGGAAGACAGCTCCTATCTTCCTGTTTTTGTGCAGCAACAGACTATATCACAACAGCCACAAGAAAAAAAGAAACGTGGGCGTCCAAAGAAGATTAAGGGGCAGGAAGTTATTGATCACGTAACAGGAAATAAAGTATCCATATCTGGACAACAGATGCCCCACCACGATTTTAACAATATACTTAATTTGTCTATGATCTCGGGTGGTGGCAATACAGAAATGCCTAAGAAGAAACGCGGCAGACCAAAAAAACTGAAACCGTCAATTGATGATGTAATTGGAGTAAAACAGATACACCATGCAAAGTCGGCTTCACAATCAACAGGTTTATCCGTAAGCTCTGTGCATTCATTATCCGTTGAGCATATGGTCCAATCCCCACAAAGCAATCATCAAATACCCCCCAGCTTATATAACACCCCGCCCCCATCACATATGATATACAATGCTTCTGCATCGCCAATGGCGTCTCCTGCACTTAATTGTAACTACCCTCAAGTGCATGGACAAGGCACTCCACCTGTGGGACAAACATCTAGTATTGCCCAAGGCACGCCGCCTATTATTGATCCGCAAAACGAGCAAATACCTTCACAGAAGCAAATTCAGTCTAGAGCTGTGGAACTTGGCATTGACATACGAGATCAGCCAAACTTGGGAGAAACACCTCCACCGAATTCGCCTAACATTTGCACCAGTGTCGACTTTGATGGGCCAGAACATTCTAATACCGGAGTAGAGCAAAGTAAAGCATGTGTGTTAGCACAACAACATCAACGGATTATTAGTGAGTCCCAATACGAAAATTCTACGCATGAAACTGAGTTGAACCCGGCCCATTCCCAAGAACACTACCAGCAGTGGATTTCATCTCACTCACATCATCAGTCTACACAAAAGCTTGTAAATCAGCAGCTGACTCAGCCCTTAATTCCTTATCATCAACCGTCAGAGCATTGGCAACGCTATGAGGATCAAAATTCAAATCCTTATATGTTGATTACACCCCATCACCAGCATCTAAGTCCAAGGTTATCCAATGAAAGTCATCAAAATCCTAGCCATTCGGGTCATATAGGTTCGGATGTGGCTCGTAAAAGCTTGTCTGGCTTGGAGTCGCTGGTTGATCAAATTCCTACAATCAGGGAACATGAACCATCTGCAACGGCAGCTGCTGCAGCTGCTGTTGAAAGTCGTTTGTTAAGTCTTCAGCAACAACAGACCCCTCAGCCAAAACGACATGATAATTCGGTCCAAGAGGAGTCTTGTAGGCCTATAACTGAAAACAATGTCGTTAATAACAGTTTTTCGGTTAGCAGTCTCGCTGCTTCAGCGTCAAATTCAACAACTGACAATGAAACGTTATATAGAAACAGTGCACATAGTGAAGGAAATCGAGAATTAACTATTAACAACAATAACAATTGTAACAATAACGTTGAGTATCCTCTTCATGGCCCGTCAAGTTATCCACACCATGCATCTCATCTGATTAGTGGTGGTGGACTTGGGTCAGGTATAAATGGTACAGAACAAAATTTGCATACACATCCAATGTATGTGGACCCAACTCATATTACCAACCACATGTCACATATCTCACCAATGAATGTGAACCCTGTGTATGGACCAACGGCATATGGATCTCATCCTCAACACAATACAAGTAATTATGCAACAACCCATGGTCATTACAGTTTGGGTAGTCCCGTCCCGGCAGCAGGCCCAAACAGCACTTCAACCATACATATGCCAAGCCCCAATTACCCTTATGGACATCACCCATATAGTCACACACCCCCACAAGCAAATTATTCAAACTATCCTCACCCACACTCTCATCACCATACGCACCATAATCATCCTCCGCATCATCTTAGTGTTTTTGATCGACTTAAGCCGTCCGACATAGGTGGGTACGGCGGATTTTAATTAATGTAACACATCCAGAAAAGCGAATATTGCGAATTAATCGCTTTGCGGTTCCGCGTCTGCCGCATCTTAGCAATATTTATCAATCTCCGGCATTGCCGATTATATGTTAAGATATCTTAGATCTTATATATACAATAAGATAACCAAAGACTCCGCCTAATTTAATTTTTTAAGCGTTACATAGTTAAACTGATAACACTAAATTTAGTTTAATTATTAATTTAATAATATACGTAACATACAGGATCCATTTGTACCCAATATTTAATAAATGTAATCTTCGTAACTCATGCCTACATACATATGTATACAGCTAAAAACATGCATATTCATAACAAAATCATGCATGTACACATGTCTATGTATACCCCATACATATACTATTTTTAATTTGGTATTACACAACAGAAAACTTAGCAGTATAATCCGTTAGCTATAGCGCGGATAATGGGATATATTCTCGTTGGCCCTTTACAATATATTTTAAGTTCTTTACTTCCCATATTAACTTAAAATATACAATAATTTTGTTTTTGGAAGTGCATTGTGACAGTATGTATGCAACCTTTAAATACTTACAATCGAATACGTAAACAATAATCCTATATACTATATGCAATTAAATAAAGAATGATTAAAATGCGTTATTATTTTTAAGAATTTTTAATAATCATTTGAAAATTGTAATATGTGTAAAAAGTTTTTTTATATATCAAATTACAAAACTGTAAGAGTTTTGTTATATTGACAAAAATAATATCTATATCAAGGACTCCTTGAAGTCTATAAGTTCACATTTGCTGATATCAGCAATTCAACCATTTATAGGGATAAACTGTAAGCATACAAATACTGTTTATGTACATAATGCATTCATAAATTCATATACTCTTTGGAATTGTACAGTGTGTACATTTTCCTAGTATTTATTATACTCAATGCAGCTCTAAAAGTTTCGAATTTAAATTTTAAAATATGAAAAAGATTTTGTAAAAAAAACATAATTTGTAATAATTTGATGTATACACATTATCACTAATTAACATGATATAACAAATGTTTTGAAAGGTGCAATAAATAAATGAATATTAAGTAGAGAACTTACCAATCTATAATTATAACAAATTAATTGCATTTTATTTGGATACGTCTATTTCATTACCTGTAGTCAAATGTAATGTACAGACAGACGGACATGGCTATATCGATTTTTGATGCTGATCCAGAAAATATATAGGTACTTTGTGGGGTCGGAGACGTTTCCTTTTGCGTGTTACATACATTTGCATAAAATCAATATACCATTTGTACCTTGTACATGATATAACAAGTAAAAACAATTATAGGTGAATGTCTCGACTTTATATACCCGGTTCTCAATTTCACCTGGTTTTTGACACATTATAAGAAGGTAGCCGATTTTGAAAATAAACTTGTGCTGAACTGGTATGCCCAGAACCACAAAGTGCAATTAGTTTTTCTCTATCTATTATAGTCTCAAAAATCTAGGCGTTCATGCGGACAGACGGACATGGTTATATATACTCGGCTGTTGATGCTGATCAAGAATATATAGGGTCGAAAAAGCTTCCTTTTCCCTTTTACATACATTCGCACGAATTTAATATACCCCTGTTCCTTTTAAGAACCGGGTATAAAAAGATTTGGTCCTTAATGATTTTATATAATAATTCTTAAATTGCGATATCTAAAATGGTTGAATTTGGCTTCTCTACCAATAAACAGCTTTTTTAAAAAAAAAAAATCGAATTCATAATAAAGGCCCACAAAAAATATTTTCTGATAAGTGGATTAAATACTATAAAAGCTAAACCCTTTATGTCGGCTCCAAAGCTGACCGCGGAGATGGAGGAAGATTGTGGAATCTCTACCAATCTCCTAACCCTCCGCCGTATTATATCTGGTGGCCAAGACAAAAACATTAAAAGACATTTTTCGCTTTCCAATAACCATGTTGGGAAAGTTTTTACCATCTGGATCAAGGCAATTCCCCCCCACGAGTCAAAATGTAATATTTTAAGATCAGGCGAAAGCACCGTGTGTAGTGAGTACTGTATACTGAGTTTAAAGCATACCATTTGAGACCAACCTTCAAAGATGGTGGTGACCACGAAATTGTATGAGCATGAATGTCATAGACTCCACTATTTACTTTAGCTGTCGAGGAAGTTTTTGCTATGACAGCTAAGGCCTTTGAATGATATCTGAATGATATCTGTTTATGTCTAATTAATTTATAATTGTGAATTTATGTGTGGTGATATAAGATTGAGATTTGTAGGTATTGCAGAAAGTTTACAATGTTTGAGGGAATAGGGCTTAAAAGGGAGATTTTAGGATTGGTCTTCTTAAACATGTTAAATCTATGGTTCTTTAATGAATTGAAAGTGGTCAGTAGTTGTGATATGTTGTCGATGTAAAACGAGCAGATTTCGGCTTAGGTGTGATCAAGGTAGTACTTGTTTGGAATTTTTGTGTGTCCAAGTCAGAGGCGTGTGAATTTTGTTTTGACTCTTCGCGAGATCGACCTGTTTTTGTAAAGCTACTGCTACGAAAAACAGCTGGTTATTAAGAGGTACCGCAGTACAGGAAGACTAGGACCGTCTTTAAAGATTGAGGCCAGGCTACGGAACAAGCACGACCACTCACCAAAGGAGGCAGGCAGTCTCAAGAGGGCCAAGGCTAAGATCGAAGAGAGTCGTGGCTTTCGACTGTAGTGCTTTGATAGCAGCTTGGCTCCTTTCACAGCTTTTCCAGAGATGCAAGGGCACTGGTGACTCACTTCAAGGTGATGTCGTCCTTACAGCTAAGCAGCTTTACTCTTTCTAGCCATCCCGCGTTCTCGAACGCGACGGGCTGGGACTCTGCTCCGCCTCACGAGCTCGTCGAGCAGCTTGGACTCGACGGTCCTCCACTGCTCCGCCTTCATGCGGCTGTTGGGATCGCTCTTGTCGACTAGAGCGACCACGAGGTGTTTTCTCGCGATATCGGGCTTCTTGAGACTGCTCGCCTTCTCTGGTGAGAGGTCGTGCTTTCCAGTAGAGACTAGGGGGTTTCGTGGCGTAGCTGGTAGGTGCACTGCTCCTACCAGTTACACCGCGAAGTTCGTGGGTTCGACTCCCACGCATGCCAATTATTGGCATGCCCTCACTCTCTTTCGGCAACTCCTCCGAAATGCATAGAGTGGTTAACCACAACATGCCGAGGCGACCGCACGATCAACGGCCCAGCGGTTAGCGCCTCTGCCTAACAAGCAAGAGGTCGCGGGTTCGATTCCCACACGGGCGGAATATTTAATATCGCTGGCTTCCAACTTAATGCATTGGAAAAACCGAAAGCGGCGTTCCCAGCCGACGTCAGGTGGCAGCCCCACTACTGGGATAAGTCGCATCCGGCCAATTCACTGATTACCGAAACTAATACGAGAGAAATTACGAACCAACCCCCAAACCCGATGACGACTATACGCATATCAAAACGGACACGAATTGGACAATGGAACGTGAGGACGCTAATGGAACCAACCAGACTGGTGCAGTTTGAAGGCCCAACGGGAGACGCCAGCGATGACATCAAAGACGACTTCTATAATGCCCTCACATCTTCACTCACAAGGGTAGAGAGAGGCGACATCAAAATAGTCATGGGAGACTTCAACGCGAAACTCGGCCCCAACAACAACGGATTGGAACCAATCATGAGCCGGCACGGTATCGGCACACGCAGTAACAATGGCGATAGACTGATCGACTTATGCCAGACGTTTCAACTAGTCCTTCGAGGGACTGTATTCCCGCATAAAGAAGTCCACAAGTATACTTGGACATCTCAAACGGGAATACACGTAACCAAATAGACCACATCTGCATAAGTCGATTATGGAGGCGTTCCATAAGCGATGAACGCAACAGGAGAGGCGCGTCTATTGACAGTGACCACGAGCTAGTGTTCGGGGATCTCTCAATCAAATTGAGGCGTATCCGTACTGTCACCAGAGAAACAAGAAGACCCCTGAACCTACACCGACTTGGCGACCCCACTGTATCGGCCAGAATAAGAACAACACTACGAGAGCAAATGATACCGGAGCAGAGTCACCCGTGGGAAGCCACATGCAGCATACTGAGGAGCACTGCAGAGGAGACACTTGGCTCCCTCTTGGCACATGGGAACTGATCAGCAGAAGAAACAGCTTCAAGTCGATAGCTGATCACGACGGCAGAGCTCGCAACGAACATCGTGCGCTATGCAAGATGGTGAAGAAAGCAGCTAGGAACGACAAGAGGGCATTTCTGAATAGGCTTGCTGAGAATGCAGAAAGCGCAGCCAATACCAACAACATGCGCTCTCTGTACCGGTTAATTGGCAAAATGTCCGGAGCCAATCAGAAGCAATCCCATCCCGTACGAGACTCAGACGGAACACTCCTAGCTGAAGATGATGAGCAAATCCAGAGATGGCGACGACACTTCATGGAGATAAGCTGCACAGAACAACCAAGCAGCACGCAAGATGACTTGAGAAGCATCGTTCCCAACACTAACATCAGGATATCTTCCGCGCCTCCCTCAATCGGAGAAATACGAGATGCAATCAGGAAACTGAAGAACAACAACGGCATATCTGCCGAACTTCTCCAAGCAGATGCGTAACTAGTGGCCGAGACATTGCATCCACACTTCAAAGAAATTTGGGAGAGTGAGCAAGTTCCAGCAGCATGGAAGAGAGGAATCATCGTCAAGCTACCGAAGAAGGGAGACCTCAGCGACTGCAACAACTGGCAAGGAATGACCATTCTGAACACTAGCTACAAGATCTTAGCTACACTTCTGAATGAACGCCAAATGGAGAAGATCGAACCCACAATACGGGACGAACAAGGTGGATTCAGACCACACAGGAGTTACGTCGACCAGGCAAACACACTACGCGCAATAACCGAACAAGCTGTGGAATGGAGATCCCCGCTTTACCTCCTGTTCATCGACTTTCAGAAGGCGTTCGACTCAGTGGATAGAGCAGCAATATGGCGGGCGCTCGCACGGAAGGCAGTGCCAATCAACATCATAAACATTGTGCGAGCAATGTTCGATGGTGCAGATATGGCAGTATTGCACAATGGGAAGACAAGTGCACCCTTCCAGACAAATACCCGCGTCAAACAAGGCTGCCCCCTTTCGCCGCTACTGTTCAACCTGGTATTAGGCGAGTTTATGAGAGACATAAGCAGATCCAAACGCGGGATCACATGGAGCTTCACCCGCCAACTCAAAGACTTGGATTACTCGGATGACATATGTCTCCTATCTCACAGGCTCGTTGACATCCAAGTCAAAGCAGAAGACCTCGAGACCCGGGACAAAGTAGTCGGACTCACAATTAACGCGTCCAAAACAAAGGCGATGCGGTTTAAAATTCCAATCAAGGAAACATCAACATCAGCGGTAAAAATGTCGAGTTTGTCGACAGCTTTACCTACATTGGCACCATCATAACATCAAACGGTGGTGTGGAAAAAGATGTGGAGAACCGACTGAGCAAAGCAAGATCAGCATTTGGATATACCGCATATGGAGAAACCAGCAAATAACGAGAAGAACAAAGCTGCGTATCTTCAATGCGTGCGTAAAATCCAATCTGCAAGGAAGCAGACGAGTCGGACGCTCCAAACCTGGCGTCGTACAACAATACTAGACCTGTCCCGAAACAACACCACCTTGGACACCGCCAAACAAACAGAACCAAACAGAGTCCGTTGGAAGGCTCTCGTAGAAGCCCTAAGCCCTAAGTAACAAGGAAAAAAAAAATTTTTTAAGAGCAGAAGAGATACAAAAAATTTCTTACTCAGTATGGATACAAAAATATTTGTTTTCTCAAAACTCATTAAATCCTGTATATCGTTTACCACAAAATTGTTTGAGCTTATGAAATTCGATAATTCTTGCTGACGAGTCAAAATTTAATTTTTTGGGTCAAACGGAAACGGAAATCACGATGTGAGCATAATGGTATGGGCATAACCATGTTTCTATAATTTTTTTAAACAGCGTTCAAATAATTCGCATTTACACATGTTTGAGAATACTTATATATAGGACTCCAATTTATTTTTGCAGCTCTGTTTTGGATATTTTTGGATCTAGTTGTCCAAAAAAGATTTAAGTAATATAATACGAGTAACTCATTCCTTGATTACGATTGGAATGAAAGCTTTATTAATATAAATTTTGTTTATCTGTTTAAAAATATTCGCATATACCTACATATAACTATTTGAATTATGTGGATTCTAATAAATGACTTCCATTATAGTTGTTAACTTTGGATCTTAGCTTAGAATTCCAAATAAAACAATTAAATATAAGTTTTAATTTTTATTAGTAATATGATTTTCCGCACTGCTGTCGTGGAATGTGTGGTATTTCCTTAGTATATAAATATGTAAGAATATATTTACAACATGGTGGAAACTAATAAAATAAAGTGTGGAGCAATAAAAATATAATTTTAAATAAGGGAAAAGTTACTTTTGTAATGTACAATAAATACAGATAAGACAAAAAATATGGAAGCTACGGCCAATTCAAGTTTTAGCCACCCGTTGCAAATACTAATAGCCGATATTATCTATGTATTTCCGTCAAACAATCAGCACGGGCATACATATACTGCGCGCCACTTGAACAGGTGCAATATATTTAAATGTATATCTTTAGACCTTCACGAGTACCATTACGAATTTGTAGCATTAAATATTTGAGAATTAACTATTAAACATTACCTGAAATGGATGCCTAGTTGTAATCACACCAGTTTGTCAATAGTTGTCACCGTGAGAGCGCTCTTCATTTACATTTGTGCGTTTATAGTATGTTATAAACTAGAGTTTTGGCACAACAAAGAATTTACTTCATTTATTTAATCCAAAAGCTTAAATGTAAAGGTTCTCCAATACTAAAAATACAAAAATTGACAAAACCACAAACGATTTTTTGTTGTATCTTTATTAAGTTATAATTTTATAATATATGCACATCTTCGCCAATCGGTAAATGTATAGGAACTTTTATAAATATGTATTTATATGTATCTTTCTTATTTAATTTTGCGCAATTTTTGCAGCAACTTCGATTAATACATACGTTTTTTATAATTACGTTTAGTTACTTAAATCGATTGAATGAACCGAATACTACGGTTTTTAAACATATTCATATGCATATGCATATATGTATGTGCTTCTCTTTTGACATTATAAACTCAAAAGAATACACATCAAATGGGTAGTTATATTATCGGTATGTGTATGTATAATAAAAATAAAAATAACATAATGGTTATAAGGTTGTATTTGTGAATACTTGAATGTGCAGGCCAAACATATGGAGTTTTAGACTACCTTTCATATATCGTGATATGTAATATGCTTATACATACATATGTAATGCTAAGAACTGAGCAAAGTTTTAAAATCAAATGTATTTTCATTATTTTTTTGTAATGTAATTTTTTCTGTTATGTGATGTGCTATTGTATGTTTTTACAATAACGCCATAAAAATATTAGTATTCCATTTACATATGCAAATAGGTGCTATTTATTTTTTTTCCGATATATGAAAATAAATGTTTAATTCTCCATGGGAAATCTTTCCAATTTAGGATTGAACCCATTTTAGAAATTGGTATTACATCATATTTTAAAAACTTTCTTTAATTTATTATAATAAATATTGTATTTTTATTTTTTGTGAGCTATATGTTGTAAACCTAAAAGTCATGAATAATTTTTAAACTTCAAATCGAAAGTGTCAAAACATCCAGCGAAGAAAAAATAATTTGTGGAAGTTATTTCTTAATTTTTTTTGGCCAGTTGAGTTTATCGATAATCTGGACATATAATGGCATTATTCGTTTTATTTATTTGACCATAAAAAAAAATTAACAGAAAATGATTTCATACCTCAAACTGTAAATCTGAACTTACATTTAAATATGTATATTTGAATTCGATTTTATATTTAATACTATAGGAACTTCATAGTAAAGTTTGTCTTATGCATATCTCAACATTTCATCATTTTATTTAACAGTACTCTTAGTGCGTGTTAGGTGTATAAAATAATAGATATTTAGATCAAATAAATTAAAAATGTGTTGTTTAAATGAGCCTAAAAAAATCTGTTTAATGTAGGTTTGATTGAAATATGTTACCACATGTGCTAAATCAATATATTTAATAAATACAACGGTAGAGTAAAAAACTGAATAAGTTCTCTCAATATTCAGATTTGTAAAAATTTCATAACAAAATTATCAAATGTTGGAATAGCATTAGCCTCCGCAACGTCTTGGAGTCTGGAATTTTTTTTTCAATATTACAAATAATTTAAGATTATATTTTAACAAATATTATTTAACAAGAAAACAATTCGGTATGTGAAAACAAATAAAAATATCTTGTACGAGTATATACACACATATGTATATAGAAATCAGCTTTTTTCCAACACAAATTAAAAAAGCATAAAATTGTATTTAAAATAGGATATTGAGTGTTCATTGCGTAAGAATTTACTACATTGCAAAATAAGAGATTGGCACTTTTTTCCTCAGTGAAGGTGACTGGTAATTACGATTGGATTTTCATTCATATACACTTAAAAAAAAGAATTAAACATTTTGTAGGATCTTAAGTGTAGGTATTATATTTATTTGGTTTGTATAGAGTTTTTAAAGGAGTTCGGCACGCCGAAGCTGATCTTAGTACTAACGTCATTTAAATTCTAAGTTTTTAAAATAGAAAACAAAGGCATAAAGCAATCAAATGCTAGGAACTCAGTTTGCGTCATTAAATCTAATGCTTGTGTCAAATAACTATAATATAATATATATTTATGACATAATATTACTTTTTAAGAGCTGCGTATGCTTTCTCACTTGATAACGTTTTATACCTTCATTTTATAGGCTCAAGAATTGCCACAATTGTGTACAGCTATGTATAGGATTATCGCAATGTTATATTTTGAATAGTTAGGAACACTTCCGTATAATTAAGAAATTCTTACCAATGTTATATTAGTTAATAGCAAGGTTTTCTTTACAAATATTTGTATATGAGCATGGAATCAAGGAATATCTATGCTTTTAATTTCTTTATTAAAATAGGAACTATCATGTTTTCATAGTGTGTTTATATTCGGGATAGTATAATTCAGATGCTTATAATTTCTGCAACTCATTTTTAAATGAGTACTCATAGCCTGAAAGGAGATATTGTTAAGCGCTTTCAAAATTATTAATATAAGCAACATACCTGCTCTTTGTACACTTTCGTCTACAATAGGCCATATACACATTCCAAATTCACTTTCCACCTATAACTAATAAAATAATAGTTACTAATCTGCTCCACTAAATGATATGGTGGATGCGCCACACCAACTGGAAAATATTATTACACAATAAAAGAAAATTTTTACAATAAAATAATCAATCTAAAAAAAAAACGCAAGATTAAAATAAATGGATTTTAAAATGAAAGTTTATTTGTACACAATTTTAGAATTTAAATGTAGAGACTCATGTCATATATTGAATATCTTAATTATATTTATATGGTTCAGTATCGTTTATTTTAGCACCAAACAAATGACAGTCCCTCGACTTATAAAAATTTACTTATTTGTATTGTAGTTGAAGTTGTCTAGATTATATCGAACGCTGTGGAAGTGTAGGCTTAAGGCATTTTATGAAGAGATATTCAAAGTACCATGTACTACTTGGTTCATCTAGTTCAACACTAAGTGTTGTAAGTTTAATTACTCGTAATTGAGTCATTCTTAATTTCACTTCATTACAACAATTACCTAGCTCTGAGTAATACTATAACTAATTACCGAAATTTGACATATGTTATATTAATTCACAATATTTGTATTTGTGTAAATACTGTTTCACTGTGTAAATAATTTTTTAATTTTATAACTGCGAGGCATTAAATTAATTATACTTCCATTTTCGTTTTAAGAAAACTCTAAAGTGGTTTTCTCGTAAAAATTACATATTATCGTATATTTTTGATTTAAAGAAATCAAATATAAATTTAAGGATCATGCTAAATAAGCAAAAACAATTATATAAAAACCAAACTAGAATATGGATGCAAATAGGTCAAAACAGTCAAACTCGCCGACACTCTTACCGGTGATATGATTTCGGTTAAATAGCTGCTGAATGAGATCCTGATTACCAGCGACGTTGCGCACATTTTCGGATTCGACATCAGCAGTGGAGTGATGTTGGATTTTATTACCGGTAGTAGCGTCAAAGTCTAACATGCAATTTTCTTTCGGTGATAATTTGGAATCTAGTCCACCTGTAGATGTATGAGGAACCGCCGTATTTGAAACAACATGCTGGAACAGGAAAGCCTTTGATAAGTTGTAAAAACGTTTTTCCCTATCAGAATCATTGTCATCGCTGCCACTGCCATTGCTATGTGAGTAAAGCTCGGTGGTTTGTTCAAACATCTTTTTCATTTTACAAATGTGCTCTACGCTAAAAGCATGCTTTTGAATGTTGACTTGGGTAACTTGGCACAACTGGCAGTCTTGCAAATTTCTTTCGGGATCTTTTTCCATAGAAATGCCATTAACTTTATGGTCATGGGCTACGTCTTTGCCACTCGAGCCATCATAACTGTTATCGTCCGATATATGTGCATAATGACGCTGATTACGAGATTTTTTGTCTTTGGCTCGTGAATTTTGGAACCAGACCTGTAAATAATAAAAATAGTTATATTTTTAACCTAACATCTAAAATTTTGTTTTTAAATGTGATCTTAATATATTACCTTTCTGATCATATGTTTACGCAATCTTGAAAAATTATGACCTACTAATATCTGTCAGTATCCAAACAAATGTTCGTGTATCAGGTTTCTTATAGTCCGTTTTTTAATAAGTCAGTGTGCCGACGTCACTAAAATAAAATCAAAACAATAAAAATTACAAAAACATAAATTAAATCTTTGGAAATACAAATAAAGTTAAACGAATAGATGCAAGCAAAATGACAAAGTAAATACCTATTGAAGTAAATAATATCTATAATATATGTATAGATTGGGAAACACAAAAATAAACACATTAATTCACAACAAGCGACTCAATTTTAAACATAGTTATTTTACAAAGCTGACCGGAAAAGTCGGTTTTTCAATAGACATATTTATACAATAAATGTTCCTTATATACTTACTTGCACTACGCGTTTTTTAAGATTTACTTTTTTAGATATCTCTTCAAGCATTTTTCGGCTTGGATTAGATTCGGATTGATAGCATTCATACAAGAAGTTCAATTGTTCCGGAAGAATTGTGGTACGTAGACGTTTGTTTTGCTTCGATAAGACATTAACAGGAGACACAGAAGACCGTTTTTCTATATCGCTAACTTTAAGCGTAGAAGACATATTCGTTTCATCCTTTTGGCTCCCATTTTCGTCTTCTATGAACGTTAGGGTCTGAGAGTGGTTTTCTATCATAGTTGCATCCAGAAAGTCTTCCAGATTATGTAAATACTGAGGTTTATCCTTCTCATCTTTTTGTAAAGATATTGTACTTGAATTTTGAATTTTATCATCTGTTGATGTCAACGAAAACTCTTCTGAAACTTTAGTTGACTTAGTTTCTTGTTTTTCCATTTCATCCATTACAATGGCATTAAAGCTGTTATTCCCAAAAGTTTCCCCATTGCCTTTATGGTTAGATGGCGTTTTTTCTTGATTATGCCCATCTCCAGCATCGAGTTCATCCTGAATGTCCTTATATTGTTCAGGTTCCTGTACCAATTTCAAGGGCTCATCCACCGACGATTTTGGTATTTGCGATGGATGGTAGCCTAAACCATCAGGTATGGCTTTTGGCGAGGCAACTAACTGAAAAAACTTTTTTGATTCATTTAGTTGATAGTATTGAAGCAGAAACTCAATAGTTGGCTTTTTACTTGAACAGAAAGGGTGTTGAGGTTGGGTCTTTATCTTTAAGTTTGCCTCCTCCTGTTTTCGATAGTACTGTAGTAAAAAGTCGTAATTGCTAACCTTTTTTAACTCCCTTTGCTGATAGAAATTAGTAAGAAATTCCAAGTCGAACAATTCTGAATCGTGCCCTTGTTCTGACGACTGTATTGATTGATGATGTTGGTATTGTAGTAAGAATTGTTGTTTCCGTTCTGAGTTCGTTTCATACTGGATAAAATATTTGCAAAGAAAATCGTACTTCTTATGTGGATCCTCAAAATCATTTATAAATGACGAATCATCTGCGTTGGAAGAGCTATCGGAGTATTTTCGCTTTTTGGTTGGAGGAGATTGATGTTGAGCCACGGCTTGTTGCAAACTTTGCAATATACTACCGAATGGGCCAAAATTGGAGTCTGCACAAGAGTTCTGGCTTGCGGTGGTAAAGAGTGTTGAAGGATTCATAAGATGTAATAACTGGTGCTCTCGTAGTTGCTCTAATTGATTAAACTGCAATTCACATTTATCACAGTCAATTTTATCTGACCGATGAGGATGGTCCAAACTATTACTACGTTCTCGCTGGGGAGGCGTGGGAGTCGTTGACGGGCTGAAGTCGGTGAGTGACGCAGACTTAACAAATAAATTTTGTGGAGATGGTGATGCCCCAAAAGGTTGCTGCCCAGACTGAACCGGCGTGGAAACTGAGGATGAAATACTTTGGGGCACAGTTGTAGAACTAGGAGGACAAGCTCCAACATGGTGTATATCCATAGAAGAGTTTGAGTCTTCAGAGCTTAAATTTTGAGCAATTTGAGCTGCAGCAATTTGCGCCTTGGCTGACTTTTTATTATTTTCTTCCTTGAAACAGTGATTTTTTTGATGCCGTATAAGCTCGTAGTATCGTTGAAATACCAAACTACATTTCTTGCAAGCATAATTAATATTTTGTTTTTTAGTTTCCTCATTTTCAAACAGAGAATTATTTGGTTGATTTTCATATATTTTTCGCTGCTTTTGTCTGGCATTTTGAAACCAAACTACAATAACCCTAGGCGACAACAACAGAAGCTTGCTTAAATATTCAAGATCACTGTCTTTTGGGTATGAGTTGTTTTCGAAGAATTCTTGTAAAACCTTAATTTGGTAATCT
Organism: Drosophila ironensis; assembly: GCA_021223825.1. NCBI lineage: Eukaryota > Metazoa > Arthropoda > Insecta > Diptera > Drosophilidae > Drosophila > Drosophila ironensis. Next base: position 400,936 of record JAJJHQ010012234.1, read on the forward strand.
GTGAAACGTGTTCGATTGGCTCGTTTTCCACCTGATGCGGATGAAGAGGAGCTGGAGGTATTTTCATATTGAGTGTTTACATTGGACGAACTCGATGCTGGTACTGAGTTTTTTTCAAATGGTTTTCCACTTATCTGAAGTTTTTTAGGTGGTCCCATATTGCTGCCTATATTTTCTAATTGGTGGCTCATTAAATCGTTCATTGTGCCATATAGATTACCTACAGCGGCAGTACTCGGAGTGGGAGGACGTGACATTATATCTGAGCTTCCGCTCTCTGACTTTGTTTCGAAACTGTTTGTTTGGGCTGGGTGCTGTTGAATCTGACAGTTGTTCGACTCCATGTCTTGATTGTTTGTACATTGTTCGGAATGATCTAGTTGGGTTTGATGTTTGACAATATTCAAATTCTGTTGATGTTTTTTGTGAAATGTGAAATCATTGGCCCCATTTATATCATCTTGTGGTTCTGTTTTGATTTGCACTTCTACAGGAAATGGCAAGCCCGGATCCTTACCTACTTGCTGTCCAAAACATAAATTATAGTCAGATATATTCCCGCTTGAATTTGTCGATTCTGGACGAGAAGCGGGGGTTGTATTAGAAGCTGTCGCTGAGAAAAGCATGGACACGGACGCGGGTGTAATTTCGCATGTGGATACCATTGAAGTAGCATTATCCCCCGAGCTAGCTGTAACATTTCCAGATGACGGTGATGATATTGTGACTGATGTAGTCGTTCCGATGCAACCCATATCATTCAATGGCGTAACTTTTGCATGACCTGTACGTTCATACTCTTCTAAATTTAAAGTAGTTGACGGCGGATTATTGAAATTATAGGGTGAATCCTTATTTCGTTGGCGCTCTTTAAATAAAGTGTTTCGGAACCAATGTTTAACCACCTGAAATTTAAATATTTATCAAATTATATATTAAAGAAATATGAATATAAACTTTTACTACCTTCATTGGTAAATTCGATTTCTGTGACATTTCCAAAATGCTTTCCTCGCTGGGTGAATTATTTATATCAAAGTGCGCTCTTAAAATCTTTAACTGGTCATCTGTAATGCGGGTACGGGCCCGTTTTTGGTTGTTGGCAAGCTGAAAAATACAATCATCCTTTAAAACAAACTGTAAATCAAAGCTTTTCATGTACTTAGATTTTCATTTCAACAATACCCACCTGTGTATTAGTGTTTATATTGTTTTGAGCTTGAGATGGAACTGTGTTAGCGTTAGTAGAGTCTCCAGATAATGTCATTATATTACTCGGCGACTGCATCTCTGTCATCCCTGAGGTAGCGGTTGAATTACCTTTTGACATGGAATTAATGTTGCTTGCGGCTGAGTTCGCACCGAATACCAAGGGTGGCGCCAAATTCATAAAGTTAAGAGACATCAAATGATGAAATTGCATTAGATTAAGCATATCCACCGGGCTAATTGGCAATCCCGAAGAAGCGGTAATACCGCTAAATTGTTGTTGAATTTGTTGTAAATTTTGTAAATTCTGAAGCCCCTGCAATGACGACTATTTAAATTAAAAATATATTCGCCATTCCTTTAATTCAAAAATTACCTGAAGGTGCTGGGAAAATTCTCCGGCTGCAAGAGACAGTGGTTCCGGCCGCAGACTAAGTGTATCTGGGTTACTTTGTTGCTGTTTAAGCAAAGCATTTAAAGTAGCAAGATGCTGTTGTTGAGTTTGAATATCCACAGGTATAGAGCTAGATTGCATCGTTGTTGTTTCTTTGCTAGCTATTGAGTTGTCAGTAGCTTTTAATTCTGCAAATTATGAGACAGGATAAATATAGATATATAAGGTTATCTTAAAGATGCTCACCTTTTTGAGCCAAAAAAGCCTCTCCTGAAATGACCTTATCTGTATCATCTGTACTTGGAGTTGGTGACTGGGGACTGCTCACAATAACCGATGCTGCACCCTCCACGGAATGTGTCTGTTCCATATGCTTCTGCAGTGCTTGTGTGCTTCGAAAGTTACGCTGACAGAGCGAACACTTTGTAGCATCCCGCATTGTGTGATATAACATATGCGTGGTAAGTTTTTCTTGAGTTTTAAATGCCAGCGAACACTGTTTGCATCGATATTTGTAAACGTGCCGTTCTGAGATGACTAAGCTCATGTGTGAATCCTGATAGTGGTTGATCATGGCCGAAAGATTTCTGAAGCTCAAATAACATGGACGGCTGACGTGACTTCCTGCGAGACAAAAATACTCGCCGTTTTGTATAGAAAAGTGTTGGTTCTGTTGGGCATGTTGAAGCAGTTGTTCCTCATGCTTAAAGTTCGCTTCACACAATTGACAAGAAAGTCCTTGCATTCCCGCATTTATAGTTGAAGTATTCGACGTAGTACAACTGAAAGCCGCAGAAATACCTGATCCATCTTGGAGGCTACTAATGGGATTAACTGCAATACTTTCGGCATCACTTTTAGCAGGGAGTGAAGAACTGCTAGGAACTTGTGGATCTTCAGTTCCTGGATCACTGTGTTGATCCCATGCGGATTTGTCTACAAGGAGCAAAAGTCGGGCAAGACCATCTCTTGAAACGCTGTGAACTTCCGTTAAATGGGCTTCAAGGGAAGTTTTCTCACGGAAACGATTCTCTAGACATAGTGGACACTGCACCGCAGGTTTAGGGTCCCGAGTGGTTGCAGATTTTTGTGACTGGCTTGCCTTAGTGTTTTCGGTTAAATTATCAATAGGCTTATCGTCTTCAATGTGAGACATGGGATAATCTTCCTCCTCAAATCGCTCAGGCTTTATGGCTATAGGGTTGACGGTGCCAGATTCGGGAGGATCTTCATTAGTTGCGTTTATTGTGCTACATCGTTGCTGTACCACTGCCATAGCCGCTGCAGCTACGGCGTTTTGAAAAGCTTGTAGTGCGGCTGTATTTGTTGGTATGCTTATAAAATCATCACTGTCTGCATTAGTGTGTAGAGTCGCAATATGAACAGACATCTCTTTCTCTGATTGTACAAAATATTCGCAGAGATTGCACTTAAATACAGTAGTTGGGACACTTACAGACACATCCATCCCAAATTCATTTTGTAATCCGTGGCCCAACGGTTTTCCGCTCGAGCTCGAAGAGGGAGATAGTGGTCCAAAGATGATACCATCAGTAATAGCAGAAGATGCAGCAGCTGGTCCTGATAAAACATTGATTTCGGATGTAGCATTATTGCGTCTTATTGAATTTAAGCCAGTTTCAAAAATAATGTCTGAAATATATATTTAAAAATATTCAAGGCATCAGAAAAGACAAATATTTTTAATTTCATATTTGAAACAAAACAGTAAATATGAACATAGTGGAATGTCTCTACAAAAAATATTTAATACATTTAAACATATGTAAGCTAAATTATTTTTGTTATTGCATTGAACTTCTAGGAGCTTAGGGCGTATAAAAGTTCTAATGGTCAGGTTATTGGCTTGAGGCTCTCTCTCCTGATTCGAAAGCCTTCCTGAGGTGACGCGTTTGTCGGTTGCCAAGCATTTTCTAATGAAGTTCATTGTTTATTTTTGTCTAAAATAAGGTTTTTTGATAAAAAAAACCTTAAAACCCGATCGTGAGTTAGTTAAGCTTATTGATCTCAAACCCTAACTACTAGACTATAAGGTTCCTAATGTAAATATGGTACTATATAATATTACCTTTAAATATATATTTAAATATGCATTTATACGTAGAATTCCACCTTCTAGTCGTTACAAAATTTTAAATTATAATCATGCTTTCGTCTTAAAAAATTATTAAAGTTGTAGATAGCCAAATTTAAACCTGTATATATTTAAATTAGTTACGATAATTTCAAGAATTTAATTATAGTGGGATTATTTAATAAAAATTTATAGGAAAAAACATCGAACAAAATAAAATGATGATTTGAATAGGGTTCTTAAATAATTGTTATATACATATTTATATTCTTTAAATAAGTTAGTATGTTTTATTTTTAATGGCATACCACGTATATAATGCAAAAAGAATTTGGTCTCTAAATCTCCTCTTGTCAAAGCATGGGCAAAAATGTTTAACGAAGGCGAAAAGGGGCGTAACAAAAATTTAAAATAAACTTGATCTGTCTGCAATAATAGCACACCAGAAGCAAAGAGAATTACACCTCTACCGTTTACCATCTCCGAGAATGAGGTGTCCATACATACAGACAGACAGACGGACATGGCTATATCGAATTGGCTGTTGATACTTTATGGGGTCGGAGATGTGTCCTTCTGCCTGTTACATACATTTGCACAAAGTTAAGTTACATTTGTTACATTTGCACCATTAGTACCGTAAGGGACATGGTATAAAAATACATGTCTCTAGCTTCTACAATCTCGCTATTGGCGATTTTGGGCGCTATTGTCACATATTTTCATATGTGTTATGCACATTGCGGAGGCGGTAGGGGCGTAGCGAAAATTTTAAATAAACTCGACAGATCATAATTTGAAATAAACTAAAGCAACAACACGTAGAAACGCAGTAGTGGAGATTCCTTGACAACGAGATAACATGTCTATTTTCATTATCAATTAGTTTTTCCGTTTCCGGAACAATTATTTTGACGACAAAAAATGGTGAACATAACTTTTTAATGGTTTAATATAACGAAATGAATTTTTTTGTCGTTTTACTTAGTGCTAATACAAACTTAAAAATAATTAATTCAATATTTTTTCATATGAAAACATATGCAAACATATAGCAAAGGTAATTTTCATTTGGTGGCATAAGTATTTGTCCTCGGCTTATTAATCTTAAAATCAAATTCTTTTAATCATCGACGGACTGTGCGCTCACTAATTGGGATCTTAGCTATCAAATTAAATTGATCTGCTGCAGATTGAGGCTTCAGAAAACCATTTTTTTTTTTTAATTCCCGTACAAGGACTCGATCTTCACTAAGAACTGCTTTGCGCTTAGCAATTATCTTCTTAAATTAGATCTTCTTAAATTATGCATATTATTATGCTTTGTAAACTTTTTAATTTGGTAGTGCACAGTTTGACGTGACACACTGAACTCATTGGCAATGTCTTTGACTGCTATTCCAGCGTTAAATTTTGCTACCATTGAAGATTTGCTACCATTGAAGATCTAACCAAACTTAGATCAGCCATTTATCCTATTTATCCTATTTAATAATTTTTAATAAGTTTATATTTTATTAACAACGTTTCATATTATTCAAGGATAAACACAGAAATTGTTTGATTCTCGCTTGCTTAAAAGTGTGAAAATAAAGATGCTGTCAAAATACTTATGCCACCACATGGAAATTACTTTAGATTTTATTTTTTCAAGTTTATATGACAAAATGTTGAATTAATTATTTTTAAGATTGTATTAGCACTAAGTAAAACAAAAAAAAATGTCATTGCGTTATACTCGTAATAAACCATTGAAAAGTTACAAAATTTCACAATTTGTTTTTCTCCAAAATAATTGGGCCGACTAGTGTGTATAAAATTAACCTCAAATTACAATGACTTAAGACAAGGTAGAAATTTATATTTCGTCAACCGGCATTGGCACTGAGAAGGGACGGTGAACATTTTTGTTGACCGTGTCGTCATTATTTATTGTCCGACATTTATATAACTTATATTCAAAGTTTCAAAAACACTTTGTATAATTTAATAGAGAAATCTATGACGTTACTTTTTTTTCGGCTTGCAATTTTATAATTGTGAAAGGGAGTTTGAAATTCGCGTGGATGGGACAGCGCCAATAATATCTTAAAATAGTAAGAACCGCTTTTTGAATCCGCAGGCATAAAGATTTTTCAACCAACAATGTCGGGTCAATAAGAATAAGGCGACGGTGAATGCGAAGAGGACGAGACGGAAAAGATCTTTTTGTCCTCATTGTCTACCTCGCAAGTATTTCATTTTTGCATACAAACTCAGGACACCCTACATGTGTACGGAGCAGCATATGCAATTATCAACATCTTTTAAAAGGAGTGGGCGATTGCGCGGTACATGTGGGGGTGAGGGTTCCTCGAGGGACTAGGGCGCGCAGCAATGCGGCATGGTTTAGATTGATGCGGGCTTGGTTGAGCAAACTCAGTGTGGTGTGGTATGAAGCGGCGATGGTGCGGCGACCGTTTGTTGTGTCTCTGCGCGGTTCGTTCTTACTCGATGCTCTGTGGTTAGGTGCTATGCCTGCGGTTCGGCTCCGCACGACGCCTCGCATCTGATATGGGAATCTCACACTGAAGTGCATGTGTTTGCCCTTTTGGATTGTGGGTATGGTATATCAAAGTAAAGAAAAGGCTATTCTGAGTCGGGACCTGAACTGGAGACTGAGGTTAAAACTGGCGTGGAGTAAAGTGTGCACGTCACTAATTGCAAATTCGATGGATACACATAATCGTTTTTGCATTCTTAAGTAATTTGTAATAATTTCCTTAAGGGTCAGCGTCAGCGTATAAATCTCAGAGTGAACATAAGTTGGTAAGAAAAGAAGGACGGGGATGTGAAGGCGAGAGCAACGTCAAGGAAGAATTTACGTAGTCGCGACGATACGGAACGTGAGGATGAATATGAGTGCGACGCCAAGACGAAGACGATGATAATCGAAGAGCGAAGCAAAAGAAATTGAACTGAATCAGTGCTTAATGATGAGTTACGAAAGACCGAAGCGTATTATCCAATGCAATGGGTTTTTTCTTTGTGGTTGGACGATCTTTTAAGAACATGGACAGGGCATTCATAAAGTAGCAGGCGTAGTATTTGTACATATTATAGATTTTTATTTTATAAAAATTAATGGATAAATTTAATATGTTTGAATTTAATGGGATTAATATATTTTTTTTTTTTATAAATCTACGTTTGTGCCGGTACAACAATCTTATTATCTTGTTAATACAAAAGAATAAACCTGGATTTGACAATTTACCGCTTGTCAAAGAATTTTTGTTGTCAAAGCAGTACATCGTATAAGTACGAGCAAGGGATGGCTAAATCTTAAATTGAACATATTTTCTATATTTATTATCTGATCTGAATGTTATTTTGTAAATACATGTAAAGTATTCTTGGAATTTGTGCCTATCAAAATGATGGCTCCAGCTTTTACCATCTCGGAGACAACTTTTTTTTTATATCAAAACACCATTAATTGCTTATATGTCAAAACGGACATAATGCAAGAAGAATTATGCCTCTAAATATTATTTTGTCCAAGTTTGGTTAAATATGTCGAAGCAAATACAGTTTCTTGCAAATTGCGAAAGCGGACAGAGGCGTGCCAAATTTTAAATAAATTTTATATGCGTACATGCATAGCGGACCAAAAGCAAAAAAAAATAATTACATTTAAAATCTCGGAGAACGACGTGTTCATACATACAGACAGACGGACATGGCTATATCAACTCGGCTGATGATGCATTATGGGGTCGGATAAAATACCATTGGTACCGTCCTAGGTCATTTTTTTGACAGTATTGTCGTGTAGAAATATAACTTCTTGCATTAAGTTTATATGAAATGTTTCAAATATAATGTAAGCTACACATTTTGACCCAATAAATACGGTGTGTGACTATAGTTTTTTAATGAATTTGCGATTGTCTTATGCGTCTAACCACATACTACGTATGTATATGAGGTCACGCACCAGTTTTTTAATGGATTTTTAATCGTACAAGTTTTTCTTACATGGGACCGTTAGAATTTCAGAACTCACCTTCTCTGTCCTGAGTCCATTCCGTGACTTTGAACACTTCGCTTAGTCCAGGGATTTCTTGGTTTTCAGTGCGACGCTGTAGACATATAAACTGTTCCACTTGCATGTGTCTCATACTCTTTACATGCTGTATCATTTCATAAAGATTTTTAGCTGTAAAATGGCAAAGTTGGCAGAGAAGTTTCTTAGTCGACTGTGATTGTTCATCGGTGCATTGCGGGTCGTCTTCTGCAATATCCTTGGGCATACGACTCTGCTGTGTTATAAAGAGAAGGTGCTGAAAGATCATTCGCATCGTATCATGGCGCATCTGCTGAGAGTGAAGGGACAGTTTCTGAATGGAATTTGTGTGAAAGTCACAGCAGTTGCACTTCAATTGCACAATATTTGTAGCCAGCTGTTGCTGATACTGTAGCTTATACTCATTTCGGGGTCCACCCTCTCGGATGTGGTTGATAAAGTTGAGCTTTTGCAAATGCTTGTCTGTCTTGCTGTGTAGTTGAAAATTGGCCTTAAGATTTGTTTTATAGTTACATAAGCGACAAATATAATTATTATTATGAATAACCATTATTTCGGCAGAGGCGCTGGAGGCTTGGCGTGACCGATCTACAAGCAAATGTTGGTTTAGATCGTCTAAATTATTAGTACTGAAGCAGTCACAGATTAAACAACTATACATCGCTGAAGGCCACATATCTGGTTTCGTCAGAAAATTAGGATCACCGGTAGGATCACCGGCTACTTCATTTGTGTTATTAGGACCGATTGGCATACTTAGCCCCATACCAATTCCAGCTCCTGCTCCATGGCCCATTTTCATTAACTTTGGTGAAAACGAAAAGGGATCCGGTGTGGTTACAGGTGATGGTGTAGGCGATAGTTTTGTGTTAGCTGTTTGCTTATGCTGCTGTTGGTGCAAAAGCTGAATCATGAGAGCTTGGTTATATGCCATATCAGCCAAAGCAACCTCGGGCAAAAAGCTTCCAGAACTGGAACCCGAGGAAGAACCACTTGTACCTTGTTGTTGCAAAAAGCTAAAGGCTTGTATGTGTTTAATATTGTTTTGCAATACAGCCAAGTTGTGAGTATGTTTTTCGCTGGTCATATGTATCCGGAGATTGCGGGCTACAGAGGTCTCATAGCTGCAGATGTCGCAGCGGAAAGACGGTTTCGGCTTTGAGTTGACGCTGCTAACACTCGTTCCAGTATTAACACCAGCGGTTATTAAACCAGATCCAGCACACGTTGCATTAACACTAAGGGTGCCGCCTACGTTGTTGGGGCCGTTCGAATTCGGGCCAACATGGCTAATAGCGCTGCCTGCACCACTGTTACTTGAGGAGCTGTTACTAGCTCCTTGCGACGATGAGCCAGATAGTAGCAATTTGCCAGTTGCTGCCGCCGCAGCAGCTGCTGCAACCATATTTTGGGAGCTGTTAAGTTCTTGCATGTTGTTCAGATGCTTGTCGGACTGCATATGTATTGAGAGATTTCCCTTGGTAGTCGTCGAGTAGTTGCAGATTTCGCAACGGTACGGCTTGTAGCCACAAGAGTATGATTCACCACGCGCAAGCCGAGGATGTTGCTGGCCTGAAGTATAAGAAAAAAAATTATGAAATAACATCAAAATTAGTGTACCAAATGATTAGCTTGAACCTATACGTTAAAAATTACTTTCTTTGATAGATTATATCCCTAAATGTGTTGGCTAATATTACAATGGACTTAAAAACTAAAATTAATATTGTATTGCATAAGTGAGAGCAAATTAAATTAAATCGGAATATGTAAATCGGATAAAGATAAAACTGTTTAATGGTATTTACTTAACGATTTAAAAAAATGTATTTACAGTTTCAAAATACTTTTTATTATAATTTTTTTTACAATTACCTGCTAGACAATAACCGCAAGCGCTTTCCCCATCAGGGTGCTTCTCTCGCATATGGATCTCCAGTGTTTCCTGGTATTTATAATGCCAATTGCATTGTGGGCATTTGAGAGTCTTGCAGGAGTTGCGAGTGGATATTTGTACGTTGCTGTTAAGTCGAGCCGAATTCAGCAACATTTCGCAGCTAATGAATAAAAAATTTTTTTTTTAGTTTTCACACAATCCCAAAATAAAAAAATGGTTAATGTATTAAATTTTCGATCCTCTGTTATGATGATTATTTAATTTAATTTTCAGTGAAGAAATTCGTATGCACAGATGCCATCCAATTACAAGTACAGCGTCATTTAAATAAGTGTCAGAGAAATTTTAATGATACCAATCCAACAAGGGGACGTTGTGACCCAGGCGTCGCCATTAAATTGTGACAATTGACGCCTGTGCATTTATTATGGAAATCAGCACAATTGCTTTAATTTTTGTTGGTTAAGCCACCGGCATATCTCAACCCTCGAACAATACTATATGTTATATGTCTCACCCTACGTGATATCACAACAATAAAATAATATATTTTACTTGTACTCGCACATGCACAAAGCGCGTAGAGCTCAATTACTAAATACGCAAAGAATTGAATTAATACAAACTATAATATTTACCAAAGGAATTTAGATTTGTATTCGTTACTAACATAACTTTTAAATTTACATCAACTAATTAGTGCTTGTTACATTATATAACATATTTTTATAATATACAACTAAACATTATGGATGAATAGGGTAAAGATCTTTTTAATATTATATTCTTTTTAATATTTACAACAATAGCACTATTTGAGGTATAAATACAAAATCTGTTTTTCAAAGACCTTTAAACCAATTCTTAATTTATGATGTGTCCAGTACCTCTGGAGATTTAAAAAGTATATTAATATTCAAGTTTGACACAATCAGTGAGATGGATATCCTGATCCAAATCCCAAAGTTCATTTGCGTGTAAATGAACAAACAGTAAGCAGCACGACCTGAGGGCATTTACTGTTACTTGGCCTAATGACGTATTGTTCAAAAGTAACAGGGGCAGCTAGCAGTTCCAGTCAAGAGTTCAAACAGCGCCAATAATTACGCATATAGGGTATTGAGAATGACACGTAATCGCAACCCCTTCTTTAGGTAGGAAAAAAACCTCACCACATAGATAGCAACCCTTTTGTAAATGAAGCGCTCAAGGCAATGAAGCTAACCACCAAATCGACTTTCTCTCATTCCTATTTTCTGAAACCATAGATTTTGTTACACTTTAGAAGTTTTGACTTACCGGGCACAGTCCACTCCTTGGGGTCGACCATTAATGTGTTCCGAACAGGCGCCGATTGTAAAGCTGGATGTCGCGACCGATGCATTACCCAAGCTGTTCACTGATGAAGTAGTTGGAGAAATGGGTAAGCCGCTATTACTGCCAGGAGAGCGGTGTGGAATCTGTTGGGCCTGACATTGGAGTTGTAGCTGGGGCAAGGATTGAACCAAATTCTGATGTAAAGGAGGCGATGACATTGACCTCCGCTGAATATCAAGAAGTTCGCAGTTTTTGCAATCGACACCCTTGATTTCAGGATGATCAGGGCATTGGCTAATATATACGGAACTTTGTTGATGCTGTTGTTCTTGTTGCTGTTGATGTTGCTGCAGCTGGTGTTGGAGAAATTCCGTAATGAGCTTTACTCGGTTTCCGTTAGATTCTTTTGAAGCAAGCGCAGCTAAAGACGCATGAAAGGAACGGACTTGTGTGGGAAAAATGCCAGTCGCCTCCTCTATTGGCGGCAGTTGCAGAAACTCGGAGCTGCTAGCATCCAACTCATTCAACTGAGGTGATGTGCTTACTGATCCACCCGAAGGTGTAGTTTTTGTTTCTACTCCTAATTGAAGTGGTTCCATTCCTTGGATACATTTGGGTGACTTACTATTACTTAGATTATCAGTACTGGGCAATGAGACCTCTCCGATGATAGATGTTGATGAGGGTACAGGTGAGCTGGTTAAGGATACTTTGAATAAGTTAGTCTTAGCTGTTTCTGAGTTTAAGGAACCAAGTTTCACAGACGATTTGACTGCTACTTTAGGTGATGATAATGGGAGATATGCACTTGGTGCGACCATTTTTTTACTGCTACTGTCGGGTTCAGGATCTTGCTCTTGTTCCTGTATTTGCTCCAAGTCCGGAAATAGTTCCCGGTCCAGGTCATGGCTCGGGGGATTTTTTATCTCCTGCTTTCTATGTTTTTCTGTTTTAGAGTCGTCATTAATTTCTGGATGGTGTGCTATGGACCGATGGGATCCAATGTCCTCAATAGTTAATTGCAAATTTTCATGGTGATCACTGGCATTAATATCCAGGGGTTGCAAAAAGGATATCTGAGGCTTCTCATCCATATTACGCTGAATGATGGCACTGGAGTACTCTCGATTAAGTAACTGTCGTTCCAGCTCTTCCAAATTAAGCCTATGTTCTGTGTTTGCATGCAAACTAAAAGATTTTACGTTGCCAAAAGATAATTTGCATATAAAGCACATTAAAATTGGCTTTTGGATCTTGAACGCTTTTTTTGGGTCCTGACAAGTCGAGTTTGCATCTTGTGCGGACACAACGCGGAAAGAATGAATTTTCGGACTTGATTTATTGGTAGCGCCAGCTCCGCATTCAAAATCCTTACCAAGGCAAACTGCGACATCAGTTCGATTCTGTGAAAGCTCCTTCTTAAAGTTTTCGCGTTGCTCCTGGGCTTGTGACTGATACTGGTACTCCTCTTCCTTTGCCTGCCCGGTCACTCTTGATGTCGAGAGTTTTTCTACTGAAATCGACGTTGAAGCATCGATATCTTGAATAGACTCCAATCCACTTCCATTTGCATTATCTGCGTCAATAATATATGCGCTGCCATCGAGATTGTAAACTATTTTGCCTTGAAAAGTTTCCACATCAGATCTGGACATTGGAGAGCCGTCGTCATTACCATTATTGGATCTAAAAATTAAATAAAAATCTGTTACTACATAAAAAAAAACATTTCAACTTTTCATGTACGTGAGACCTGTTAATACGTTTATTGGGGTAGTTTTTAACTGATGCATTGCATTGTGTGTTATAGGTGTATGTATGAGAAGTTCGCGGCATGTTGCTATAGGGAAACTTTATCATTTTCGCAAACACAAGTGTGCATAACCGGCTAATTTTCTCAACACAGATGGATATGGTCCCTGCCTTCCCTTCCATACAATGCAATGCAATGCATAAGTTAAAAACTACCCCAATAAACATTTAATATATTAAAATATAGTAAAAATAATTTTGGATGTCTGATATTTCAGACATGTGTTGTGTTGTGGCCCTTTTTTACACACACTACGAATATCCCATAGGCTAGAACTACCAAGTTTGGATATGTTATTAGTATTACCAATCTACACCAAAAAAATACGCAGACACTGTTCTACGCAACGCCGCAAACAGGTGAAAACAATGAACCGGGTATTTATGGTCGGGACATTCGACTAACATCGTTCTTACTGGTTAGGGGCCTTGATTTACGGGGGTGGGGGAATGGCCTTTTATTTTTAAAAACTTTATGTACACTGGTTTCGAATATTGAATTGTGGGCGCAAACATTTTTAGCCAGTTGTATTGATAGGTAAGGAGTTGTGGGCGCAATGGATTGTTTCCAGGCGGGTGGTGGCAGCAGGTATTTAAATTCTTTCAAAACGGGTGGTTATGGACTCAATATATAAATCCTGCTGGCGTTAAAATGATAAACACCAAAGAATTTCACTGTTACGTGGTATTGTCATCAATGACTGCAACATTTGTTGACAATATATATATATGATATAGATATATTGTTTATACGATTACTAATAATATGTGTGTTTAAGAGTACAGAAGTATAAACAGAACAAGTAGAAACGCTGTAGTCGAGATTTCTCGATAACGAGATACCATGTACCCACGGTTGCCAGATTTGGCTCTTTTGAGCCAAAACTGACTCTTTTTTTTCTCGTTGGCTCTTTGGCCCATTTTTATTGGGCTTGGCTCTTTTTATACCATGTACCTTAAGGTACAATGGTATATTAAGTTTGTGCAAAGTATGTAACATGGAGAAGGAAGCGTTTCCGACCCTATAAAGTATATATATTCTTGATCAGCATCAACAGCCGAGTCGATCTAGCCATGTCCGTCTGTCCGTCTGTCCGTCCGTCTGTCCGTCTGTATGTATGAACACGTCGTTCTCGGAGATGGTAAGAGCTAGAGGTGTAATTCTTTTTGCCTTAGGTCCGTTATATGTGTACGCAGGTCGAGTTTATTTTAAATTTTTGTCACGCCCCTTTCCGCCTTCGTAATTTGCATAAAACTGCATTTTCTTCGATAACTTGGATAAAATAAGAGCTAGAGACCTGTTTCTTTTTGCATAATGCCATTTCCAGATTTTTGCCACGCCCCTTTCCGCCCTCGTAGTCGCAAAAAAATCAATATCTCCAAAATGGTAAAAGCTAGAAATTTTAAGTCTGCTAAGTCTGCTGATCGTCAAACACGTACATGCAAAATTACGTTCAGATCGGACAATAAATATAGAAGATATGATCAATTAAAGTTTTACGCACCCCTTCCCACGGCAACGCCAAGAGAGGTACATGGTATCTCGTTGTCGAGGAATCTCGACTACAGCGTTTCTACTTGTTTTTGCTAATAGCGATACAAGATATTTAAAGTTTGAAAATAAATGAATTAATTTTTTTATTAATGCATATCTTTTGCAATTCTAAAAGTTATTAATGTCTGAAATTTAAAAGTGCCAGATCGAAAAACTTAATACGTTTGGTCTCAGAATGACTTAAACTACCAAGTAAGCCTTAGCTGTTAGCTGTTTCATTAAAGAATGTTTTGTTTTGCAGTTTTTATACCATGTACCTTAAGGTACAAATGGTATATTAACTTTGTGCAAATGTATGTAACAGCCAGAAGGAGACATCTCCGACCCCATAAAGTATATATATTCTTGATCAGCATCAACAGCCGAGTCGATATAGCCATGTCCGTCTGTCCGTCTGTCCGTCCGTCCGTCTGTCTGTATGTATGAACACCTCGTTCTCGGAGATGGTAAGAGCTAGAGGTCTAGTTCTTTTTGCTTTTGGTGTGTTATTATTGCAGGCAGATCAAGTTTATTTCAAATTTTTGCCACGCCCCTTTCCGCCTTCGTAATTTGCATAAAACTGAATGTACCTTTAGCCCATAACGACACATTAGCCCATAACTTGCACAAAATAAGAGGTACAGACCTATTTCTTTTTGTATTATGTTTGTTTAGCAAAAACGCAGATAAAAGTATTATTGGATTTTTGCCACGCCCCTTTCCGCCTTCGTAATTTGCATAAAACTGAATGTTCCTCGACACATTTGCCTATAACTTGGACAAAATAAGAGGTAGAGACCTATTTCTTTTTGCATTATGTTTGTTTAGCAATAACGCAGATAATGGTATTATTGGATTTTTGCCACGCCCCTTTACGCCTTCGTAATTTGCATAAAACTGAATGTTCTTCGACACATTAGCCCATAACTTGCACAAAATAAGAGGTAGATACCTATTTCTTTTTGCATTATGTTCGCTTAACTATTGCGCAGATAATGTCATTTTTGGATTTTTGCCACGCCCCTTTCCGCCCTCGTATTTGCAAAAAAATCGATATCTTCGAAAAAAAAAAGCTAGAGGCATAATTTTGAGTCCAATAAGTCTGCTGATCGTCAAACACGTGCATGCAAAATTACGTTCAGATCGGACAATAAATATAGAAGATATGGCCAATTAAAGTTTTACCCACCCCTTCCCTAGACAACGGCATGCCGCACACAAACGAAAATTTTGTGAATTATTTGCAAAAAAAAATAAAATCAAAGAAATGGTTCATAAAGAAAGGAGGTACATGGTATCTCGTTGTCGAGAAATCTCGACTACAGCGTTCCTACTTGTTTTTTTCTTATGATAATTAAACAGGCTCATTTTTAATATTTTTTTGGCGCATTAAAAATTTTTGAAGTGGCAACCGTGCATGTACCTCTCTTTTTTGTCCGATCTCGACGTTTTGCGGACTTAAAATTATGTCTCTAGTTTTTACCATTTTTGAGATATCGATTTTTTGCAAATACGAAGGCGAAAAGGGGAGTGGCGAAAATCCGAGAAACACATTATTTACGCAATAGTTAAACGGACCTAATGCAAAAATAAATAGGTCTCTAGCTCTTATTTTGTCGAAGTTATCGAAGAAAATACAGTTTTATGCATATTACGAAGGCGAAAAGGGGCGTGTCAAAATTTGAAATAAACTGGACCTGCGTACACATATAACGGACCTAAAGCAAAAAGATTTACACCTCTAGCTCTAACCATCTCCGAAAACGACGTTTTCATACATACAGACGAACAGACAGACAGACGGATAGACGGAAATAGTTAGATCGACTCGGCTGTTAATGCTCATATATACTTTCCCTTTTACATACATTCTCCCTTTTACATACATTGCACAAACATATTATGTTTGTACCTTAAGGTACATGGTATAAAAATCAATTCCTTATACCTTTGTACCTTAAGGTACATGGTATAAAAATCAATTCCTTATGGTTGATTTTAGTCGTTCATGCTAACCCTCTCCCGGTTATCTTTGAGAACCTGGTATAATTAAAATTCCTGAACGTAACACTGGGTAGGAAAAAATGACCTGGTAGCACAAAAAAGCTAAAGTCAATTGCTGTGTGGAAAACTAATTTTAATTATATGTAATACGTGTGCTTATATTTTGTATAAGCCTATTTATAATATGTTTATTTAGGAGTACAGAAGTATAAATAGGAAAGTCACTGCCTTATGGTTGGTTCCAAAACAAAGGAAGTCAAGGTTTCCTGTCGGCATCTTCACCTCCCTTTCAATTCGTTCAGTCTATTCGCGCGTGCCTTTGTTGTATGTCTTTATTTCTGTGGAGTCGTCGTTATCTTTTCTTCATATTCCTTAACTGGTTTCACTCAGACATCTTTGCAGGCTTTTGCTTATGCTTATGTTGCCTGTACACCCACACACAAATTCCGTAATATATCAGCCACTACTATGGAGTGGCA
Organism: Drosophila ironensis; assembly: GCA_021223825.1. Taxonomy (NCBI): domain Eukaryota; kingdom Metazoa; phylum Arthropoda; class Insecta; order Diptera; family Drosophilidae; genus Drosophila; species Drosophila ironensis. Next base: position 417,746 of record JAJJHQ010012234.1, read on the forward strand.
TTCGGTGGTGTTTCTTACTTTAATTCTGCCTTGGGTTCGACTTTGTCTGTGGCTTTAGCTGGGATTGTATAGATTGCTTTCGATGCATTGAAGAGGTATTCCACTTGGTATGCAAACCGTTCTCAGCGCACTGTGGAACCAGTGCGAGATCAAAATTCAAAGCTTTTTTTATTTCATAGTTTGTATATCTTTTTTCCGCATACAGCAGGAAAGATGCTCAAAACTTGCATTAAAGCTTTCTTAAATAAGCTATTACGTAAACATTTTTGAAAATATTTAAATGAAAAAATAAACAATATTAACTTCAAAATGTTTTAAAATCCTTTTAATATTTTAACCCTAATTAAGGTCAAAGCTGATTTTTTTCGTATATGCTTAAAGCTATACTTCTTAAGACAGAGTAGAAATTTATATGACGTCATCTGGCATTGATCCTGAAAAGGGATGGTGAACATTTTTGTTCATTATTTATTGTAAGGATTTTGTAAAACTTGGCATATGGCTAGATATTACAATATTTAGCTGTATGCAAACAGATTTGCTCCAGCCATTTTGAAGATATAGACCAATCTACAGAAGAAAATGCACTTTGCGTACGTGCTGAACACACGTAAAACAAGAATATCTAGCTCTTACCATCCCGGAAACGACGTGTTCATACAGATGGACAGACAGACGGGCAGACAGACAGACTGGCATGGCTAGATCGGCTCGGCTGTTGATGATTATCCAGAATACTTTGTGGGGTCGGAAAAACTTCCTTCGCCCTTTTACATATGTTTTTACAAACTGAATATACCATATGTACCTTCAGTTTATCTTTGGTGACGAGGGCGGTGTTACTGGTTAAATTTGTAATTAAAATACTCTCACAAAAAAAGACATAATAGTAGCGGGGTTTTCTTATTTATTTATTTATATACATTAATATATATTTTTAAAAGTGAGGGTACTTTGCACTATTAGACGTTAACATTATCTAAATATAGTACATAGGTGTGTTTGTACATACATATGCTCTTAAAAAGAAAATTACAGCTACTGTATAGTAAAAGCAACCAACAATGGGAAAGGTTGAACACACAATTGCTATGGCTTGTTGCTTCGCTCACCCGCTTACCCCTCATCAAAAGCACGCACACTCAATATTTAAGTTGTCATCAGATCCATGGTTGTCATTAAATTATCCGCATGTTGCAGTTAAGAAACGCATCGGGTAATTGGCTGGTAAAATTGAGTTCGGCTATGTAATTTTCCAGATTACATTGTTAGTGTTTTATGTAAGTCTAGGACAGATAATTATGCTCTCATTGATTAAATAGCGGTAGTTTGGCCAACATTGCATACGTGAAAAATATGAATCACATAAATGTGAATCTTTATTTTGTATATGTTATTCGAGACGTATGCGTTCATACAGACGAACAGACAGACGGATATGTACATTTTCTCAAATCTAATATACCATTGTTTCTACGTAAACCGCTATCAAAACTGAGATTAAAGTACGATTCAGCACTTAGGGGGCTCTAAACCTGTAGGATCCCAATGTCGAAGTAGAAGTATACATTGGATGATGGGTGGGGGAGGTACAATCACCAAGTACAATACACAATCGGTATGTCTGTGATTGTGTTCAGGTTTTTTTTTTTTACCAAGAAAACGTCTTTTGTTCTCAGATATTCAGCATAAAAAGTTGCGAATATAAAACAAAAGTGTCACTTGGCGAGGGACTGAAGGTACCAGACGACGTCCGAGGTTGAGCTTGCATTGTTATTCCCCTTCGTTGTTGTCTCGGTTAGCATTCATTCGCTTGTATAAATGTATGTGCATATATATTAATGTAGGAATATGTGACCATTTGATTTTTTACTTTTAGTTCCACCAGAGCCTCACAATCATTCATTTCGGTAAGATCAATGAATTGATACAATATACCTGGGGAGCCAGAGCATTGTGACAAAAAGGAAACCCAAAGGGGAAACTTAAACGGTATGAATGCTCCAGGCTAAACTAAGCCGCGCAGTTGATGAACTGTTTTAAAATTTGCGAAGAAGTAAGAAAAAAAAACCAATAAATTGATATTGGTAGCCTTCATTAAAATTGTCGCCGATTGTTTTTCTGCATAAATATGTTAATGAGTACGATTAAGAGAACACTGTTTAAAATTTGCGAATCAGTGAAATAATGCTACTAAATTTAAATTTTAACCCTCATTAAAATTGTCGCCGATTGTTTTCTTGCATGAATATATTAATGAGTACAATTAAGTGAATGCATAATATAATATCTATATATGTTTTATATCATTTTTAAGTATTAAATCGTAAAATTAGCACGTAAACCAAAATTTCTGGAATATCATTAGCATGAGTACAGATTATAGTCGAATGTCCGACTATAAATACCCGGTTCTCAGTTTCCACCTGGTTTATGAAACATTATAATAGCATTGAAATATTGGGCGATACAAATTTTCGTAAATCTGTGTTTAAGGTGTCTGTATAAGAAGTGCGCGGCATGCTGCTATAGAGAAGCTCTGTCATTTTCGCAAACACAAGTGTGCATAACCGGATAATTTTTGCAACACAGATGGATATGGTTCCTTCCAATGTGCCGTCCAAATTTACTGGTTCTAGAGTTAAAATTGTGAGCTCCACAGAATTTCGCGGTTTGTGGGGGTGCGTGGCTGGTAGTCAATTAAAACAAACTTGTGCTGTACTGGCAAAAAAAAACATGAATATGCGAATAGTTTTACTCTAACTATTATATCCAAAATCTAGGCGCTCATACGGACATACGTACATGGCTAGATCGACTCGGCTGTTGATGCTGATCCACAATATATACTTTATACTTTATGGGGTCGGAAAAGCTTCTTTCTCCCTGTTATATACATTCGTACGAATTAAATATACCCTTGTTTTAAAAGACAATATGCAAAAAAATGTGGGCGGTAACTTCGTCTGCCTGGCGTCCAGAGAAGGGACTGAAAGACGCTTGGGTTAAACTGTAAAGCCGTTAACACGATTTGACAGTACATAACATTATAACTATTGAGAACCACCATTTTCAACAAGGATGAGCTGAAAAGTATAGAAAAGTATGATATGATATAAGACGAATCTGCTAATCGTGGAAATCAACAGAGGGGATCACGTACCAATCTCAATTCGTACTCCGGCATTGAGGCTAACGCTTTAACGGTATCAAAAAGTGCGAACAAACTATTAATTGCAGGATTGTCAAAATCGTGGACCATTGATTCTGATCAAGAATATATATCATTTATTTATATCATTTATACCTTAAGGTACATGGTATAAAAAAGGCATCATACATACTAAGGATACAAAGGCAAGACTTTGTAAACTTTTCGCATACTCGAATGATAAATTTAAATAAACTTACCAATTTGCAAATCATTAAATCCTCGCCGTTTTGAGAACTTTGTGTAATCTGAAATAAGATTCAATATTCAAAATAATATTGATTTATATTTCCAGGTAATTTTTCCAACAGAAATTTATTAAGAATCATTTGAATTATTTATATTTCCATTTGTATAGTCATAATCGGGACAGACTTAATTCTTATTATTCTGTTATTACTGCATAGTAAGCTAGAATCATGACCTATACCATTGTAGTGTTATAACTTATGCGCGGCATCAACAAAATTTTTAGTCGCAAATTTTCCAGTCACCGAAAAATGAGATTAACAGAAAAGTGTGATAAATACATATGTATGTATTAACAAGTTGGAACGCTGTAGTCGAGATTTCTCGACAACGAGATACCTCTTTTCTTTATGAGCCATTTCTTTGATTTTGTTTTATTTTTTTCAAATAATTCACCAAATTTTCGTTTGTTGACATCCAAAAAATCAGCAGGTGCACACACTACAAATAACAATGATACACACACTACTGTATGTATACACGTGCGAACGAATTGAAGTCAAAGAAGAGACGGATGACGTCACCCCAGAGTGTGCGGCATGCCGTTGCCTAGGGAAGGGGTGGGTAAAACTTTAATTGGCCATATCTTCTATATTTATTGTCCGAGTAATTTTGCACGTACGTGTTTGACGATCAGTGGACTTATTGGACTGAAAATTATGCCTCTAGCTCTTACCATCTCCAAGAACGAGATGTTTATACATACAGACAGACGGACGGACGGACGGACGGACGGACAGACGGACATGGCTATATCGACTCGGCTGTTGACGCTGATCAAGAATATATGTATATACTTTATGGGGTCGGAGATGTCTCATTCTCCCTGTTACAGACATTTGCACATTTGTACCTTAAGGTACATGGTATAAAAACCAGATACAGGGCGACATATTCGACTATATATAATCGGTCAATATGTTTCATTTTCCACTTGTTAATTTAATGGAATATTCTATATATCTTAAATAGTGACAGAAAATTTGTTGACTTCTTAAGATTTTATTTTCATTTCAAGATTAGTTTCCATTGTGAAAAATTAAATGATTACGTTCACGTAATGAGATTAATTTCAACTGTTTTTTGTACATACATATGTACATACATACATACCAATACAATAGAATGAGTTCGTTAACTGTATGAACGAAGAAATATCTTTGTTAGCGGCATCGTATTATATATGTATGTACGTATGTTGCTGCCACTTAAAAGTTGAATGACCCAAAATGTTGTCACAAATACATACAACAACTACTGACAAAATGTTTGGAACGATTTCAAATTCCCCATAGGCCTTCAAGTATTTGACCAAAACAAAGAGCAAATAGATCACGTACGCTGTCAGTGACACCCTTCCTAATACCAATCTGCATTTCGATCAGATTTTTAACACAATATCACTAAAAAAAATTCAGTCTTTAAAACTCACATGAAAAAATGTATTTTCTGTAAATAATTGTAATTAAATAAAAACATTCAATCAAATTTAGCAATTTAAATAAATATACATATTAAAATTTGATCTGACACAATTTTTTTTTAAATACATTAGTAAATAAAATTAATAATAATAAGATAAAGAGGTCTTCCAGATTTAAAATAATGTTCGCTCGATATTTTAAAAATTCATTTTGTTTTTTGCGACTGGGGTTTTATAAAATAACTAATTTATTGATTTTATAGAAGATATCATTCATACCGTATCCATTCAAAATATAAAACAAGAACGATTATAGTCGAGTGTCTCGACTATAAATACGTGGTTGTCAGTTTCGACCTGGTTTTTGAAACATTGAAATTTTGGGAGCAACAAATTTTCGTACTTTGTGTTTGTAATGTGTGTGTGTATGAAGTGCGCGGCATGTTCGCGCAAATGATAAAAATGTGTTGCAATCACAAGCTTCTCTATAGAAACATGCCGCACATTTCTCTTACATACACACACCTACAAACACAAATTAACTGTTGTACACACAATTTCAAATCTATTATAATGGTTTAAAAAATCAGCTGCAAACTCAGAACCGGGTATTTATTGTTGCGACATTTAACTATAATCGTTCTTACTTGTTTTGTTTTACATATGTATATTTATATAAATATATATGTTTAAGGTTTCATGAACTTAGACCCTTGATCACCCTATATCAACTGCCTTTTTATGTCTGCATAAAAAGTAACCAAAATTATTTTGATGTTCTCTTTGTCTTAAACTTGTTTCAGAAGAGGTTTCCTGAATGAGGGCGATTCAAATAAACAATTTAAGAAGACTTGAAAGGCAAAAAATGAAAGGGGCAAAGCGCAACGGATGTAGTCGAGACGATTCTTTGCCCATAATTAAAAGTAATTATTGGTAAATCCGACCATACAAATACATAAACACACATATATGTATGTACATGTGCCTGCCAACATAGTTTCAGAAAATATAAATAATGTTTGAAATAGTTTTTAAAATGAAATATATGTATTTTAATATCTTATGGAAATGGGAAATTCCTATAAATAATTTTCGTATACATATATTAAGACAGTCTTTATGTTTGTCTGTTTTTAAAGTATCCATTCATGAATCTTTAGTTAATGAAATTTAACACTATTACGACGACACTGTTCCGAACTTTCCACTTCCAAGTGGAAAGGAAGATGATAATGATTTACAATTTAATTTCTAGCATAATTATATAGTAACTGTAATTACAGGCACATTAAAATACGAAATTCGTCGAAAATTTTTAATTCCAACAAATTAGGGCTTGTCCGTCTATGTTTTTACGAAGGCACGTTTTTATCTTTTCTGCCGTTTCCCCTTTTCGTGTGTTCATCGTTACCTGCGAACACAATTTTAGTTCAATTACGACATTATCGAATTGTTTTGAGACGCACAAGCATGATTTTTTGTGCATATGCAAGCAATTATATAAAGGTACAAAAAATTGCTTTATGTAATTAAATGCATACCCGTAATGCATTTATGTAATTAAATGTATCCAATGAAATAGATGTTTCTGCATATACCATAAATCATATACGTTAATTTATGGAATTGCCTTGCTATTCTACATATGTATACTAAGATTATTTTCTATATGCATGATGTACATATATGTAGGCTTGTGTATTTTTCATGTTGTGCACAATCAAAATCCTCTTAGCGTAAAAAATGTCCAACATACATACCTAAAAGTTCAAGCTACACCAAAAACTTTATAAAACCACTTTAAGCCATAAGCGTATCAATCAAATAATCTAAGAGTCAACAATACCTATAAGACTTAAACATTCAGTTTAACATTCAACAAGCTACATTTATTTTTGAATCTGTTACTGTCCAACGGGCTGCCACCCCTCCCGGCGAAAAAACAACAGCTGCCGCCCCTACATCGAAAAAAGCACAATAAAACAACTGCAACAAGGGAAGCGAACGAAACCTTTATTGACCGTAAAGAGCAAAGCACCACTAACTCAACGAAACAAGAAGTAGGTGCTAAAACATACACACAAGTCCGCCCTGAACCAAGCACACAAGCCAACAAACTCCAACCGCCCAAACTGTGGTCAAGCGCGTGTTACATACACATGTCTACACATGTATGTATGTATGTACATCCGTATTTTTGACCCACTCGCAACTAGGCGCATAGAGCTGACATTAATTGTGGCAAGTGTTAGTAACGTTTAAGGCTTAGACCGTACGAAGATAAAGGAAAATGTTGGTGAAAAATGTGTGCACATAGCGATTGTTATTATACCATTATACGATTGTTATATTATAAGGAATAAATGATATATTACGTTTTTCCAATTATAGGTACATATGTAACAGGCAGACGGAGACATATCCGACACCACAAATTCTTGGTCAGCATCAACAGCCGAGTCGATCTAGCCATATCCATTTGTATATAAGAACAAGTCGTTCTTTGAGATGATCAGAGCTAGAGATGTCATTCTACATATACTATTTATAACTTATTTTCTCCAAGTTATGCATGTATGTATGTATGTAGATCGCTAGGGACGTAGCCGACCCTTTAAGGTATATACATTCTTGATCAGCATCAACAGCAAAGTCGATAGCCATGTCGTTCTTCAAAATGACAATTGCTTGCGCTATAATTCTTTCTGCTTTTGGTCAGTTATGCATGTACGCAGATCAAGTTTTTTTTTAAATTTTTTCCGCGCCTTCAAAATTTGCAAGAAACTTAATTTGCTCTGACATATTTAACCAAAACTTGGACAACATAAGAGTTAGAAACATACTTCTTGCATTAGACCGTTTTGACATGTACGCAGATAACGGTGATTTAATATTTTGCCACGTCCCTTTTTCACCTTCGAAATTTGTAAAACATATACATATATTGTTCTTCGAGATGGTAAAAGCTACAGTCATCATTTTATAGGCACAAATCCGCTGAATACTTTGCACATATTTATAAAACATTCAGATCGGACAATAAATATAGAAGGATAAATAAAGTTTAAGCCACCCCTTGCCAGTACTAAATGTCCGATGTACTGCTTTGACAAGCAGTGCCATTCGTTGACAAGCAATACCACGCTTTGACAAGTGACCCTCAGTGTATGTATGCACGTGCTCTTTATTTAGATGAAAAAAAAGCGCTGTAGTCGAGATAACGAGATAACACGTAGCAAAATGTTCAATATAAAATAAACGATTCGCTCAATAAATGTTTTATATTTATTATAGTGTATGTACAAAAAAAATATATATAAATAAAATACAAATTTATTCTTCTCTGTTGCTTACAATATTCTTTTGAAATGTTTATAAAGATGTATCCGAAACGGCTTTATTTTATTCCCACATTTTTATTTTCTTTTATTTTTTTATATTTGTACTTGCATATGCGTATTTTAATCCACCTTGTTTTTATACCAAAATCCCCCTCATGGATGAGCCTCTAGGCTCAATATGTGATTTTTATTAAAAAAATATATTTGAATAACACAAAATTTTTTTTATATTTTTCGACAAATTCAAATTTTAATCCTGTTAATAGCCTTTCATAGGTAATTCTGGATTTTATTTAAACGGTAGTTAGTGTTAATTTAGGTTAGAATCTGTACAATACAGACGAAGGTATGACTATGACTATGAATATGACTATGAAAAATGCATTACAATCTGGACTAGCAACAGATCTTTTAGTATTGCCTTCAGCCAAATAGGATTTTGTGAGAATTAATTATTTCCAATTTGAATTTTCTGAAAACATATTAATTATTGTAATTTTCCGCTTTTGCCTTAGTTTCAAGAAGTTTTGAATAAATTTAAACATGCGCTTATTTTATACATAACGTATTTAACACGATTGGATATTCCCAAAACATCTGTAACCCCAAAAAGCATGCCGACCAATTATAATTCTCGCAACGCTGCCAAATGTTTGTGGGAATTGTAATTAATGAAGTCGCCTAGGACAGAGCAAGAGGGCACGATGTTATGCTGGGGCAAGGAGCGGCGGGGCGGGTTTGAGGGAGCACTCAGCGAACACTTAAACGACCAATCAGAAGATGCGATGTGGTAGCGCAGACTGCATCAGTGTGCGAAATGTTTAGCTTACACACACACCCATGTGCACTCTAACTTTGGCTGAGTGGGACTTATGTGCCACTTTTATGTGTGAGCAAAATTTTTGCAAGGGTGGTTGGTGGACGGTGGGGTATAGGGATGTATCCACATATACAATTTCATATGTATGCGTACATATATGTATGCATACATATGTTGAAGAGTGTAGCAAGTGCGTATGTATCTTTTGCATGCATAATGTTTGAATGTGAGGTACACGGTTCCTATGATGTATACAGGCTCACACAAAAGTATGAGCACGACCGTATATACATTACTAGTACACATGCGCTGGGAGCGAGTTTAATGCCTGGCAATTACATATAATATGCAGATTTGTATCGGTAGGTCGTCTGAATCGCAATCAGGCTCTGAGTCTGTCTCTGCTTCGGAATACATTTTACGCCACGCCTATTCAACGAGTTCGTCTTTTCCCTTTTTATTGGGGTATACAAATACATATATGTACATATAGATTTATTATTCACAGAATCAGCCACATTCAGATTCATTGACGCGAACCGAGTTAGGCATTAAAATTTCGTTTAGGGTTACCTACGGAGACGCAATAATTGAGAGTAGAACAGGCCAAACCTCTTAAGCGCGCGAGTGAAACGGAAAGCCAAACAACGGTAGCAGCATCCAGCACCCCACCCCCGATTGCTTCCCCCTTACCCAGTTCATCACAACATCACACCAACCCATCCAATCCAAGCCCATCCCCATCCGTGCACAAAAAACAATAAGAACGACTAAATCATTGCCACCCATTTGCTATCTCGCTCACGCCTGCCGATTACATATGTGCTGTGAGTGTGGGTGTGTACATAAAAGAGACGGAGAGAGAGCGCGAGAGAATAAAATCTTGGCGAGACAAGGCAGAGAGCAATAAAATAATTGAATTGTAAAGAGAATGGGTGCCAGGGCCCGACTCCAGAGAGGAAAAAGCAAAAGAGAAGCTCCTAATATAATTAATAAGGCAAAAAGAGAGTTGACTTCATTATTTTCAACACGGGAACAATGTATTAGCCCCGCAAAGTCTCCGGCCGAACACCGGTCGCTTTGTCGGTCGGTTGGTCGGTCGGTCGGTCGTTCGGTCGGTCGGTGAGATTACCCCGACGAAAATCACTTCTGGCCATCTGAGAAATTTTGCGCCGTCAAGAACAACAACTACAGGAGGGGAAAAATAAAAACAGGTTCCCCGAACACCGTGCACCACAGATCAAGACGGGCTTTTGTTTCGGTTTTGAATTCTGGTTGTCCTCTGTTTAGGTTCGTTCGGGCTCGGCTTTGTTGCTAATTCCCATTTTCCTGCTTGTTGTTTGGGTTTTTTCTACTCTACTCCCTTTTATTCTGGCTGCCTGTGGAAGTGTAGGTATTGTAATGTATGCACACACACATATGTATGTGCATAAGTAGCACGCAGCAGGGTATGCAGCAGATTACGAATTAAAGGGTGTAGCTCACTGACTCGGAGGAGACACAGTGGCGGCTCGTCGTTCATCTTCGTGCCACTCTTATTCCCAGGCGGTCCAACATCGTCCAGCGCTTCAACCTCCTGCCACCAAACGCCAAACAGGGCACAGGCTCGAATATATGCGAATGTAAATAAATAATTTATACATAATACCGACTTCGCTTGGCTCTAATGCTGCCAGCATCTCGGCTTCTACACCCTCCCCCGTCTATATGTTATGGTGTCTCCTTTCTGAATATTTTTGAACTGCTCTAACAGGGAACTAGTCGGCGTCGTCTCCGTCGTCGCGTAGTCTTTGTCTCGTGTTCGCCGTCTCTTAGGGCAACCCAGTAAAGCAAAAACCTACGATACCACTGCGACTTATGTGTGCGATGAGATTGTGAGCGTGGGTCGGAAAAAAGAGACAGGAGGCCAAGGCGCTGATGGCTAAATGGCAGCTCGAGAGGGAGATGGAGCATAAGTACACAATTACGCGAAAGTCTTCTCATTCCAAGGAACATTGGAATATGTATTCCCCTTACCTCCCATTCTTTTCCATCACCTAACGTCCCCCACTGACCCTTCCCTTCCTTTACCTTCCCGACTCCTGCCGGAGCTCTCTTTCGCAATTATTTCTTTCTGCTGCTGCCAAGTCTTTTTTATGTTGTTTTCACAACACGTTTCGACTCGCTGCTCTTTGTGGAAGATTCCACCCTCACCTCACCAGTTGGTGTTTGCATGGATGTATGAACCGGAGTGCATACATACATATGTACATACATACGTTGTTTTTACGTTTAAATCGCCAATTATTATTCGTTTTACATCCATATTGAGTATTATTTTTAAATGCTAAAGAATTCTATAATGAATGCTGACATTAGCCCGTCAGAATTTAGCGACTTTAGGGCCAAACTGCAAGGACACAAGGTAAAGGCTTAATGCAAAAAATGCTTTTTGCACATACATATGTAAATTTCTCAGATTTCCAATAAATCACGTATCATGTCCTGCGTTCCCGCTTAATCTTACACTCTATTACAATTCGAGTAATAATTTAGCAGCGCAACCCCACCTTCCACCATACCAGCAAGCCCGGCATTTACATTTGTGTGTGCTCACACAAACAATCTGGCAGCGTGCACCCGAATCGTTCACCCCTATTGAAATGTATACATATGTATGTACATACATACAAACGTTGGCACGCATCCATACGCACAGATAGAAACACGACTAACTATAGCTACATGAGCAGACAAAATATTACTTTACATTTACGTAAATACGTTTGTATACGTATGTATATTTACTCATTTTGTAAAAAAGTATTCTGTTTATTGTACCTCGTAGACAGTTTGTATTTAATTTCGCTATTCGGCGTTATCGATTTTTTCGTTTTCCTTTGAAATTCGCCTTCTCCTTTAAATGAAAAACAGCTCACCCTACGGTGTGGGCGAACCTGATTGAGGGATGACTTTTTTTTTACATATTTGCACATGTACACTAACATAATATGCAAATATACACACATATGTACATGAATACAAACTTACAAACAGGTAAGTCAAGTAGAGGAAAAATAATTATCTCAACCATTAGTCGACAATTCACGAATCACATGTAGCGTTCAAGTCCCGCTTCTATCGTTTAATTGGTCCCATGCGAGCGCCAAAAATATGTGTGCATTGGTACATGGGTACATAAGCACATGCTCTTGATCATTTAAGAATACAATTTCGGTTGGGGGAGTTCAAGAAAAAACGGAAACAAATATGTATGTGTGCGAGAGAGACAGTAAGTGTACGAAAATTTATCCGCTTAATTGTTTAGCCCCTTAATTAACGTTTCAACAAATCGGATGTTCCCGTACTTTGATTTCAAGAGCCGGGACAGACGAAAAATTCAATGGTGGGGCTGGGCTTTAGCTTTAACTGGTAACGGCAACGAATCCCAACCAGTGACAACTCGAATGGGGTGTGCTTGGGACGTAAGCAATTAGCTCTTTTCTACGAACCCAACCACCCACATAAGAAAGAACATACATACATACTGCAGCTAAATATGTACACATATATGGGATGGAGATAGAAGAAGGCAGGTGCGGCACAACAGAATATGAAAGTTTTGGGGAAAACAGAACGTAACGAAGCGCAGAGAAGAGAAGTCCTCATGACTTCAACAAGCGACTACCGACCAATCAAGTCGCGCTTTGGTGGTTGTCGCGCACTGTTGCTTTACTCTTCTTATGTTTCTGTTTCCGCTGTTCCGCTTTTCTCGCCGTTTCTGCGCTGCCACCATTTGAGATTTAACAGAGAAAGAGCGAGGCATTAAGCTCTCTTCTGCCGATTTGCCACCATCATTATTGTCTTTGCTGTATGCTTGAAACGTTAATTACTTTCGTAACTTCGGTTTGCTCTTGCCTGTTCGGCTTATTTCGGAGAAGCTCGTTTCATTCGTGGCTCTAGTTTCTGGAACCAACTGCGGTAAACACACTACCACTCACTCAACCTCGAGACTCCGTCATTGGCTAATTAGAGTTGTGTTTTAATTAACTGGACCCCAAAGGGTGATTTGTTGCTGGCTACTTAACAATTTAATTGGTGCAGATGGCAAGCATTTTGCATGTACATACGTTTGTATGTATACATATATGTATGTATAAAAATCACACCAATAGATGCGCTTGCATTTAAGACGCCAACAGACGCTACATACATATGTATATGTACATATATTAATTTTATATTAGCAATTGCCATACTGTATTTTACGTAAACATTTAGCAGTGTGGCTAATTGTGGGTAAAACAATGATAAAATATATGTGTATGTATTTATACATATATATGTTCTTCATATTTTACCCATACACTCATGAATGTATATAAATTTATATATCGGTATCTTGAGTTAGACTCACCTGGGGTCCTTGAATGTTATAAAATCCGTGGTCAGCTGCTTGGTGTGTAGGTCCTTTTGAGATTTGTGTTGTTCGTCAGGGTCGTTGTTGTTATATTTATTATGGATTTGGTTTTGTACTAATTTAATTTTTATGCAAAGGCTTAGAAATTATAGGAACTTTATAATCGAGTGCCCATAGACGTGGCGAGTTTTTACATTGGTCTGTGACACCTAGATTGTTGTTTGTAATTAATTATTTGATAGAAAATTACCACTGATTCGTCACGTAAGTAATCCAAACAAATAAGATAAAAAATAACCCAAATAGTATAGAAATATAAATAATGTTAAACATAAATTGTGTTAAACAGGTAAGAACGATTATAGTCAATTGTCTCGACTATAAGTACCCGGTTCTCAGTTTCCATCTGGTTTTTTAAATATTTTAATAGCATTGAAATTTTGGGCGCAACAAATTCCCGTAATTTTTGTTTGTAGGTGTGTGTATGAAAATTGCGCGTCATGTTTCTATGGAAAAGCTTGCGAAAGCAACACATTTTTGTCATTTGCGCGGACGGAAGTAGGCGTAACCTACTTCCGTAAAAATTTAGAGTTAAAATTGTGGACGCTACAGAATTTCGTGGTTTGCAGGGGTGCGGGGGAAGGTAGCCGATTTTTAAAATAATATTTACACAATTCTGAATATGTAATTAGATTTTAGCTATCTTTTATAGTTTCAAAATCTAGGCGTTCATTCGAACAGACGGACACGGATGGATCGACTCGGCTGTTGATGCTGATCAAAAATATGTATGTATACTTTATACGGTCGGATAAGCATCCTTCTCCCTGGTAAATACTCGTACATTCGTATATATTCAATATATCCTTGTTCTTTTTATGAACCGTGTATAAAAATAGTAAATACACTATTTTGTTAGAAGTTTTGGTAGATGTACACGAATCTGAAAATAAAAACTATTGAGCCCCATATGATTCTTTTCAAAGCTGCCAAATAACAGATTAATTGCCTTCTCTTCTCAGAACGAACTAAATGTGTATGCATGTTTTTCGTTCGTGACTATCGTCAAAATGATACAGGAGCATGTGATATTAAACCAACAGAAAGGCAGGATATTAAGGCACCGAATGTATTCAAAAATAACAAATTGACGCTAATGAATGTGTGTATGCAAGTGTCTGTATGTATTTATATACATATATTGAGTCTACATACATATATAGAGTACCCAGAGAGGGTGTATTTAATTGCGGAACAGGTGACAGGTGGCTAGTGACGCGTAATGGAATGGACCTGCTGTTGTCAATGGTTGGCAGTAACGTTTCCGGAAGAATTCGATATCCCAACCTGACATTACTGGTATGTCCTTAATTAAAATTTAACAGTCGGAGGAACACATTTTTGAACACATTTGGTTATTAAACAAATGTATAAATGACGACAATTACATATGTATGTTTCTACGAGGAGTTGCATACGTATAGATATGTATCTATGTACATAAGCAAGCACATATTTAAAATGTTCACATTTGCATCATGTGGAAATACCTTGGCATGGGGACAAATAAAAACGAGTGAGCGAGTTAGATGATGTGTGCGGGTGTGTGGGTGGGATGGGTTGATCTACACACGCGCGTTACGCCCAGCGATTTAATTTGCCAACTTTTTCTGCGTTTTTTTGTATTTTTAATATCAACACTTTCCTCCTAGTTGGCTGCTTATAACGAATGCGAGACAGTTGTCTCTTTTATATTTACACACACGCACAGTTACGGCCACACACACAAATGGTGACTCCGACTTTTAATATTCCTCCAGTACAAAGCATCAGACAGAGTAGGGAACGAAACGAGACGAGAACGAAAGGGACAGAAGCATTATTTGAGAATCAGGGGGAGAGGGAGAGGGAGATGGAGAGAGAGAGAGAGAGAGAAAGTAATTTTTGCATACACTCTCGTGATCCACGAACTCATTAAATCGTCGCAAAATGCGGTTCATGGAGAAAATCTAACAGCCATTCACAACCCTTTTCACGTAGCGCGCTTTGTATGTTTGGCTTTACTTAGGAGCAGTTGTAGTTTTTGTGTAACGCGAAATAATATCCTAAACTTTTTTCCCCTTTAATTGGGTGCTCATGAAATTAAATAGCGATTTTTTCCGTGCAACTCATGTTTTTTTTGCTTAGCAACACGGGGGTAACTTTATTATTATGCAGAAACCTGCATAATACATGTCTGTACATATACACCGTTATGCCCTGGCTTCGCTGGTTAAAAGAATCGTTTTCAGGGACTGTCTCCTGTGCTTATTAAAACGAAACCCCATTTCGTAATACGTAGTAACAAGGCATACGTGAATATGCAACCAAAACCAGGAAGTTAATGTCTCATGTGGTGCACACAAATGTGCATAAATGCATTAATTGAAGACTTCGTTCAAGCGGTGTTTATCGAACATACATACATATACATGTACATATGTACGTATGTATATTGTATTGGTTTCTGCGTTATCATTTATCGATGCATGCTGCTGTACAACAAAAAGTCCAACGAGCGGGATTGGGAATGGGAATACTTAATAGTGAGCCGAACTCAGGTAGACGCGCGGCAAAGACGAACGAGCAAACACAGACACATAGTGAAGCATTGAACGCTGAAATAGATTCACTATCCACACGAAACAACGCTAATTTTAAAGCGGAGCTTGTGCATCGACAGCGATGCGCCCGTACCGTCTATTAAAGTCGATTTCTACGCAAGTTAACGCATGTTCAATGGCAAGGCAATATGTAACAGTCACAGTCCCGGGCGCGGAAGAGTCGCATCACATATAAAAGATTCACACCGAAAGCACAGTATCGGAAGTATATGTGAACTCAGAACTCACCATCCGACCCGCATCTGACTCATTCAACGGTTTTTTTTCGACTGAGTTGAGAGGCAAGGCTTACTGTTTTCTTGCTCCCGTGCAGGGCCGCTCTTATTCTCTCACTTGTCCGCTCGCGCTCTCGCGTACAAGAGCTGCCGCTGACCCTCCATTCCCTGCGAAACGCGACATAGAGCTCAAGTCGAATCATGCGTAGAAGGCGAGATTTTTGAGAGTCTGAGTCGTGGCGGTAAATCGTAATGGGGTAATTATTGCCACGCAGAGTGGTAATTACGGCAGAAGGAGACAGAAGATGTGATAAAACAATAAGCCTCTCTTTCGCTCTCTGTGAGTAAATGAATGTGTTTGCGTTTCTCATGTGGGTGCAGCTTGAGCAATCATCATTCATTATTTTTTCATTATTGCCGTCGGATATTGCAGTTTTTAGGCTTTGATTTTAGAGTGCAGTATCAGGATATTCGCGCATATCATACATATACAAAATTTTATATTGTACATATGTACATATAATCATACGACATACATACATAGGTATTATGTTTGTACAGCCACCTCCGCAAATACATATGTACGTAAAACAATTTTTTTCTGCTTTCAATCAAAACCCCTCGATCATTAGTTATAAATTGAAATTGTTATTGAAATTGTTATTGGTAATACGATGAAATACCGTATTTTCCTTTTCAATAAGGCTTCAAAAGTTTTATCAACTTTGCTACAAAGGATCTGTTAAAAACGCATTGTATGTACGGTATAAAAATTATTGGCGTGAAAATTGTACAAGGACCTGGTGAGTTATAGTCTTTAATCAAGTAAATAGTTTTGTATATAAATATATATTTTTTTCAAGGAATTGCAAAACAAAAAATTAACCGCCATAGAGTTACGTGGTAATATATAAATTTACATACAATGTACAGTTGTGCTTCATTTCTTCAATAAATTATTTGTTTATATACAATAAATTAAAAAATAGGTATGTAAATGATCCTAAAAACGGTAGGATGATGAGAACTCGTATGAAATCCGTAGTGGCAAAGATACGTACATATGTATATGAATTTATATATGTATGATTGTATATAAATACATACATATACTGAAGTAATTGAGTCTAGTGCATTTGTGAATGTTTCCTTGTTAGAAGCTAGGCGGCACCCAACATTTCGTGCTTATCACATGTACATTTACAGTGTGTGTACTTTCAAATAAACACTTGCATATATGCAGCATACTTAGGTTTGTGTGTTGGATACATATTTTAAATAAATACAGGTGATCAAACAAATTCGAAAAAAGGTCTCTTCGCCATCGATTCAACCAAAGCCTGTATGCGTTAATGATAATTTATACCATGCATGTATGTATCTTTAACAAATTAGAGGAACTTATAAAAAACAATAATTTGTTCACTGCTATCAGCACACACGTATCACCATGTTTTCGTACATATATATACATATATACTTACAGATGTTAGTTTCTAAATAACTATACCACTTATCTTAGCCGCGAATCTTTACGTAACTTGATATATACATAAATATGGATATACATCCAAAATAAGGGATGTCAAAATCTTTATCTTTAAAATTATGAGATACGAAAACAACTTGAACGCCATATTGTTAATATTAATTTTTGGCTTATATCTGTTATAAGT
The DNA here is from genome assembly GCA_021223825.1 of Drosophila ironensis. Lineage (NCBI taxonomy): Eukaryota > Metazoa > Arthropoda > Insecta > Diptera > Drosophilidae > Drosophila > Drosophila ironensis. The sequence goes on from JAJJHQ010012234.1 coordinate 435,743, forward strand.
AAAAAAAATTAAAAACAATTTCCGGTCACAGATTATTTTGGGCAAGAATATTTAGTCTAAAGAATTGGTTATTTATTTGTTATTTATTTATTTAATGTTATTTTTAATATTTTGCATAGCCTCCCATATGAAGTTTTTATGATTTGATGTTTTTTATGATCGTATATTCATATATTTATACCCGGTTCTTTTAAAAAAGAATAAGGGTATATTGAATTCGGGCGAATGTCAAATATGTAACAGGGACAAGGAAGCTTTTCCGACCCTATAAAGATTATATATTCTTGATCAGCACTAACAGCCGAGTCCATCTAGCCATGTCTGTCCGTATGAACGCCAAGATTTTGGAAACTAAAATAGATAGAGAAAAACTAATTGCACACTCTAATTCTTGGGATACCAGTTCAGCACAAGTTTATTTTAAAAATCGGCTACCTCCCTCCGCAACCCCGCAAACCGCGAAATTCTGTGACATCCACAATTTTAGCTCTATAGGCACTAATTTTGGATAGTACATTGATAGGGCCTTTATCTATCTGTGTTGCGAAAATCAGCCGGTTACGCCCACTTGTTTTTCGCGAAAATTACAAAAAATGAGTTGCGTTGAATGAAAAAATGACGAGTTTCTCCATAGAACAACAAATATTTTGAAATAGTACCGAGCACTGGTTTCCAAAATTGATTACAAATTTTAATCGATTTATGTATGTATTTGTATGATAATAGCGAGACAAATTATTGTTATATTGAGAGATCCTTAAAACGTATATGTTAAAACGTACATCGTTTTGGATCAGTTTTTTTAGGATAAACTTAGGATATTCATCCTCGTTCATTATACCATCTAAAAAATTGTCCGATACCGGTGACGGACAGACGTTCTCCCAGCTTCAGGTGTCTACAGCCCGGCTCTGTATTGGCCCTGTGGTCAACATCCGGAAGTATGTTCAATGTTATTCCAAAAGGACTTGCGAAGTCCTAAACGAAATAAAGTTAGTTTATGAAGTTTTTTTTAAATGTCTTCCACGATACTAGTCCATAACATTTTAAGAACCCCGAGTTTTGCAATTTTTTTCATACAAAATTGAAATGGAAAATTGGTCTTCATCGGCTATGCTGTCTGTTGGGGAGCTATAACGTTAACGATCGACCGCCCTCTCCTTTCTATCGTCCATCTTTCTATCTGTCCTTTTTCTCTTCTCTTTGATGTCTTTCGCTTGGGCCTTCTGCCGATTGTCATAGTCATTGTCCTAAAGGTTTTCGAGCGCGCAACAGTTACAGAATAAATCAGATAATTTAATTTACAACAAGTTGTTTTGCATCGTTTCTAAATAAACGAATTTGGAATTTTCACTGTCTTAAACTCTTCAATGTCATCTCAGATTTTGTGGCCAATTTCATAATAAATTTACTGAAACACTAATATAGATAATACTAATATACATTTTATGTCCTCGATTAAACAACAAATTTCTACAATTTCATAATAAATTTACTGAAACACTAATATAGATAATACTAATATATATATTTTATGTCCTCGATTAAACAACAAATTTCATAATTTGACCAATGTTTGGGTAGCTTGCAGGAATTGGCTCAACGATACATACATAATACATATGTATGTTGCTGGTCGTTAAATTTCAAATTTTACGTCAATATAAACGGTCTTTATTTTATCGTTTGTAATTTATAACCTAATTTTTTAAATATTTTTTAATATGCAAATCCTATTGTATTTAGAAATCGGAAAATATTTTGCATTAAGGGTTTTTTTGCTGCTGTAATTTATCACATAGGCTTATATAAAATTTAAAATTAAAATAAAAAAATCCGAAAACAGCATAAAAAATGCCATTCCGCAAGACTAAAAAATAGATCGCGGTGTTAAGCACTCCCTACAGTCTCGTTAGTCGGTCCTTCACCGTCTCTTCCTTCCGCACCTTACCTTCATATGAAAATATGTATGAATATGTGCATAAGTATACGTAACGGATTTAATGTGTTTGTAAGCATTGTCTGCAACAATACACTTTGTGGTGAGTGCGTTTAGGCGGGGAAAAAGTGTGTTTAGAGTTATCGCACATACTGAAACCCTAAACGCAGAGCAATTAAACAACTGTATATCAAAGGCTGATTCTTTGACTTATATTGTATCCTTTCCCTATGTATTAATACCCAGATTTTTCAAACAGATTTCAATTTTAAAATGGCATGCTTATAAATCTGCATCAATGTTGGTTTGCAAATAGTCAATATGTTTTCTTAGATAGTATATGGTACCGGTTCTGCACAATTTTTTTTTCAAATATCTCAGTGGAGACTAAAAGACTTTTATGTTAGAGACAAAAAGACTTATGATGGCTATTTTGTAGATTTTAATACATTATAATGCATTGATTTGGTATTATCAAGACACATTTTTTATAAACGTGTATAATAATAAAACCATGCATATTTAAAGTTAACCCTAATAAGCATATGAAAGTCTAATCGAAAATAAACTTACAACGTTCATATGATGTACATATGTACATACAAATGGTCATATATATTTTACATATTTAAAAATTCATTCAGAATAAATCGAACCCAACCCGCTTCAGTCATGCGGGTTCATTCATGGAAATATTCAATCCCATAGTCATTGAGAAAGATACCATTGGCTTCAACTCAAAGGAATCTAAAATGAGTTTACTCTTTGACAGCCTAATCTTTGAGGTCATAAAATTTGTATTCATGGAATCTACATTATTCCGATTCAATAATATATTCAGATCGGTTGCATATTCATAAAGTTTTAGGCTAAGAATGTGATAGTTTTGGGCTAGCAAAGGCATAGAACGGAAATGTTAATGAAGTCCAGTTGCTAGGCGTTAGAAGTATTCTTGTCTCCAGCTTAATGTGAAAAAAATCTAGATTTTGTATGATTACTCTTATGGTATTTAGCACGGTCAATGATAGTTTCGTATTATCAAATGTAGAGCACGGGGTATTATGTTCTGTATAGTTCTATTTAGTTTTTTACTACATTCTTTATTTCACATTACACTTTGCCTATATTCGTGGGTTCACTTTTATATTTTTTTCGGTTAATTTATTAATAATAAACGACTACGGATTACCTGCATTCATGACAAAAAGCGTCTTATTAACTGCCCCGTTGGTTACGCTGAAGGAACATTCAAACATTAATTTAATTTTCATTCACACTATGGTTTGTTTGGTTCTGTTGTTCTTTAATCATTCCACTAATTGCAGTCAAGAAATATAATGTTTTTTATGCGCTTGACTGAACATATTAGATGCAACGCGGGTTTTTGGCTCAAGTTCTATTTCAACCCAGCATAGAAACTAGCTATGCTGGTATATTTGATAGTTTTAATCATTAAAGAGAAAACGGGCTTAGCTGCCTCCACCTATGTATATTAATATTTCTTGAAAGAGTAAGAAGTATCTTAAGGGGGGGAAGATATATTTTGTAGACTCCATGAAAGAGCCTGTACTTAAAAAAAAGAAATAATGGTAACGGTTTTAGATAAGTATTCAAACTCAGTCCCAAGGCTCAACACAAAATAAATAAATAAAATAACTTTAATAATGGCATAACTTATTATTAAAACCCATATTTTCATATATGCACATTCTCCTTTCCCTTTTGCACCTGGCCCTAACAAATATTTGAAACTGTTTTGTGACTTTTAACTAGAGCCTACCAAGTGGCCTTTTTTTCTATATTAATATCGACACTTTAGGACTATATGGACGGTCGAACGATATCACGTAACTTCAGATTTAATATAGATTCTCGCGGTTGGTTTTTACTCTACATATTTAATCTACTGTGGCATAAGGGCCGGTTCAAAAGGCACTCAATTAAATTCGTTGAAATTATGGAAATAAAGCTAATGATTTACATTTCCTTATCCTAAATTATTGCCAAAACAAATCTGTGCGGGCAACACAGAAAACAGTTGAATCGCTTTATCTGTTATGCTTTTTAAATCCGGAAGTCAAACGCCTTAGTAACCCACAGTAATTCCCTTGCTTGTTAATTTAAATGTCTTCTGAAACAATTATAATTGAAACTCGGTCTCCCCCATTTCATCTCGTCGGGGTTGACCGCAGATTTATCACCCCCTTGTCACCACTGCCAGGCGGCTCTTGACCGGCATAATTATCCGCTTTGCTTTCTGTACCAGTACAAAATTATTTTTCTATTAATGTTTGTGCCTGAATTTTTGAATTATAGACAGCGAACCTTTAATTCTGTACCAACACAACTTAATGTAAAATTATGTGTCTATTAAATCCCTCCGCTTTATTTATAATCATTTATATTGAGCCTGGGAAAGCAAAAACGTCGTTACAAATTTTCTGTTTACATGTGTTTAACTTTTGCATTAATAACTTTTTTTTTGTGTACAGACATAAATAAACAACATGGTGTAAATCTGTTGTAATTTCGTCACTTTTATCGAATTTAGTTCTCTGAACAGTAAAAATAATAACAGTCGATTGCCTTGACTATAAATAATACACATTAAAAATTTGAATATAATATGCTTTTCCTGTGCGCTGCATGTTTCTATGAAAAAGCTTTTTGGCGCAACACATTTTTGCTACTTTCGCGGGCGTAATATCATACCTGCATTTTGTATTTCTAAAAAAACAATTTAAATTTTGGGTGCGACAAATTTTTGTAATTTGTGTTTGGAGGTGTATGTGTATCGGAGAAGTGCGCGGCATATTTCTATGGAGAAGCTTGTGGGCAGAACACATATTTGTCATTTGCGCGGACAAAAGTGGGCGTGCTCGCAACACAGATAGATAATGGCTCTACCAATGTACCATCCAAATTTAGTGCCTCTAGAGTTAAAATTGTGGACGTCACAGAATTTCGTTATTTGCGGGGATGCGGGGGGAGGTAGCCGACTTTGCAAATAAACTTGTATTGCAGAATTCTGAATATGCAATTAGTTTTTCTCTACCTATTATAGTTTCAAAAATCTATTATAGTTCGGCGTTTGTGAAAGTAGACGATTTAAAAAAAAAACTTTTGCTGAACTGCTATCGCCTGAATAAGAATATGCATTTATTTGTTTTCTATTTATACATACGGACATAGGCACGACTCGGCTGTTGATGGTGTTCAAGAATATATATATTCGTACAAATCGATATACCCAGTTATTTTTAGAAACCGGAAATATAAATTCATATTATATATTATTTGGGAGTTATCCTTAATTTTTATATTTTTTTCAAAGGTAAGAAAAAAATAAAGCCATTACATTACTAAAACTTATGACATTAATCCAAAGATGGCTTTTATCTAAGACTGTGCGCGGTTACGTGTGTAAATAATTTATGTTCTTGTCTCTTTTTGAGATGGGGAGGAACGATTTTTCCTTTTTGCGAATGAATTCATAAAATCTGAATTAGCAGTACGGCAATAATATAAATATGCACATATTTTGAGATGGGCCGTATGTATGCTGGTTATTGCCGAACCCCCTAGATTGTTCCTAATAATTATACATCTTCAAGAATTGAATGGTTCCTTTGTGTCTTTTACGACCACTTTGCCGTAGATATGACTTCGGTGTTGGCAAAGTCAAACTGCCACCATGTCGAAATTAATTATGTCTCAATGACACTGCGCAATCAAGGAATCTGTAATAAGATCGAGATGGCGAACCCGAAGTTTGAATACCTTGTAATAAATATATCCTCCAATGTATCGTTACATTTAATATAATTATTTAATATTCAACGTTATATATGGATTAACATGTTTTTTAAACCTTGAATTAGGATGATTATCGTTAACCTTAGACACGAGTAGATTGGCAAATTTAATTAGCCATAAACGGTATTCTCATATTGACTTCATGATATACAAACTCCTGTTACCCTCTTCAGCGCTCAGATAGAGCGAGTATGATAGTAATCTATTTGAATATGATGAATACAAATACCTGATTTGGTAAAATGTATATTAAGTACTTATTTACGAAAATTGTAAAACTATCTTAATACAACTGCTATATATTGTACGAGTATAATAAAGGCAAAGATTTACAGCTTGTTACTATATCAATTACAATTTACAAATATATTTTAATTTTTACATTAATTAGGTTGATAAATGTGTTTTTTTTTTACTAAGTAAGGAACACGTGATATTTAGAATGCACATTTACACATTAGGGGGAAGACGGTACAGCAGCTTATATTATTAATAAACTTAATCGGTTATCTCGACACGCACGAGCGGCAAGAGGGAAGGACTAGCAGACTGCGCACAAAACATCGAGAACATCCCCAACGTCCATGTGGCCCAGTTCGGCTTCACCCTTGCCTACCTTTCAGTAAAGCAGACGGTGAACAAATGAAGTTCCTGTAGATTTCCGGCTGGCATCAGGTAAATTAAACAAAGGCAATTAACACGGTAGTGTTTTTGCGATTCGTGATTTTGATACCGACACGAAAACGAAGATAGCAACATAATTTTTACCTTGAACGTGTGCCTGCCCAAATTAATTCGGATGCTGCACCTTTAGCAATGGAGTATGTGTAAGGATGCTAAGAACATGTGGTTTACTCAAAAAGAAGTCGTTTGAACCATTTATACACAAGTTGTAGACCGTATAATCGTATAATTTACATGTTCGTGTCGATATTTCTGTTTTGAGATGGGGATAAAGGCATATCCTGCATCCGATATAAATGATTTTTATTAATTTTAATGTATCATATTCAGTTTTGTACTACGAAAGTGTAGTTTAGGTGTCCGGTACTGCAGGTCTACAGTACCTTTCCTGGGAAATATAATATAATTATTCGGTACTGATTGAAAGCTTATTTTGAAGTCATGAATACTGAAAACTACATTATTTTTTAAAAAAATATTTAGACATTTAATATTTACTCAAAATATTGAAATATTGGAATATTTTAACTATACACACACACATAAATGTGCATAAATATGTCCTTAGATACACTAGTAAGCACACAAATGAATTAATAACATTTTTTCTAGACAGGATCGTGACCTCCCAAACACATTTAATTTAGTACTGCTGTCGGACGTTACGGCAAACCTTGTAAATATTAATGGAATTAGTGGCGCGTTTAATAACGGCCCAGCGGATGTAGTTACACTTCTTATTATCTTTCCAGTGCCCTCATGAGCCAGTAAAGGAAATAGTCTCTTTTGGCATGACTACATTGTAAGAGCAGAAACCAAAGTAAATATCATATACATACATACATACATACATAATGAATTGTTCGAATGAATTGCAAAATGCACAAAAATCATTAATGCCTGTCAATATGTGTTTATGTACGTATGTATATAAATGCGCACAGTGTATGTTATAAATATAAATCTATGGACGAGGGTAGATGTCGTTTTATTTTTGCAAAACCAAAAAAATCGATTTTCCATAATTCAATGTTAGAAATTTCAGATGCTAAAACTGCCAAGAATTTTTTATCCAATTTTTCACGGACCGACAAAAAACTTTGGGGGTGCTATTTCAGGCGAGGTAGGCTTGGTGTGTTCATGAATACCCTTCGCCCACAACAACAATTGCCACTGTTAGGGACATTACGTAGGGTATTCGTATGCCCACGAAAAAAAACACAACCCAATGAAAAAAACTACCCCGACAAAATTATAATGAAGTTGGTGGTGGCACAGAGGAAAGGCAAAATGTGCGTTGGAAAACGGGAAACGAAAGGAAACCCAGAAACAACGAAAAAGGACCCAGGACTTGGGCATTACCAGCGGCAGAAGAGAAGGAGTGGGTACTTTTTGCCACCTTACGTTTGCTTGTGCAGTTGGCCTGGAACACCACCCTTAGTAAAAATTAATATAAAAAAAATAAACCCTATATGTATGTACATACATGTATGTATATAAAAAAGCGAGATCATCCACAGTGAGGAAAATGAGACACCCCCACCAGTATAATATGTATGTATGTAAATATATAAATATTTAAGTCACAAAGTTTAAATTTGTTATTCATATACACATGTATGTATATATGTTAGTGTTATTAAATAGTTTTATCTGTTGAAACATCAATTTAAGATCAGATCAAGGATACTTACCCCCAAAAATCACACATTGTATGTACATATATGTAAAATGAAGTAAAATTGGCATTTTTAACTTTTTTATACTGATTTTATGTATAATAATAAAAAACAAAGCGGGCGCGGCTATACTTCGGGAACTTAAGTAAATAGAATTGATATTCCTGTGATGTCATTATTTAACAAAAAGTGTTAAATTTCGCTTTGAATTTAAAAACGAACCTAATATATATAAACGGTAGAAGTAATGTAATATGATTTTTATGTTTGTTTCATGATCTGAGATCAGGGTATTAACCTTCGTTACACCTGACTATAGCCGTTTTTGTTTATGTCAGTAATTTTAATAAATTCGAATATCAGAAAAACTTGCTCTTTGTCCAATATGTATCAGATTTACTAATTACGTCTATTAAAATTGAAAATTAAATATTAAAATTAAATATTTACTTATTCTTAAAATTATTTATGTACATACATATATATGTACTTGTCTGATAATACTGCCATCGTTAATATTGATAGTCGTACATAACAAAATATTTTGCTAAATAACGAAACTGGATGAATGTACATACATATTTATGTTCATTCCGACATTCATACGGTAAATAAATAAATATATACATATACATACAAAAAACTGCCAAGTATGTATTGTTTTTTTATTCTGATTGAGGGTGCATTTTTTAGCTCTGCTGAGGGTGACAACTGCTGATGGATACAGATTTTTTATATTGATTTCAATATTGATTTCGATGCACATTAGGCAAAGTCTCCCCGCCTCATCCTTCTGCACCCTTTTAAATCCGTTTCAGCGACAAAGAATTTTAACATTTTAACCCTTTTCCTATTTGTTATTCGAAGCGGAAAACTAAACGTACTTTATTTTTTGTCAGCACACACAGAGGTACAGTCTGACCATGTGAATTGCCGTTTCGTGTTCATATAATTTAAGAGAACTTTTTTAAATATAAATTCATATAATTAAAAATGTTTAGCTCAGAAAAAAAACGCCCGAATAACAGTGGAAACGCGTAAATATGAGACAACAATAAGCATCAACATAAACTTAAAGATACAAAATTGTATTTCTATATCAAGACATTTGAATCTTCATTAACTTAATAAGTAAAAAGAAGATTTTTAGAACATTATAATAGCATTGAAATTGTCGGCTCGTAATTTGTGTTTGTTGGTGTGTGGATTGCGTGGCATGTTTCTATAGACGCAACACGTTTTTGTCATTTGCGCGGACGGAAGTAGGCGAACCGGCTGATTTTCACAGACAAATATTGGCTCTACCAATGTACTATCCAAATTTAGTAGCTCTAGAGCTAAACTTGTGGACGCTACAGAATTTTGCGGCTTGCAGTTTCAAAACAACCTTGTAGCTGATTTTTAAAACAAACAGTACTGAACTGGTATCACACAATTCTGAATATGTAATTAGTTTTTCTTTATCTATTATAGTTTCCAAAATCTAGGCGTTCAGACGGGCATACGGACAGACGGACATTGTTAGATCGACTCGACTGTTGATGTTGATCGAAGTATATACTTTATAGGGTTGGAAAAGCTTCCTTCTCCCTTTTAGATACACTCGAAGAATTCAATATACCTGGGTATAAATGGGCAGAACGAAACATTACCGCATTAACAGTTAAGTCAAGGAAGCCATGTCCCTCTTTCCGTCTGTAGGTACATGTAATCAGGTCGATCTCCACAATGACAATATGTAATTCTTTTTACTTTAGGCCCGTTATTTATGTTCGCAGATTAAATTTATTTAAAATTGTTACCGAGCCCCTTACCGCCTCCGTAAGTTGCATAAAACCGAAAAATAGAAAATAATATAAAATAATTTTGCCATAAATTTGTTTAACAGACAGACTTTCCAAGATGGTAAAAGTTAGTCACGTGAATGGATCTATTTAAAGTTTAATTAACTTCAATGTTTCGTATATAACGTTTCATACAGATCAAACATTATGTAATGGCCATTATGCCATTAAACTTTATTAAAGTTTTAAAACTTTACTTAAGCTGTGCCATTTGAAATGTACGGCAAATTCATGCATTTTTGCTGAATTCATAAATTTTTCATTTTTGTTTTAAAAATTATTTTGTAAGATATATTTTTTTTTTAGTTTTCTTATCGCAGCCGGGTACATTTTCGATAATGCCATTTGCTTGGCAACATTTTTTGTTACTTACCTCACGTATTCAAATAAGCGTATTTTTAACACTAAAATCCCACACTATAGACTTAGTGATTACTTGCCGTCTAGATGGCGCTCATAAATATTTGCGTTGCACTATCATCTGTAACTTCCCACCCTTATACAAATAGGCGAAATTTTTCAACACTAAAATCCCACTTCTGGCAACGTTTATGTTGCCATCCCGAAATTCGAATTTGCCGCCTAGGTGGCGCACATAATTATTTCGATTTATTGGCCGAGAATTTTTTTCTTTTAATCCATATTTAATACTAATGAAAGTTACTGAAGATTTTAATTCCAAAGTCGTTCTTATATAGACTGGATAGGAAGCAAATTAAAGCTGATAGAAAGCACATTAAATCTGAGACGATACCTCCATATCTTAATGGACCATGCTTTTTACATCTGGAAACAGACGTTTTCCAACTTATGACTAGATTCTCCATGCCATAAAGGTTAGGTACTAACCAAGTTTTATTTACTAAACTAAATCAGGTGGAACCTCCTTGGTCCTCATGAAGCCCCAAAATTTATCGTATGAATTTTTCATTTTTGACTAGGTTGCGTATTAAAAATATGTAAGGTTTATAACGTAACTGTCTAATTGACGGTTTTACATTTTTTCTACATTGCAAAAAGGTTGTTGTGTGGTAGTTAAATCGCACTCAGGTGAGATTCGGAGGAATTTTAAAAAAGGGCCACGTTGCCCACGAATGTGGGCTTTTAGTTGGAAAGAGCGCGTTCGATGTGTCTGCGCCATATCAGACGCTCAGTCAAATTAGACGTTGTCATATCGACGAGATGTAGTACGTCATATCATTGCCGGATTATTCCAGGTTAGCGGGAGATGATTGTAAACGTTATGTATTTACACTTCAGTTCAGTTATTTTAATACTCCAGTCAGATATCCACCTCTAGCACTAGATGATCAGGTATTTTCTCAGTTTTGGGCAATTGGGCAAATTCAGTGATCATGGATATAATGTACATACACATTTAAGTAGTGAAAAAAACAAAGAGATTGAGATCCAGGTTAATAATTTAAAGAACTCCACTTTTCAGATATTCAGATATTCGCTTATAGAGAAACGACAGAAATACCTTGCAAGTAAATTGTGGCAGTAACATTTTATAGGTATATTTTAGTCTTCAAATTTGCAAAAAGCGTTAAAAATGTGGGATCTACGAAAAAATCAAAAGACCCTGGGCTCCAATTAAGAGGTTAAGAGGTTGCCTCCAAACTGTTTGCACGAAAAAAAAACGATTAAGTGGAAAATTCTTAACCGCTTAACCGATTCAATATCGAGGAAATCGATGTTTAGGGTTGCCTAGGATTATAAAAGCTTCAAAGAATTAAAAATGATGTCTCTAAGAAACTTTATAAGAAAATCGATAAAAATCAAAAGTTTAGAAAAAAAAACTTAGCAATAATACAGGCTGCTCTTCACTTGTACTTCGGAAATAGGTTTTTTTAAACACAATTTTGTAAACCGGATACGCATTTCTACATAATTATAATATAAAAGATAAATAGTACATATTTAGTAATTTACCATCACTGCACATTGAGGCTCTCGGTATTATATAATTTTTTAGCTATTATTTCCTCTTGTTTACTAGAATTCTTTGCAGCTTTTCCTGACTAAAGATAGCTTTCTTCTTGTTTACGATATGTACACATTGGCTTGTGTATGTAATGTGTTTTTTATAGGAACATATATTTACAGTCACATACATGCACCTATAAGTATGAATAAGTGATGCAGAGATGACAAAGGCTCTGAAAAAGATTTTGGGAATCGGAAAATTGTTTCTACGAAAAAGTTTTTGATTTTAAATTCGCGTGGAATTATAACAAATTTGTGTTAACCTAATAAATTAAATGGTTTTAATATCTCGTATTGTTTGTTAGGAAGCAATATGCAACTTTGAAATGTAAAGTAGACAAAATATTTTAACGTATTTGGAAAACGTGATCGTTTTATCTTATCAGTGAAATTTTTGTTAAAAAATGTAATTCTTACCAGCTTCAATTTGTGTACCGACAAAATTTACATCTCACGTGAATCCGTTTTATCGTTGTGTATAAATAATTTTTATATAATTAAATACATGTTATATAAAAATAGACTTAAACTCTATACTAAACACATATGTATACTTACGCTAACTATGAGTAAATAAGCGAGATCATAAATAAATTTTGGTATGCGCGGTGAATTGATCTATGTATAAACATTTGTAAAGAAGCTTATCTACTTGGATCAATATTTACATATTAAAGCCTAACTAAAATACAAATATTAAAAAAAGGACATAAATGTATTCAATTCGATAAAATAAGCATCGGTACACACAATTATATCAGTAAGAAATATTCCTACATATGGACATACATATATATGTGTAGACATTACAGGTATTAATTGAAATTAGTGATACCTACCCCAACAATACTCTAGACGGTTACAATTAGCCATCACAATGCATTTACAAGAACTTATAAGGTAAGTGGTCTTACAAAGTTATTTAATCGATAAACGTGGTTACATTGCAAACATCGAATAGGTCCTGACTATTCGAATAGTCCTTTAGAAAGAGCATGCGCAGTCCATGCATGGAAAATGGAAATCCATTTTGTGTCAGCTGGCGCCGAGTCTTATTGAAAGCGACTTTTCTTGGAAGGAAAATCACCCTAGGCTTACCAATCGATATATTTCTATACTTAACAAATTTTTAAAAGCCAGTATAATAAAATAAAATTAGTGATTCTGTTTTATTTACGCGTTCGCGATTTTTCTTAGAATACGTAAGCCATCTTTTTAACATTTTTTTCTTCACGGTTATTAAGGTGCATTTACATACATTTGTATAAAAGTAGAGCAAAGGCTGTATTGAGGAGGGGCAGTACATTTTACATACTTTATATACATATGTATGTATGTTCGAATCCAGTCGCCCATGTGTACATAAATATAAACATTTGATGCATATAAACATTAAATTTGTAGTTATGAACAAGTGAATATTATTACAATATATGTATATGCCTGGCATGTTATACCGTTTTTGGAAAAAAAAAGAATAGATGTTACAACGAATGTGAAATAGTTAGTGTATTCATACATACATGTACGTACTTATATATGTATGTATGTACATAAGGGTTGTTTTTCAAATGGAAAATGTTTAACATAAACGCGACACGATCCTATTAGGCTCAATTATATTATGTTTGTGCAGAAAAATGTACCAATGCCAAATGAAGTGAACTATTCTAAAAAAATCTGACCAAAGTCCAAAGAGAAATTTGGAGATTCGAAAAATGATAATTTCGAATAAAAACGTTTCATGAAACATCAGAATTAAATTTTAGCCTAAATTAAGTGCACGAAATAAGCTGCTGCACGATAAAAGTGTATTTTGGTTGTTATATAAACATTTTTTATTTATAGTAGGGAATTACATTTTTGGGTTTTAAACAAGTTAGGATTCCTAATTAAAACACTAAATTTTTTTTAATATCTTTTTTACTTCAGCAGAATTTTTTTTTTTACTGCACGAAATAAGCTGCAATACGAAACTTTAGCTCACACAAGTCTAAGCTCAATATTTCTGTTACCGTAGTGGCCCGAAGCGCACATGATTCGTGCGCTTCGACTCAGCTCATAGAACCGATATTTTTACATCGGCTCATTTATGGTACATAGGATAGGTTAGGTTAATCCGGATGACCTCTCCTAAAAAGGTGAGTGTTGCCCATTAAAGTCTACTACATAGACCATTGTAGTCCTTAGAGATTCTGGTTGTTGGAGGCGTTGATTGCAACCTTTAGTAAAATAGACCCCGTATGGGGTCTAGTTTTCCCATTTTTCTAGTGATGTGAAGATCGGTGTATTCATGATTCGCCGTCCTTTCATGATAAGGCCTGGGCAGCAATAGAGGATATGCTCTAGCGATTCTTTCTTGCCTGGCATTGCCGACACCTATCGTTCCCTGTTAGGCCCAATTTTAATGCATGGACTTGCAGTAGGCAGTGGCCTGTGAGTAGGCCGACTAAGCAGTCTACAGTCTCGCCTCTGTGACCTCAGTTCGAACGATACTCCGTTCTGGAGTGTAGGGTGCGTAAGGAGATTGGTACGTCCTCCACTCTGCCTTTTTGGTCTAGCGCTCCTCGTTCGCTAATTGTCCCCTGGAATATGCTGCAGTATACTGCCGGCCCTAATCCTTTATACATCTTTGAATCGTCCGTGTAGATGTAAACGATATTTTGCTCTGCTGCGAAGCGCCAGTCATTCTATCCCAGTAGCGCAAACATGTTTGTGAGGTTTGGTTTGGGGGTCATGTAGTCCAAGCCTACATGAATCCCATCACCGAAAGCACAGTGTACATAGTTCTACACTGCTAGCTGTCCCTGTGCACATAGGCATTGGGCCGTCTTTTTTGCCGTTAGCCGTTATCGATATCTAGTGGGTTTATTTCCAGAAGCGTTTTCAGTACCCTTGTTGGCGTCGTTCTAATAGCATCGGTGGTGCAGATAAGGTCGTGTCTTTGTGGACTCTTCAGGATCATCAGGTATGTGGACTTTTCCGTCGCTTTAAGAAAAAGCAACGGCTTGCTTGACCGAGCTGATTGTCGATGGACATTTTCCCATGCCTATGTCATCTGTTTTGTCAGGATATCACCACGAAGTTTCATAACAAGGGCGACAGTACACCTCCTTACGCACCCTACACTTTCGCCTCTATGGTTATGGTAGTGGTTCCCCATTACGTATGTATCCGTCTGCAACTCAGCTGATTTTGGATCCAGGTGTTTACGGATTCTTGGGGTACTGCGGCTATGCATAATTTTTTCCATTGATACGCAGTTGGAAGGACATGAGAGCATTTGCCTGCTTTAGGCAGAAATACCACTCGTGCCGTTCTCCAAGTCCCTGCCACTGTATTTCAAGTGCTCTATAAATATGCTTCTTAACCATGGCGAGACCTTCCTTTTACAGCATGGCTGGGAAGAACTCGTCGGGCCCTGGTGATTTGTAGCCGTCGAACGAGTTTAGTGCCCATATTTTTTTTTTCAGGGTCTTCTGGCGTAGATGCTTTCCTGACCAGGATGGCTGTTAGGCTCTACTCACCTGTACCGTCCCTAATTGCCTTTGACTCATCAGAAGGTTTTCCACGAGCTTCTTTTGGCCTTGCGGACTTCTTTTTTGAAGTCTCTCAGCCTATCCTTGTATTCGTTCCATACATTAATATCTTCTGCTTGCTTGGCAAGCTTGAGGTTCTCCTGTACTTCTTTGCTTGTAGCATGGAGCCAAGAGTATTGACTCCTCTCCGCCGCTATACAGTGCCACCGCTGTAAGATCATCGGTGCTGTAGTTAGACAAGAGGTAAGCGTAGATGCCTGTCCTGACCAGGATGGCTGTTCTGGCTCTACTCACTGTCGTAGTTAAGAGACCTTAGTCCTGAGACCTTGTTGGTCATGTCTCCTTCGTCTTTCCGGGATAGGGCGGCTACAACAGTCACGCATTCTCCTTTTCTTCCGTGTCTTCCAATTCTTGGCTGAAGAGCTGTGCCCGCCGGTGTCAGCAGTCACGCCATCCAGTTGACATCCCAACCCTCCTTTGCTTCTTAGTCGCCTCCATCTGGTATATTGAATTTTGAGTAAAATTTAAGCGCAGTGACAACTAACTACCACGAAGAAACCCCAAAAACAGCAATTGAAAAAGATCCGGTAATATAGTTAACAGAAAGCTACCAGAGCCACCGCCCTCGCATTTTGGCCCTGCTGCAAAAGCCCTTGGACCATAGCAACCCCTACACGCAGTACCTGTATTGGTATTCAAGTGGTGCAAAGCAAGACTTGGCTAGACATCGCACCTCCTCTTGTCCAGTGGCACCCAGTACCAGGTGCAAGTGGTACCCCTCGGTTCAAGGAGGTGCAGTCGAGGATATTTTCTGGCACATACTATATAAATATTACTACATCAAAATGTTGTCTTTTACTACGCATTTGAATTTTACGCAGTTAACCCCAAAATAAAAGGGCTCAGCCCAAATGTTCAAGATCTGATTATACCTCGTTCTTTTAAAAAAAGAATAAGGGTATATTGAATTCGTGCAAATGTTGAATTCGTGCAAATATGTAACAGGGACAAGGAAGCTTTTCCGACCCTATAAAGTATATAAATTCTTGATCAGCATCAACAGCCGAGTCCATCTAGCCATGTCCGTCTGTCCGTCCGTCTGTCTGTATGAACGTCTAGATTTTGGAAACTATAATAGATAGAGAAAAACTAATTACACATTCTGATTCTAGGGATACCAGTTCAGTACAAGTTTATTTTAAAAATCGGCTACCTCCTTCCGCAGCCCCGCAAACCGCGAAATTCTGTGACATCCACAATTTTAGCTCTATAGGCACTAATTTTGGATAGTACATTGGTAGGGCCATTTTCTATCTGTGTTGCGAAAATCAGCCGGTTACGACCACTTTTGTTCGCGAAAATGACAAAAATGTGTTGCGTTGGATGAGAATGACAATTTTCTCCATAGAAACACTTCTCGTACAAACACACACCTACAAAATAAATTACGAAAATTTGTTGCTCCCAAATGTAGATAGGTATTATATTGTGTCAAAAACCAGGTATTTATAATCGAGACACTCGACTATAATCGTTCTTACTTGTTAGCATGCAGGTTTTAATCTGTTATTCTGACGATGAGCTGTTTCAGTTGATTCATCTGATTTGACGGCTCGTTAGTTACGCACAAACGAATCAAAGCTCATGAGATGATCAGTCCCACCGTGCGGCAATAAATCAAGCCATATAATATAATACATTTTTATAATAGACGATAAACAATGACGCCAGTTTTTTAAGGATCAATAGGTACGGCAAATGAAAACCATATATTTATGATTTAAACACTTTTTTGTTTAAAAGCTTATTTCGATACTGGCCCTCGATAAATTTTAAAAATCTTCAAATTGTGAGGAAACGAAGATTGTGATCTTAAAAAAAACGATTCAAAGTGTTATCGTCCTGATATTTTTTATGTTTACAGTTGTTTACACGCCCATGCCGACAGACGTAGAACAAATAAAAAATTTGTTAATTCGAACCTTTTCAAACTTAAACTTACTAACTTAAGCCAACTTAAACTTACAAACTTACTATATGAAAAAAGTGTAAAGATTAACCGAACATAAATTAAAAAATTTTTAAATAATTTTAGAAACGACGAAAATACAGTTGACCCGGATGGTATCCATTTATGTCAGCCACAGTCCAATCAGGGACTTCATATAAAATCAAGCCGTGTACAAAAAAACGTTATCCAGTTTTACCCGCCACCTTCAAGACCTCCGCCACTTGCTGATGCCTATCTACAATCCCGCCTTGTGCAAAAATTCCCTTTGGAAAAAGCTGATTTAGGCGCAGGGTCATCAGAGAAGCAGCGCTATCCAAATGTCCTTCAGCGGTCAGCAACATTGCCAGCTAAAAACAGCCGCCTAGGGGCTCGAAATCGCGTAACGTTTAAAGTGCCTGTACCTGCTCCAGTTTCTTCTTCGCAAACCCGTCAGATTGCAACAGCTGATAAATCAAAAATAGTGAAAGGTCCCACGGAAAAGGAAACTGTTAAAATGACTTCAGAAGATTTATTACAACCGGGACATGTTGTGAAAGAGCGCTGGAAGGTATGTCAAACAAAATAAGAACCAACTATTTAACATATTTCACTCATTTAATTGTTTTCTTTTAACTCTTTAACAATCATAAGGTTGTAAGAAAAATAGGCGGTGGCGGTTTTGGAGAAATATATGAAGGACAAGACCTAATAACCCGCGAACAGGTTGCTTTAAAGGTAGAGTCCGCTCGACAGCCCAAACAGGTCTTAAAAATGGAAGTGGCTGTTTTGAAGAAACTACAAGGAAAGGAGCACGTGTGTCGATTTATTGGATGCGGTAGAAATGACCGATTTAACTACGTGGTAATGCAACTTCAAGGAAAGAATCTTGCTGAGCTGCGCCGGGCTCAGCCGCGTGGTGCTTTTTCGCTTAGTACAACACTTAGGTTAGGCTTACAAATTTTAAAGGCCATTGAATCAATACATTCTGTAGGATTCCTCCATCGTGATATAAAACCGGTAAGTGTTTAATATAAATTATGCCTGATAAATTTTAGCTTTTTTATAACCGGCTTACAAAAAAAACAGGGTATATTAAATTCGTACGAAATATATGGGGTCTGCGAACCCCTATATATTTTTGATCACCAACAAAAGCCGAGTCGATACAGCATTGTGCATATGGACGTCGGTCCTTATGATCGTGGAAATTATAATAGATAGACAAACAATAATTGTATATTCTGTATATTTGAATACGATATTGGATTAGTTCATGTTTGTTTAAAAAAATGGATAACTGAGGAGTTAGCGTGAAGAAGGCCCATAGACCGCCAAATTTAGTGGCGTGTACAATTTTTATTTTAGAAACATTCGAATACGATATTAGTAGAATATATATCTACTCGTGTTGCCAAAACTAGTTGGTCACGAGGTCAAGCTCCCGCAAATTGCGAAAATGTGTTGCGGCCATACCCTCGTTTACACACACTGGGAATAACTAATCTCTATACCGCATATCTATTCTGAAGTCTATATCTCCACACCCTCGCAAACGGCGAAAATATGTAATGTGCACGTTTCATTTTAGAAACACAATTCAGATATGATATTGGTAGAATACATATCTATCCTTGTTGTCAAAATCAGTTAGTTACTAAGATGAGTTGACACAGTTTTGGGAATTTCACCAGAAGATCAGCCTCTAAGTGTGCTGTGATTGGTTGTCTGTAGACTCGCTTTGAGTACCGTTTTAGCGGGCGACAGCGTAGAGTCGCTTTAATAACCGTTTAGGGGCGCGACAGCGTAGAGTCGCTTTTATGTACCGTTTTAGCGGGGCGACAGCGTGGAGTCGCTGTTGCCGAGTGTGGTTTGGTAGTAGGCACAAAACAAAACAGCAATGCTTCGCTCCTCTTACAGAGGTAAGTGAGTCGAGCAGCATGCAGGAAATGGATATTGTCGATCAAAATCGTGAGTATTGAGAGCGTCCCCAACAATGCATAACAGCGGCGAGTACTTCGACCCCCGGAAAACCTTTCAGGGTTGTTCTGTAGAATAGCCATTCGCCGGTCCCAGTGAAGCTAATAGAGAAAACCTTTACAAGGGATTATCTTTACTAAACGTCAAAATAATGGAAAGGGTGATATTGGATCGAATGCTGAAGCTGAGAAGCGTAAGACAAACTATCCCAAAGTGGCTGTTTGGGTTTAGAAAAAGCCATGCCATGCCCGAGCAGCTGCACAGAGTGATAAACTTTGACGTTGATGCAAAGGAGCATAAAATTTACACTGCCGCAGTATTCATGGACATTCAGGCAGTATTCGACAGGGTATGGCAATTTGGCCTTTTTTAAAAACTAAGAAATCTTCTAAGCCCTCCAAAGCTTTCTTAGAAAAAGGCAGTTTAGGATTATAGTTAATAGAGAAAAGTCATCAAAGAGCCCAATCTGTGCAGAAGTACCTCAAGGTATCGTATTAGGTCAAATATTTTACTCACTGTATACCTCAGGCATGCCAGATTCTTGGGCATATACAAATGCCGCTGATGAAGCATTTATTGCAGTATATACAGATGACACCGCAGAGGTCACAAGATCATCCAAAATCACTACTTCCACACAAGTATTATAAAAGCATGTGATTTGCTTTCGCCACACGTCCCCTGAATTTTGCGGGGATCCTAATGCTAGGCTCTACAATCATACAATAAAATTATCCATGTACTTTGGCGTCATTCTATACAGACGACTTATAATATTTTAGAAGCACACTATCTCGACAACTCAAGTGGCGACCCAAAATTATTTCCTAGATTCTATGTGTTGCAAAGTTGTTGTCAGTATCTTTATAAAGAGATCCAACCTAAGCAAAAAAGTACACAAGCCGTAGACTATAGCCATTCATTCATAGTTCTTTTTGTTTTGAGCTGTTTCAAGACCTACAAAATGTATATTGAACATTTCATTTATTTAACCTTTCTTCAAGAGTAACTTCTCAGTGGGTCGTTTACCCTATAATTGTCGTCGTGTCTACATGCTAGATTTTGGATTGGCGCGTCAGTACACAACAGGCACGGGTGAAGTGCGGTGTCCTAGAGCTGCAGCAGGTTTTCGCGGCACCGTCCGATATGCCTCCATAAATGCACATCGAAATAGGGAAATGGGACGTCACGACGATCTGTGGTCCCTATTTTATATGCTTGTGGAGTTTGTTAATGGCCAGTTACCGTGGCGTAAAATAAAAGATAAAGAACAAGTTGGATTGACAAAGGAAAAATATGACCACAGAATATTGCTTAAACATTTGCCATCAGATCTGAAACAATTCTTGGAGCATATACAATCATTAACTTATGCGGATCGCCCAGACTATGCGGTAAGATTGTTATCTCAAAAATTTACTGACAACCAAAATAAATGTTTTATATATATATGTGTAGATGCTAATCGGTCTTTTTGAGCGTTGTATGAAAAGACGAGGAGTCAAAGAGTCTGACCCATATGATTGGGAGAAGGTGGACACTGCGGCAATTGGCAGTGCAAGCTCGACAGTCCTCAATCCCATAGCTCCTGTAAAAAATGAGTATATTCATGGAAATATAACACAAATGACTGTGGCTGCATCTAATGCCAGTGGGACCGAATATGTGAGTTTTTTAAACCAAATATTTACAATTTTAAACTTGAAATCCAATTTAACCATTTCATTGCAAACGTAGAAACCGCATTATTTTCAAATATATTTTGTATGCTATTTTTATACCCGGTTCTTAAAAAAAAATAATAAGGGTATATTGGATTCGTGCACATGTCAAATATGTAACAGGGACAAGGAAGCTTTTCCGACCCTATAAAGTATATATATTCTTGATCAGCATCAAAAGCCGAGTCCATCTAGCCATGTCCGTTTGTCCGTATGAACGTCTTTTGGAAACTATAATAGATAGAGAAAAACTAATTGCACATTCATTCTAGTTCTAGGGATACCAGTTCAGCACAAGTTTATTTTAAAAATCGGCTACCTCCTTCCGCAGCCCCGCAAACCGCGAAATTTTGTGACATCCACAATTTTAGCTCTATAGGCACTAATTTTGGATAGTACATTGGTAGGGCCATTTTCTATCTGTGTTGCGAAAATCAGCCGGTAACGCCCACTTTTGTTCGCGAAAATGACAAAAATGAGTTGCGTTGAATAAAAAAATTACAAGAAACACTTCTCATACAAAACACACCTACAAAACAAATTACGAAAATTTGTTGCCCTTAAAAGTATGTAGGTATTATGTCAAAAACCAGGTGAAACTGAGAACCGGGTATTTATAGTCGAGACACTCGATTATAATCGTTCTTACTTGTTATATAATTTTATTTTATAACAATAACTATTAAAACACATAATGATTAGGGTTCGATCGATCTGTTTACCCTGTTATTACTATAAACTTATTTACTCGTGTTTTACTCCGACCAGCCATATGCTTAAGATTTACTCGAGTCTAAAGCCATTCTTTTTTTTTGGGCAAGCCTCTACTATTATTGAACCATTCGTTCGTAACTTCTGGGGTCCCTCATATTTGAAAAGAATCTTCCATTATTTCTTTACAAAAAGAAGTGAGGGTAGCATTATCTGAAGACGCCACTCGATCCGGGCGGGAGGTCGGAATTTGCACGATAAGCGTCGGAAATAAAATTCTTTAATATTGATATTTATTTAAGATCATATATCGCGAATACAAAACAGTTAAGCGGTTTGATTTTAATTTTCTTGTCGCAACATTTAATACGATGAAAAATTTAGAAAAATATAATTTGATTTTAATATGTGCTTATCCTAGGTTCGAAAACGAACTGACATTGAAACCGCGCATATAACGGAGCCCGTAAATTTGAAGGAAAAAGTAAGTACGGCAGCAGAATAATTTTTTAACTTTGCTAGCTTGAAGTTATTTGGACACAGTATAGGCCACCGACAGCTTTCAACAAAAAGATTTGCGAAATTTTAATAGGTTTTATGTTTTAAACATTACCTATTTTATCGTTTTGTTTATATTTGATTTAAGGTTGACAAAAATTGCAATGCAACTACGTCAGTTCAACAACCCAAAGCTCTATGCGAAGCAATATCGCAACAAGCATATACAACTATAAATCCAAATAATTCTCCGAAAGGATTACTGCATCAGCAAATTACTTTAGGCACTGAGTCTCTGGTAGCCCTGCCCAATATTCAAAGTGCTCTAATAAAGCCATCAATAGTTAGTGCTGGTAAACATGATATGCAGGAAAAAGTACTTCAACCAATAGTTCAAACGAAGAACTCCCAGCCGCACAGCACCGTAGGATCCTTTTCAACAGCAAATCAAAACAATTCTGCTCCTGTTTTTGGAAATTCTGTAAGCTTTTTGACAAGTAATTCTATATTCATATTACTTAAAATAAATATTTGTAGTACCCCCATTCAGAAGATAAGGTAGCTCCAAAGTTTTTCTCAACAAAGCCTATTGTAGAATGTGGTTGCGTGGCAGTCGAAAACCTTGTAGAGCAAAAACCTCTCCTTTCTAATCAAATTGAAAGTGCTATACTGGGTTCCCAAGGCATATTTGAAGAAACCCACAAGCAACAAGTAAATAAATTAAGTTTGCCAAGTTTCACTGATAAAGAAGGTCCGAAATTTTCTGACCCAACGGTTGAGAAATCCACGGATTTTAAGAAATCTTTAGAAGAACAAAAATCAACGCGTATTCGAGTGCTCACTGCCCCTCCAATGAGTGTACACGATTTAAATGGTGGTGGAGTCCAAAATCAACAAGGAACAGACGAAATCGGACAACATTTCCAAATTTTAGCAGGCGCCTGCGTTGCTCCCACTGAGAGTAGTGCGACAGCAAAACTAATTAGCCAACAAGGGAAAACGTTGGGCATGGTTTCTATTCCCCCGGTAAACCGACGATCTGCCACATCCACTAATTTGAGACCATCATCCTCCGGCGGAGGAACCAATACCGTTCAACGATTAAATAGCGGATCTTTAGCAACTGGCGCCAATACGGCCAGAAGCAGCTTCGGTGGCGACCATTCAGTTACACAATTTGCTTTAATAGACGATGAAAATGTATCAGCATTGCAACAGGTAACCAAAGGCGGAGCCCTTACACTTGCTTCCCAATGGAAGAGTCAGTTTGATGACTCTGAGGATACTACTGATAACGAATGGAACCGGGAGCCGCAGGTAAATTGAAACGAAATATCTATGCTTTTAAAAGAAAAGTGTGTGCAATTGTGTTTGCAATTATTTAACGACAAATGCTTAAGATGTCTTCCTGCACTAGTAAATAACATACCCCAAAAATGTACATATCACCTAAAGCAATTTATATCGTGCTTGCTGTTTTCTAATGTTTCAATACATTAAGAAGAACACTTGTTAAGTACTATACGTTCGTTTTGCCTCGCAGTCCCAGCCCAATTTGGATCAGATAATAAAAGCGGATACTTCATTGCCTCTAATAAATGAAGTCAGTCACACTTTAAAAACTATTAAAACCGGTACCGTCAAAACCTCAAAGTCGAAAAATAATGGAAAATACACGTCCAAAAGGTAAGTTATGAGTTTTCACTCAAATGATATCTTATGTTGTCTGATTTATGTAGTCTGTTTCAAAAACATTAAAAAAAAACATAGTAGTATTAAATAAAACTACGGGCTGGCCCATGTTTTATCCTTATGCTAAACAAGGAGAAACGTTGTAGTCAAGATTTATCGACAACGAGATACCATGTACCTCTACCATGTATCTTTATCAACCATTTTTTTTCTTCAAATAATTCATCAAATTTGTTGTTTGTTGACATGCAAACAATCAGCACATACATATGTATTTTGCATACATACACACACCTCTGTATGTCAACTCACCTGACTGGACTCACCTGAGGGACATCCAATTAGATAAAAATATATTAATACAGATTTTTTTGAAAAACGGATAATTCCAATGAGTCACAGCTTATTATAGGCAGTAAAATTTTTTTCTTCGTAGCTGACTGATTTCGACAACTCGAATAAACATGTATTTTACTAATATTGGTATAGAAGGATATTAGCTTTATTAATAACATATAGAAACTTTAATGTACAAGCGCAAAAGTTATTCGGAGTGTGTGTAAAAGAGGGTGTGGCTGCAACATATTTTTGCAAATTGCGCCGGCGTGGATCCTCATGAGATACTGATTTTGGCCACACGAGTAGATATTTATTCTACCAATATCGTATTCGAATACAGTGTTACCAAAATGAAAATTGTATACATGAAAATTAAATTTATAATATATCTAGTTATTTTCATTTTTTCACTAATAAAATATTGTCATGTTAATTAAAATTATATTTTTATTGACACTTAAGTTGTGTTCCTTCGATACCTCGTTCAATAATTATTCTTCTCGAAAATTATCTATTATGTTATCTAGCTATGTCAGGAAAATATACATAGTAAAAAACTTCAGGTGCTTTATAGCAAATGGAGTAACAACAAATTTATATATGGCAACACTTTTAGATAAATTAAAAATTGATGATATTTATTTACCATATAGATATACGCTTAACATTACCGGAATCGAGAATTATGACTTCTTAAGAATCTCCATTCCACATTGCTGGTCTGAGCCTGCTATGGGTAATGTATTACGAAAAGACTTAGAACCACCGGCTGTGCAACAAGCCACATTTGATGACACTGTAAGCAAATATAACTTTTTATAACAAGTCTTTTTCAGCGAATATTTTAGATAGAAATTTATAAAATGTTATTGCGTGCACAAATATTGTATATATGTTTTTCTTGAAGACATTTTAGGCATTTATAAATTTGCCCATATGCATTTAATACGGCACGATTATGGAATATGGAAATATTAATGTGTTAAAATGTTGATCATTTGCTTGGACTTTTTTATAACACTGAAAAATCTTGAACTTACAGGTTTATCGGATGGATATAGCTAGAAATGTTTGCGTGAGAGAAACATATTCAGAAATCGCTCCATTAAATGCAAACCCCTCTGCGTCCGAAGTTTTGAGGAATGCTTTGGCTTCATCTTTCAAAGAAGACAAAGCCTTTCCGTCAAACATGACAAATAAAGGTCAAAGTAAATGCAAGCATCGAAATAGCCTTCCGAATGTTTCACTATCGAACATTTTTGACGATCATCCCACAAATCTAGACTGTGATGCTTTGATGTCACAAGATGCAACTACCCCGTGGCAAGTGAAAACCACTTTTTGCCAGCGAAGCAATTTTCCGTTAGATCCTAAAACACAGGAAAGCAACGGTTGTATCAGTGGACGACTAGAAATTCGAGTCATTCCAAAAGGTAATTGATATACATATCCTTCTTAAAATTCCTTGGCCAACGGTTTTCACTTTAATAATGTGATTTTCGATTTGAGCCTTCAAGTTAAAATTTTACATATGTAGTGAATGATTTGTTTACTTAACGGCTATTTAACTTAACGGCTCTTTAAATTAAAAAAAAAAATTGGTCAACGCAGAACCGTTTATAAACTGTTATTTATCAATGTAGAAACCTCCCATCTTGAGGAATCTGTTTACTATGATGCCTCGACAGCTGTCAAAAATAATTCAAGCGTGACTCGAGAACAAAATCCATTGGATAACGGTGATCCTTCGAACGGTGATGGCGTAGAAGTAACCGCAGGACTGATTAATTCTCCCACAATTGCAAACAAGAAAAAAACAGCCAAAGTCCCTTGCGACGACCCTAATGAAGCTATTTTATCAGAAGTTGGTGTTGATGGACACAACCTTAAACTTAATGGCAACAATAAAATTCTCAAAGCGCATCACAACCTCAGCAACTCAAATGCAGTTGATCTTAAGAATAAATTGGATATGCCTTTTGGTTGTGGCGAAGACGCATCTGAATGTGAAATTCCAATATTGATACCTAGTAAAATACCTGTTCGCCAATTAAAGTGCGCGTCATGGGCTGGTGCAGATACAAACGCATCAACTGCATTAGGGTCACCACTCCGCAATAATCCAAAATTGGAAGTCAAGAATTCCGGAACAGATGTCACATTTACTCGCAACAACACACACTCTATTGCCTTAGATAATCCCAATATTACGGATCTCACACCAGGTTAGTCAATATTAATAAGATATTAATACCAATCTTCGTGGATTCCGATTGTTCATATTAATAGTTAATAATGAGTATGCCAGTTCGTCGCTGAGAATGTATGGGTCCTTATGAATGTATGTGGTTCCTTGATACACCAGGGAGCAAGTTTTTTCGACCGATATATATTCTTGATCCGCATGAATTATGAAAATTTGCGGCAACCAATGTGGTAATTAGATACCCTGAAAATCCAATAACCCCTAGAACTATGCCGAGACACGCTACTAAAGCCGTTTTTTCATTTGTTTTAAATCCGTATATTCTTTATAAAATTAAGGGTACATATAATAAAAGTAAGCGTATAACATTTTATTTATTTCAATTAAGCTTTGAGAAGACGAAGAGAATCTACAGAAGGAAAATATGTTACAGATCCAACTCAATTGCAATTAAGATTCCAAAGACCGAGATCACGAAATACAAGGTACAACAATTTACATGTGTTTTCCTTTTTAAAGTAGTTCGTATATACTTCAAGGACTCAAGCTAATCCTAATATTGATAATTCGGATACTAATACAAACGAGGACAATGTTGGATATATAGAAGCGCAATTATTATCTATGAATAATGATCATTTCAATAATATATTGGTGAGAGAGCACTCTGATGAACATGACAACATTACACCACCCCCTGGAGATCCGAAAATGGAAAATAGTGCAAGAATTCGTCGTTACAGGCATCATGTAGAATAATTTCATCACTATCATGAGCAACACCATGAATAAAATTTAACTCTGAAGAGTAAAAGACGACTATTCACTGTTGAAAATTGAAGTGTAGTCAACTGGCTTAGTAAAATTATGACTTTGTATAATTTATTGTTACTTAAGTTGTGAATTCTATATAGCCCATTAAACAATATGTTTGTTTTTATACGGACTTCCAGGTTCTTTTTAAACAAGGATTATTTCTAATTTTGCGTATTTGAAAGACCGTGACGTCTACGTCAAAGTCTTTGTTGTTTATCGATGTCCTCCGAAACACAAAGGACACAACAGTTTTATACTAGCTAAATAACATATTTATTTTAATTTATAATATAATATTGTGCAAGTTTCCAAACATAGACTAGGGATGCATTGTTATAATCAAGATGTGGTGTTGACATAATGTTGTTTTCATAACACTATTAATATAATTTTCAATATTATTAATTTTTTATTTTGTTATTATTTAAGTTGATTTTTTTTTACTGCTCCAGGTAAAATAATTTCAGGAATGTGTACAGTACTCATGTTTGGACTTATTTATAATTAACCAAAGTGCTTTCTAAGGGGCTAAGTTAAAAAACATTGTTTTCAATCAATTTACATGTTAATAATTTATTTATTGTATATATTACGCTATTGTCGGGAATGTAATAGATCAAATTAACCACAATAAACTGTAACATTTATTCACAAAATTACAGTGTTTTCTGAATGTGGTCATTTTAAAATGTCCAGGTATAATTAATACAATTTTTATACATTTTCTGCCTTGTAACTTTTATAAAATGAATACTACTCATATTTCCTTCAGCAACGCAGCGTAAAATGAACCTAATCCGAGGACAATTAAGTTCAAGCAATAATTTAAATTATAAATTGAATAAAACATTATATTTATTATATTAGTGTTAATTATAAAAATGTTGAAGAACGGGGTAAGAAGGCCCCCAATGCTCACATCGCAGAAGATGCTGTGTAGCTCATGGGGCCAATCACCAAGTCCATCGTTCTCTATTTGGTTCTGGTATGGTGAAAATCAAAAGAAAAATCCACATACCTAAAGATCTTGAAAAGGCCACAGCGACACGCAATACTCTGCACCACCGATGCTTTGAAAACAACGCCAACAAGGGCACTGGAAACACTTCTGGGAATAAACACAACTAATATCCAAGCTAACCTAACGGCAAAAAAAGGCGGCCCAACGCCTATGTGCACAGGGAAAGCTAGAAGTGCAGAACTATGGGCACTTTCTATTTGGAGACGGGATTCATGTAGGAACGGACTATATGATCCCCAGACCAAACTTCACAAACATGTTTGCGCTACTGGTATAGAATGACTGGCCCTCCGCAGCAGCCCAAAATGCCATGACACACGTAGTAGCTATCATGGCACTACACTCGAAAGCTATACTAAGAACCAAAACGGTCCCTGCAAGCAGGTAAGCACTAGATCTTTTAAGCACCCACAGCACAAAAGTGCACATCTATTGGAATTCCAGATTTGAGGGTGACATTTTGTTGCAGACGAATTGGCAAAACGTAGAGCATCAGCCCGAATCTAAAAGTGGAGGATGTACCTATCTCATTACATGCCCTGAACTCCTCTTATGGAATCCAATGTCAAAAAAGGGCC
The DNA here is from genome assembly GCA_021223825.1 of Drosophila ironensis. NCBI lineage: Eukaryota > Metazoa > Arthropoda > Insecta > Diptera > Drosophilidae > Drosophila > Drosophila ironensis. Next base: position 464,782 of record JAJJHQ010012234.1, read on the forward strand.
TCGTTCATAGTGAGGCAAGACTGCAAATTGTTAGTCGGCCTTCTCACAGGCCACTGCCTGTGAATTTATAAAACATATTTATAAAAACATAAACGCACATTATCACGCGAGTTACAATTTAATTTTATTGTTTGGTTTCACAAAATGCACAAAAATTTTGCATCGGTTTATTATTTTTTGGTAATAAGTCGGTGTTGCGGGAATACGTTTCAATCTGGGCATACATTATTTTTGCAAGATCCCCCTGAAAATATATTTAAAAATATCGTCAGAATTAAACATACCCTTTTATACTCTTTAACTGTATGTATTCAACGCAATTACATGTGAACAGAGCTCGAAAATAACTATCAACCGTTTTTACTCTTGCGCTCTCGTTGCGAGCACAACCAAAAAAGATCAAACTCTCTCGCTATCGCTCTGAACAAGAGACCTTTGATGTCTTAATATATGTTAACAGTTGAGCGCTTTTCGTTGAGCTCTTTGGATATCGGTCTTTCAATGAGCAGTGCGAAAAGAGCGGAACGAGAAACGCTCGCACAATGAGAGTCAGCAAAAAACTCAACGCAAACGGTCTTCACATTTACTTCCGTAGTGAAAAAGAAATAATATAATTTCATTAATAGAACAATTTAAATTAATTGTCAAATATTTTTGTTAACAAGTTTCATTTCATATAACAAAATGCTATCAAAAAGCAAAAAAAAGTTTCAGAAAATGTTTTTAAATTTTGTTTGCATTAAACACCTTCTATACGTTCCTGACCCGTGGAAATGTCCATATACATGTTTTGTAACATATATTATACATGTATATTATGTTTATAGGCATAAGACCGTTTGCTCTACGGAACACAACAAAACGATCTTGGAACAACCGGAACGAAACAGAATAGAAACAAAATTGTACATCCTATGATATGGTCCGTATGATAACAGATCCATAATAATACTTTTGTTCGTGAAAATGGTTCGGATGACTTTTGGTTTCAAAAGGATGGCGCTACATGTCATACATCACAACAAAAAATAGATTTATTGCGTCCATTGGTACCCGGGCGACTCGTAATTTATTTCCAGAATGAGATTATACTAAGTATTATACCTAAAATATTTTCTTGCCTTTATGTTATTAATTTCTGCACGTAATGTAATAATTTTCGCTTCTCCAGTTGCTAAGACTTCTTTTACATTATAGATCTCATTTTGAAGGTTGTTAAGTAAAGTATCATAAGCACTTAAAGAATAGTTGTCCCCAAAGGCTTTTGAACGAAAGCACCATGATCTTTTTCGAATCTGTAAAAATAATGCATTAACGACTTAAAACAGTCACTGTAAAACTCACCTTATTTTGCAAACATTTGTCATTATGAATACTTGACGTTTTTCTAATGAGGTCATTAGCATTTTGTATACTTTTTGGTCCTAAAATACCACTTTCCTTAAAAAACTGCTTGGCTTCATCAACATTCCAGTCATTCGATTGCATTTCTAGTCAGATAAATTGGTCGCGACGCTAGGAAATTAAATTTTAAGAAAGTGCAGCTACACAAATTTTTGAAATCTCAATAGATTGAATTAATAGTTTCCTTCGTTTGCACCCATTATGAGGGTTTTCGACGAATTTTTGTGACAACTGGATAACGACTAGGTATACAGCCTGTATAATACAAAGATTGCTGTCTAATACAAAGAACCAGTTGCATTCGCCAACCTAGTAGCTAGTGAGATCTGCAGTAAAGGATTCGCATTCGCAATTTAAAACCAAAAATAGCTAAAGTATGTTATTGAGGAGGGGCTTCATATTTAGGTTAGGTTTGGTTAATGCCGTTTAATGCTACCTTTAGTAAAATAGACCCCTAGTGCATTTCGCGAATACCAGGAGCCTGCTTGGGTCTAGTTTTCATATTTCTTCCAGCGATGTGGAGATCGGTACATTTGCCTCTGTAGCCTTAATATGAACGATGCCCGTTTTTGACCTTGCACATGATTCTGGATATTCTGCAGATCGTGTTGTGCTGTGCTGTTTGCTGCCATTAGAGCTTAAGCCTCCATTCTGAAATGTAGGGTGCGTAACGAGATTGGTACGACCTCCACTCTGCCGTTTTGTTCTAGCGCTACTCGTTTTTCCAGTTCGTCTGCCATGTCGTTGCCCTCAAATCCTTGGTGGCAGGGAATCCAATAGATCTACACTCTTCTGCGGATCTAGTGATCCCTGCTTGCCAGGACCGTTTTGGATGTTATGGCTTTCGACTGTATCGCCTTGTTAGCTACTTGGTTATCGACAAAACGTTGACCTTAGTCGTTGTTCTCATCTTTTGGACCTCCTTTGCAGCTTTCCTTGTGGCGAAAATTTCCGTCTCAAATATGCTGCAGTGGTCTGGTAGTTTCAAAGAAAGCTATATGGGAGGGTTACTGCAGTGTTCTGCAGCCCCTACTCCTTCGTCCATCTTTGAACCGTCCGTGTAGATTTCGCTTCTCTGTTAATAGCATTTTGTTTTGCTGCGGAGCGCAAACATGAAGGTTCGGTTTGGGGTTCATGTATTCCGTGCCCGCATGAATCCCCTCGCCAAAAGCACAGTGTCAGTAGTTCTGCACTGCTTGCTGGTCCCGTTAACATAAGCGTTGGACCCTCATCTTTGCTGTGCCCTTGTTTTCATAGCACTGGCGGTGCAGAGTAGTGTGAGTCTATGTGGCCTTTCTAGGATCTTCACGTATGTGGACTTTTCTTTTTTTTATACCATACTAGGACCCCATAGAGAAGGATGGGTAGCAAAACCGATATGAAGATCCAATGTGCTGATATCAGCATCTTTTGCAATTCTTATAGTGCAATGGTAGCTGTCTTACCCATTTCTTTTACATTTGCCACTAACTTCTTTTGGCCTAATTTGTATTAATTTCATAAATGTTCTGCTTTAGGAACCACTCGATGTCTTTGCAGGACTTTATTTAAGGCGTTTCTAGTGCTTTCTTTTTCAGTTGGTGTTTCTGGGGTTTCTTTGTGGTGGTTTGCTGGTTCTGCACTTGAATTTTTCCCCAAATTCAATATTCCTATGGTGCGAGAAGAGTCTGCTCAGGACTTTCCATTCTGCAACCTCGGTATTTCATCCGTTTCGAGGGCTAGGTCTAAAACATTTGTAAAGGTTGCGCCTACATATGTTGGCTCCTCCGCCTCATTGCTTATGATTAGGCCCTTACTCAAAATGAAGTCTAGCAGTGACTATCCTTTTTCGTTGACATCTTTACTGTCCCAAACGATGTGATTCGCGTTTGCATTCGAGATTATGATGAGGGGCTTCTTTCGCAGTTCTGCCTCCTCCACCATTCTTCGAAGCTCCGGTGGTGGTGCGTCAGATAATATGACTCGAAAATTAGTCAATGTCAAAGCCGAAACTAATATAAGAAAGGGGAACGCCAATGCATATTAAATATAATGAGATTCGTTGTTTTTTCGTGGTTTTAAATTCTTGTGGGAATACTCCTTGTGGCCCAAAAACTTTTTTTAAATTAACGCAGTCATAATGAAATGAAAAGTTATTGGATTTATTTAAAATTTATGTTATACATTAAAAAAAAATTTGGGCTGAATCATTAATATTTTTTTCCCAGTTTTGCCCAGAGCTTGCAAATAACAGTTGACCGTTTTTTGTGTTGAGGTCTGCTCACTAACAGGAGCGAAAAAAGCAAAGCTCGTGTGCTGTTGTTCAGAACATAACTTTTTCGTTGCTTTTGTTTTGGTTTTCGGTTAACTGTTCTCAGTTCCAGGGTTCTTGTTATGCTCACTCAACAACTTAGAGAGAGCGATTCAACTGAACGCTCGCTCATTGATGGTCAGTAGAAGAGCGAAAAAACAAAAAGGTTATTGTAAATGGTCATTTGTCTTTAGTACCTTTTTAATAACGTTTAGCTACAAATCTAGCATATTTATGCGGTATGATTTTTTTTATATTTAGCTTTGCTAAGAATTTTTGCTGGTCGCTTAAGATGCAATTAACGCGTATTAACGAAAGTTGTTTTCGGTTGAGCACTGACCGTTCGTTCAAGGGACCCGGTGAACGGATCTGGTCAGACTTTTTGGGCACGTGGTGCTTAAAAAACTGTTATGTGATGACTGCCACGCTGTTTTGCAATACATTTTTTAACGATTTTGGACGTGTGCTTTGTGTCCCCATCTTGTTGAAATGTGATATCACTCTCCCTATATGCACGTTTGTCAAAAAAAATTGCAAAACAGCGTTTCAGGTCAATGGTGTGGCCAGCACAGAGTCCTGATCTCAATCCTATCGAAAATTTGTGGTCGATAGTGAAAAGACGATTGGGACTCTACAAATCGGTACCAGCAAACCAGCACGAGTTGTTTCAACGAGTCCAACAGGAATGGAGAGCTATCCCCAAAGAAATCATTAAAATTTGGTAGAAAGTATGCCAGATCGCATAGATAGCGTAATTAGAAATAAGGGTTTTTGGACCAGGTATTAAAAAATAAGAGTTTGTAGAAAAGTGTTCAAAATGAGCATAACTGAGTACATGCGAGTTTTTTTTTGTTTTTTATTTCTTAATCAGACCCGTTCGTTTTTTTTGTATAAGATTGTTATATTTTGTATAAGATTTTGTTAATAAGTATTCAAAGAATAAACACAAAAAAATTTTGGATAAATTACTCTACTAATAACTTTTTTATGCGATCCCAAAGTCAGTAGTTGCAAACATGTACTCAGACTTGCACGCCACTGTATATGTTAAATGAGTATAAGGACGTATAGTGAGTAAAAAAATACGTTTTCAATAGTTCATATAAATGCAACTTTAAAATGAAGAAACTCATAATTAATTTATATTTACAAAAACAATCCCGACGCGAATCAGGAAAAATGGTTCAAAATCATTTTTGCACTCTCACAAACAGAAAACCAAAACCGAGTATTTATAGTCGCGACTCTTGACTATAATCGTTCTTACTTGTTTTTATTTTATTTCGCTCAAATTAATTTTTTTTATAACAGAAACACAAAACAAAAATGTAAGTTGTTTGCTTGATGAACCATATTTATGTTATACATTAAAATGTGAATAGATATATGAAACGAATATATGTATGGGGATTATAAATTATTTTTACTTGATAAGTGATAACTAAAATACGTTTACTAAAACCACAGACGTCTAGCAACAGGAAATTATTTCTAAAAACTATCAGTCATAAATATAGTTACACTGAAAGTTATCGTTGTCATATGTATGTGGCCGAAATAGCTTATCGAAAGCGAGCGTCACGCAGCCGATGTAAAAGTGTTGGAAATACAAATTATTAATACTGTAGGTCAAGCAAGAAATATATAAATGATGGATGTGGTCACACCAATCACACCGTGTTTACACTTGTATACATACATACTTAAAGCACAAGTATTTGTTATACTTTATGTTTAAGTGAATTAACAAAGAAGACAAGTTTACATGAAAAAGAATGGCTGATAAATATTCTTCTGAGCTTTTTCGGGTGGTCATTGCGCAAATAACGCAAACTATTGGTTATAGTTGTACGCTCACAGCGCCGCTGGAGTTGTTACAAGATGTAATGCTAAAATTTATGCAAGAAATTGCCCGTGACATGCATGGACACATGGAGCATGGTAAGTGTCAACAACATTCGCATTGTACATATATATATTTGCATATTATAGTTGTATACTAAAAATGCTAACCTTACGCTTCGAACATAAAAATATGTACATATTTATGTACATGTAAATACAATTGTGAACATGATCCATTCTATTACACATTATGTATGCATGTACATATGTATGTATTTCATTCAAAAATGGTAAAAATAAATTTAATTTTTTTTTTATTAATGCTTAATTTAATATTTTTCTTATATAGCAAATAGAGTTCAGCCAAATCTACTTGATGCTCGCCAGACCTTAAAATGCCTTCACATAAATGTTCAAGAAATATTGGACTTCATTTCCAATGTAGAGTCAGTGGCTCTTACAAAGAATATTTCTAATTTTCCTATTAAACGAACATCGAACATGAACTTTCTTAAGCCTGGAAACACCGAAATCATAACTCGCCCAATGCATATATTTGAGTACTTGCCACCAATGGAAGCCCCTGTGTTACGGGAATGTGAGGGAGGGAAGGTGGGGGGGCTACATAAAACGGAAAGAATACTGGGAACGGAGTCGGATTCACCCAATGCGATTGAGAAGCTGACCAATAATCCAATAGGTTCCCATTCCCCTAGCACGATTTTCAATTTTCCATTGAAAACCTACGTTGATTTTGATATTAGCCGCTCTGTTCCTGAAATAAGCAGCGTTGTTATGACGATGGGCGGATTTTTAAGTCCAGCTATTGAGGGAAAATTGCCAGAAGCGTATATTCCGGACATAATTGGTGAGATGTTACGTTTATAAAAAAAAAAGTAGGGTTATTAAATGTTATATTATTCTGTTTTTAGAAAAGTATATAGGCCTAGATGCCCCACCTGTATCCGCAATCGGAACTCCTACAGATGAGCCTCTTTCAATTGCAAAACCATTAACAAATGAAACAGTGAATAATATAACAGAAAAAAGCTCGTTTTCAAATTCATTGACTACGAAAAAGGCGAAAACAAATTCAATGGTATTCGACTCAAATAATTCGGAAATGTCAAATGTTCTAAATGATAAACTGTCTAAAAAGAATAAAAAAATTAAGCAGGATATAACAGGTTTTGGAAAAGATAAAAATAAAATATTAGGTAAAAATCATGATAAAGCGCATCGCAAAGCCTTAAAAATGTATCAAAAATTTTCGAAGAATCAACAAGTGTTCGAAAATAATAAATTATTGCAAACGAAAAAGTCGAAGAGACGACTAGATTGCACAGATGAAATTGTTGATTCCAAAAGTGATCACATAGAAAAAATGTTTAAAAAGCAGGCCAAAAATAAACAAAAAGCGATAAAAGGAAATTCGTCTGAATTTCAGAAGAATTTCGTTTCTAACATTGAGTCTACTCCAATTCCTTCTATGGAATCAACAGCAATTATCCGTCCTTTAGCTAAGGCCTGTGGAGATCAACTTCCACCATTTTCAGATTCAAGTGTACCTTTAACGAAAAAAAACATTGAGACCAATACAATTTTTGCAGTGCAATATGAACCTCACCAACCCGAAACTGTGTTATCAACAAACAAAATTTTCAGCGAACCGGAACGAAACAAGTTAGATGTATTTAAGAAAATTTCCAAACCCCGAACATCTAAACAAGAAGGACTAGATTCCGCGAGTCCAATTCTATTTGAGAGTACAGTAGGCGGTCCGTCATTAATAAATCTGCCATCCGGAACTACTATAACGGCAACGCCGGCTGTAGGGTCTCAAAATAAATACATTGAAAGGACTAGTATATTAACAAATCACTACGATATTATAGATAAAGCACCACCCGCCAAACCAGGTATTGACATGATGATTGTCAATTCATCTAAGCCGAGGAAACGTGGCCGAAAGCCTGCTGAGAAGATTCTAATAAAAAATGAAATTATATCAAAGTCTTTAAGTGACTCGGTAGCTAAAGATCACCCAACTAATGCATTTGCTATAGCGATGGCCTTGTCAGGAACAAAAGTAAATCCAAATTTACCAAATATCCCAAGTTCAACAGAGCCGCTTAATTTATGTAATGCACCAGTTGCAAGTGGGACCTTTCAAACAAAGGCAAAGGAAAAAAAAGAAAAAAAAAAGAAGTCCAAATTCGACTTTTGTTTGCCGGAAAACATAAGCGAGGGCGGACAAATAATGTTTCTTGAAAAATCGCCAGCAAGTAATGTACAAGAAAAATCAATTAACGTTGTCGGTCATGCACGTGACCAATTTTTGGCTGCTTCAAACACTTTATCAAATGCTTCATTATATCCTGTTGCACAAACTGGAGGGACACCTTTGTTACCACTTTTACAATTCCCGCCACGTCCAGGACTAATTCCATCAGGCCCTGGACTTTTTCCCTCAGCAACTGGACTTGTCAGCTTTGGAAATAATCCAAACAATGTAACAATTCCACACTTTATACCTACAGGTGCGACCCAATCCGTAAAATGCCCGTCTCTGAATTCTGGTACGTAGTCTTTTTAATATTTAACGTTATAAAGTTAAATTTTCCGTATTCCTATTACGTAATAATATTTTCTAGAGAAAAATACGCATATTTTACGTATATTGAATAGGTAATGGTCGTGGTGTACTATAAATCAGTTGGTGTACCATAAATATTATAAATCAGTTGATTTATAGTAATGTCTCGAGTGACTCGACTATAAAAATTGGAATTTGAATGTAATATGCTTTTCTCATTTTTGAAATTAACATACATTTTGAGCAACAAATTTTCATACATTTATTTTATTTTATTATTAAACTTAATTTTTCTATATTCTAAAGAATTAGAGAACTATCAATTATGTTGTCCATGTTAGACTTTTATGCTATTTAATAGATTTGGACTTATAATGGATTCACACTTTTTTTTGGCAGGGAAACTTTGTTACTTGGGCAGAGTAGCCAAGAAATTTTTTTGGCTTTTGTCAATATTGCCTTATTGATCATTGTAATGTGCCTGTAAAAAGTTAGCTGTCTACCTAGGATGACACCTTGTGCTTGTATGATTTTTCGTGCCTGTTACAAAATGTTGCTTGCAAGGCCTTTGTCTTGATTGGTTCGACCTTGCAAGAGGTTCCGGTACCCTCAGGGACTGGGAGGCGCTTGCGCTCCGACCCTTTCATGTCTCCCTCAACTGCGGTTCCTTTCCGTATCCGGTTGTTTCTTGTAGTTTTACAAACGTCCTGGCCTTCTTCCACCGGGGCGCAGGAGTGATAGCTGGCGACACGCTGTAACCCGTGCCCCGTGTAGGTGCGAATGTGGCCGCTATAGAACAATGCTTCATTTAACTCCGAAATTTAGATACGTAGAATTTAGAATTTAATTAATTCAAATCAATAGCAACATAGGTCTAGTTATGTTTATATATTTTCACTTGAATAATAGGCAATGTTTTCCTAGGTACAGATTTTACAGATACGGTGACGACTAGAGTTACCCTTCATTCGGATCTTAAAGTGGATAGAAACTATTGCAACGTGGCTCCTTTGGTTCCTGAGACCATGCAATTTTCTGAAAGTGAGCTGAGTCAACGGTCATCCTTTGAATTTAATTCTAATAGGTTTTCTTTATAGATAATACAATAATGGGAGTTATACCAGAAATGGAAAACTCATTAAAACAAGTGCCACAAAAACTAAAGCCAAAGTCGGCCCCACTAGCTACAGGTAATCTGGGAGATCCTATTGAGGTCTCAGATGATTCAGACGAATCGATGCAAAATAAAAAGCATTTAATAGGAATATCGTCCCCATATTCAAGTCATGGCAGATCTAGTATGTTACAACCTACTATGGCATGCGGCCCACCTTTACTTACAAACTCAGAGGAAGTACATCGAGATCCAAAAAGTGAAATTTACACCATGCCTTTCTTAAAAGATAGCGAACCAATACAAACATTGCAAAAAACAATGAAACTAAGCCTTCCCGATGTTAAAAATATTATAAATACAACATCAGCAAACACATCATTTTCGCCCTTTAACTTGCCAAGCTTTAAGGGCGGCGACAAATTTAGCTTGGCCGGGGGGGCAGATTTAATTCCATTGTCACGAACGGTAACGAGTTCAAAAGTGCTACGAGCACCATCCGCCAGCTTAAGTTCTGCTCATCCTTCACAATTACACATTTGTGAGGACCAACCATTTTTGAACCCTCTTTCAAACTTTGAGAATATTACAATAATTCCCACTGGGACAGTATCATTAGATCTTAAAATGCGTAAGCATCATAAAAAGCTTAAAAAGCTAAAGGAAGGCAAAATAAAAAAAAAAAAAGATAAAAAAGACAAAGTCAAAGGAAAGGATCGGAGCGGAACTATTTCTTATAAACTGGATGGAAAAATCAAAGGAGCCGATAAAAAACAGAAAAAGGAGAAGAAAAGAGATAAACAGGTTTGTAATTCATGAATGGTGGTTTGTTAAATTAAAACAATCTTGAAATTGGCCTTTTGCCAATTGTTGTTAAGTTCAACCGAATGTTGTCATCAATTTTGGTATTACATGTAATGAATATTTTTTCATTATTTCAGAATCCAATTCCAGAGGATGGAGATTTGACTTGCGCCAAATTAATTGAAGATATTGACCACATTTCTGCGGAAAAGAAATACGCTGTGACACCAACAAAACACCACGTTCCAATTACATCTTTGAAGCCTTTGATAGACCACAGTTTCTCAATGCAACCCCAAACAGAAAATTGTGCAAATCAAGTACCAAAACTAACACTGAAACTAAGTGGAAAATCTACACCGATGCCATCTTTGGATAAAACCAATGATATACAGGATGGAGGAAGTATAAAACATTCAATTATTTTGGCTCAAACTAATAGGGGACACGAAAGAGATAATTCTCCAGAGCTGGCCCGTTTTTCACCATTAGTCACAGGCCCGCCAAAAACTAAACAATGTAAGTATTTAAAACACCTGTAATTATAGAAAATTTAATATTGCATTTTTATTTGTTTTAGCTGATTTTCAAATGTCAAACTTATCAAATACGCCAAATATAATAAGCAATGATATTGTACCGTTGCCTTCCCAAATGGTTTCAAAGCCATCAATAGCACCCTCATCTCATCAACCAATGCTTTCGAATTCAATCGGCTGGATTTCGAATTCTAATAACACAGCTGCCTCGTCCACTTTATCAGCTAGTTCAGTATTATTACCACAGCAGTTGATGTTGACGTGTAATCCCGTCAAGAATAATTTTTCTTCAGTTGGGGCAGATAGTCAAAGTACGGCATCACGTAAACTAAGTCCACCCATCCATATTCCAGATGATACTGAAGTCGCAGGTACAAATCGCCCTTCATCATACGTTGACGCTGAAGGAAATCGTATTTGGATTTGTCCGGCTTGTGGTAAAGTTGATGATGGTTCAGCAATGATTGGGTGTGATAGTTGCGACGCTTGGTATCATTGGTAATTTAAAACCCATGAAAATGTTTCTTTTACACTTTCAAACCTTATATATTTTCTTTCAGGATATGTGTTGGTATAACTATAGCTCCAAAGGACAATGACGATTGGTTTTGCCGAGTCTGCATAACAAAAAAAAAAAATTGTTGTACTGATAAACGAAAGAGGCGAAACAAAAAGAAATAGGGAAAGCTAAAAACATTTTAATTTTAAATTTTTCATGATTTAAATAAAGGATTCCTCATACCACCGTTACATGTCAAGCAACGGGACCGTGCGGAAAAAAAATTAATTGATAAACAAATTTTCATGTTGGCATAATTTTATTCCTGTTTTAATTGCATAGATCATGTCGAAAATATGTTATGTTATGTTATGACCGGTTGACCTCTCCTTGAAGGGAGAGTGTCGCGCATAGACCATTAAGGCCCTTAGTGATACTGGTTGTTAAAGGCGTTGAATTGCTACTTGCTAGTAAAACAGCCCTCGAGGGCTTTACGCGAATGCCAGAAACCTACTCGGGTCTAGTTTTCTTATTTCTTCTAGCGTTGTTCATGTATCATTCATGTATCGCTGTCGTTTCGTGATAAGAGCGAAACGCCTGGCTTCTTGCATTGCCGACACCCATCATTCCCTGTTAGGCCCAGTTTTAGAGCATGGACTTGCAGAAGGCAGTGGCCTGTAAACAGGCCGACTAGCAATCTGCAGTCTTGCCTTCGTAGCTTCAATAGGAACGATGCCCTTTTTTGGCATTGTGTTTTGCACATGGTTCTGGATGTTTTGCAGTTCGTGGTGTGTTCCCACCTACTGTTTGCGTCCATTAGAGCTTTAGCCTCCATTTTGGAGTGTAGGGTGCGTAGCGAGATTGGTAAGTCCTCCACTCCGCCATTTTGGTCTAGCGGTCCTCGTTTTGCCAGTTGGTCTGCCATTTCGTTGCCCTCAAATCCTTGGTGGCTGGGAATCCAATAGATCTGCACCTCTGCGGGATTGCTGCTCTTTAGGCTCCGCTCTTTAATTGGTTGCGTTATATCGGCAGCAATTGCATCAGACGATATTTCTGTTTCCATTTGGTGCGGCATAGTGGTTCTCACGGTCGCAGCTAGAATCGAATTGCTTAGGCATCAATTTTGGCTATGCATTTCATTTGCCCACCAACTAATGCCAACATGCTTGCGAAAATCATTTGTCATTAAATTTTCAAGCAGTGTAATTGCACTGATAGCAATGAATATTTGCTTAAAACAAATAGAGGAAGCGCAAAAAGGAAGCACAGTATGTGGATGAGGAATGGTACGCTAGGCTCCAAAAATTCACACATACGAAGCTTTTAAAGGAGTTGCATGAAACGTCTCCTATGGATTGGAGTAGACTTTCCCATTCTTTGTTTTGCTCCTTTTTCGCTGCAAAAACACGTCTTCTCTCTACAAACCGATTTGAGAAATGATGTTCGTGCCAACCTTGCCATCCACAGGCCAGCATGTTTTGCGAACATGAGCAAAATAAATTGATTTCAAAAATGATCCACGAGAAAAGTTTCGGCGTGCAAAACATGTTTGCCAACATGCTCGCCTGTGGATGGCCTGCTTATTTCACAGACTTTGTCTCTATATGCGGTCACCGTTTCGGCAGATCATCATGCCATCTCTTGTACAAACTCTACAAACAGACCTTACTCAGCATTAGAGTATATCTCTTTCCCTGAACCGCACCATGTCGCCACTCGAAAATGTACATGCATACACAAAATAACCATTCTATGTCACACATATACAGTGGGTCAATTTACCATTCTACGCTTGTCCAACATTACTTGGAAAAGAAAAGAGCTAGAGGCATATTTCTTGTTAAATGCATTGGGTCCGTTTAACAATTACGCTGATTTTATTCCACGATTTCCACGCCTCTTTACGCCTTCGAATTTGCAAAAAGAAAAAAAAGCTATGTCTGAAATGGTAAAAGCTTGAGACAACTGAGTCCTCTGATCGTTGCACACATGCATGCGTCCACATCGGTCGATAAATATAGATGATATGACTTATTAAAGTTTTACCGACCCTTCCCACGGCAACGACATGCCGCTGCAAATGCCAGGTGACGTCATCCGTCTGTTTCTTGACTTCGATCCGTCCGCACGTATATATGTATATACAGTACGTGTTTGACGATCAGTGGACTTAGCGCACTCAAAATGATGTCTCCATCGCCGTGCATAATGCTTTTAAAAGTATCAGATGTCTTGAAAAGGTGAATCAGGTGTTTATACCATGTACCTTAAAGTACATCTGGTATATTCAATTTTTTCACTTGCCAACGTTAAGCGAACTATGTATAGTATATTACAAATGGTAAATTGAATTTGTGCAGTTGCAAATGTTTGGCGAACTATTAAGGAGAAATGGTCAAATAGGTCGACATTTTATGCAAATTACAAAATAATCTGGATCTGCGTACATGCTTACCGGACCGAAAACAAAACAAGTGGGAACGCTGTAGTCGAGATTTCTCGACAACGAGATACCATGTACCTCTTTTCTTTATTAACCATTTCTTTATATTTATTTTTATTTTTGTCAAATAACTCACATACACGCATTTCTGTATGTATTGTGTATACAAACACACGCTTCTGTATTTATGCACAAGCGAACGTATTAAAGTCAAAGAAGAAACGGATGATGTCACCCCAGCATGTGCGGCATGCCGTTACCTAGGGAAGGGGTGGGTAAAACTTTAACTGGTCATATCTTCTATATGTATTGTCCGATTCGTACGTGTTTGACGATCAGTGGACTAGGCGGACTGAAAATTATGCCTCTAGCTTTTACTATTTTGAAGATATAGATTTTTTTGCAAATACGAGGGCGGAAAATGGCGTGGCAAAAATCCAAGAATGACATTATCTGCGTAATTGTTAAACGAACAAAATGCAAAAAGAAATAGGTCTCTAGTTCTTTTTTTGTCCAAGTTATCGAAGAAAATACAAATACAGTTTTATGCAAATTATGAAGGCCGAAAGGGGCGTGGTAAAAATTTGAAATAAACTTGCTATGCTTGCAATAATAACACACCAAAAGCAAAAAGAATTAGACCTCTAGCTCTTACCATCTCCGAGAACGAGGTGTTCATACATACAGACGGACAGACGGACATGGCTATATCTACTCGGCTGTTAATGCTAATTAAGAATATATATACTTTATGAGGTCGAAGATGTCTCCTTCATACGTTTGCACAAAGTTAATATTCCATTTGTAGATTAAGGTACATGGTATAAAAATTTGAATTTAATGCTACCATCTGGGAGAATGACGTGTTTATAAATATAAATAAATAATACTATAAAAATGTATCACTTTTGGTTGGCAGCAACCGTTTCACTTTATTATTATTGATACGAAATGGAATAGTGCAAGCTGCAAAATTAAATTAAAATTTACCAGACTAGAAACAACTTTAAAATAGGACAAGTTATTCAAAACTACACGGGATAACATTCTGATATAAGTTGTGCTACTGTGACGCTCCATTTATATTGCTGCAGACGGAGTCTTCGGTATCAGATTTACTGCTTTGTGCAGTTGATTGCTCTGAAATAGCGGTCGAAATAGAGGGTCCATCCAAAATATTGTCCTTCTGGATACTACTTTTACTAATAGAATCAATATTGGCACTGCTGTTGCTGTTAAGCGCCATTCTCTGCATTTGGCGAATTACAGTTGCCGCATAATAAGCTTGCTAAAAAAAAAAAAAAAACATATTTTTACATATAATACATAATGCTGCTAAATATTAAAATGAACAGCGCACCTTCCAACGAGATTTGGCAAAATTCTTTTTTAATTGTTCCGAAACCGTTCCATGAATGTTCTTGCTACTGGCTTCATTTCCAGAAATCCTTTTAAAAATACGAGCATATGCGAGTTAATGAGATTTACCTTATTACAAAAAAATACGTACCATGGATGGGACAAAGCTTGTTTGCAAGTATATCTTTTGTCGACTGCTACGCACATAAGATTCTTAATAAAATGTTTTGCCGAATCGCTAATTTCGTCCCAATAAGGTGAATCAAATTCAAATTCCCCTAAAATAATAGTTAGATAATTAATCGCGCTTTTAAACTGAAGGAAAACCCACCTTTTAAAATTTGAGCGAAGAGATTAGCATCGTTTTCATCATAAAAAGGAGGATATCCACATAGAAGAATGTATGATATGACTCCAATACTCCAAACATCAACGGCTTTTCCATAAGGTTTTTGGGCTAAGACCTCGGGAGCAACATATCCGGGAGTTCCACATGCAGTAGCCATAATTCCAGAGTCTTCCATTTTTGATAAGCCGAAATCGCTTATCATTATTTTGCTATCATCGTCTGGACTATAGTAAAGTAAGTTTTCGGGCTGCAAAAATATTTTTAAAGACAAACGTTTTTATCATTATTGACGTGCGTCTTCATACAAAAGTTGATTAAAAAACAAGTATTAAATAATTACCTTTAGATCTCGATGGACAACACCTTGTTCATGCATATAGTCTACGGCTTCTAGTATTTGTCGAATAAGATGTGATGCATCTTTTTCAGTATATGATCCTTTTTCGACAATTCGGTCAAAGAGCTCACCTCCGGTTACCCTGTGATGATAACGCAATATTCAAATAATTAAGAAACTAAATTTGACAACTTACAATTCCATAACTAGGTACACCTTTAACTTGTCCTCATATGTTTCGAGAAGTTGCACTATATTTGGATGCGTTAATCTAAAATTAAAATTTTAAAAACTATGAAAGGTAGTTTCAAATAAATTAATCTAACACTACCCTTTGCGTCACGTTCTGATTTTGTTTGTTCTTAACTTTAAACAAAACATTAAAAAATGTGCCTTTACGTTTCGTAATATTTAAGCGAAAGAAGGGAATTATTTGCTTAGGTTTACGTATTGACAACGTTTTGAAAAGAGCTAACAGTTGATGTTTTCTATAACAGAAATATACAAAAAATTCACAATTTCTTTCGAAATCAGTCTGTATATTGAGGAAATAATAATGGTGCTAAACATAGTGATTTTCGGTACCGATAAGAGAGCATTCTTGACAGGCACTTCCAACTCCCATGAATTCTTCACAATAACTAAACAAATTTTGGTGGCAAAGCGAAAAAATATTCTAAACATGATACAAAATGTTGCACACTTAAAAAACTTTTGGATAAACAAAAGAACCCGAAGGTATTAATTGGATTGATTTTATGGACGTGTTAACGGTGTTGAGTGTGGCAAGCGTATGTAAATGCAAATTTTTTTTACATCTTCATGGCAACTTAAACATAAAGCTCCTATTCACGTGGATCCCCTTGTAAATCCATTCACCTTGTCCGCATTACATTATAGAAAGCATTTATTATTTCTACAAATAGGACAAATAATGGTTTAATATTAAAACCAAAATAACTAAGTTAAACGTATAAAAACTTTATCCATTTCTTTTAATTAGTGTGGGTCAAATCTTCAAGTTATACAAAATTGATTAATTAGTTTCTTAAACTTAAAAATAGGTCTTTTGTGTATAAAGGGGAACAACAACAAAATTGTAAAATGTATGGAGGAACAAAACAGATTGAAAAAGTAACAACGATTATAGTCGTTGGTCGGTTCTTGGTTTCCAACTGTTTTACAGTTTCTAACTGTAAAAATAAATATTGGTTGTTGAAGCGTAAGAGATGTTCGAAGTCTGTGGATGCAACGAAATGACCAAAACACATTTACCCTAGGTCCGCGGTCATGGACCGTCGATATTCTACCAATATCGTATTCGAATATAGTATTTCTAAAATAAAAATTTTAAAGGAGGCGTGCAGGAGAAATTAGCCGATTTTTAAAACAAGCTTGTGCTGAACTGATACGCTAGAATCAGAATATGCAATTATTTTTTGTCATATCTATTATAATTTCCATGATCTAGGCGTTCTCACGGACAGAGGAACTTGGCTATATTGACTCGGCTGATGGACCACCAGATCAAGAATACTTTATGGGGTCGCAGACCATTCCTTCTCCCTGCTACATATGTATATACAAAACAAGTAGAAACGCTGTAGTCGAGATTTCTCGACAACGAGATTCCATGTACCTCTGTTGATGCTGATCAAGAATATATTTACTTTTTGGGGTCGGAAACGCTTCCTTCTCCCTGTTACATACATTGCACAAACAAACTATATATACCATTTGTTCCTTAAGGTACATGGTATAATTAAGTGAAGTACTTAAGTTAGGTAATTCATACTTTTCTACGAATTCTATATTTTTACGACCGGGTATTAAAATGTATTACGCTGACATGGCCAAAATGTTTGACTTCTTTTTAAAAAAACATTCAGTTAAAAAAGTTGTTTATTTTATATTTTAAAATATTAAAAAAAAACCAAAATCTGTTTATTTTATATTTTAAAATATTAAAAAAAAACCAAAATCTATAAATATTTTTTTTAACGTTTCAGAAATAGAAACAATATATTTTAATATAAGTGGAACATTTTTTTTCCAAAAATTATAATGCTGGGCCCATTGGATACATTTCTAAATGTTTTATTTGATCCGATCATCATGTAAAACGAACAAATAAAGGCTACTAATGGAAGTCTAATCATATAATCTATAAATCTAATCATATACATGAAATTGAAAAGCAACAATATAAAAATTGTAAGAATATTCTGATTGTTGAACATGGGATCGGGGTATGAACTCACCGCGTTCCGTTTGGACTTTTGCCATCATAATGATTTGCACTGAACCTGAACATGAAAAGAAAATAAATTAAGCAAACAACAATAATGATTTAAAAAAAAAGATAAATAAACATGAAATTTATGTATACCAAAAATAGATTAAGCTTGCTTGTAGGAATGAAAAACTAATTTGTAAAATATGAAACCTTTTTTAGTGTTTTAATGTTTTCCTTAAACCATAAAAATTAACCAATTAGCAACATCTGTTATATTTTATAAATTAGATAATTGAAGTCTTAGGCAATGCAAATATTAAAAAAAGCTTATTTTATAAATTTATTTTCTAGTTTCCAGTTTATATATCTAATCTAAAATATAGAGAAAAATTATTTTTGGTACCTTCTTAGTACTCGTATTTCGTTCTCCAGTGATTCTTCTTTCCCTTTCAAAGCCTTTTTATCAATTATTTTTACTGCAAAGTGGTCTCCAGGAGCTTCTTTGCTTTCAGCTAATCGAACTTCTGAAAACGCACCACTGTAAGTATGGTTGATTATATATTAATCATAAGGGCAGGAAGTAAATATTAGTAATAAGAACATACGTTCCCAGAAGTCCATGGAGGTTGTATTTTTCTTCAATTGACACTTGTTTGTTTAACTCCTTCACATCCTTTGCTTTGGTTTTCTTGCCCGAATCTTTTTTCCCAAACAAAGGCATTTTTCACAAGTCCCTTTTCGTTTTTTAGCTTAATCGATCTCCTAATTTTCTCAAATGGGATGCATTGTTGCAGCGCAGCTAAGTATTTTGTACAGACTGTGTAACTCTCTGAAAATATATAGAACAGTGAGAAGAAAAGCTCACACATATGTACAATGTATTTTGTTCTTAGTACACGTCGAAGCGTGTTTACGTTTTGTTTCCAAGCTTTAACAAGACTCATCAATAGTTGAGCTGTCAAAGGTTATATTTTTGCTGATTACAGTAAAATGTTTACGGAATATATAAATGTACATACATACATACATACATATGTGAATATTTACTACATCTCCGACCGAAACACCAAATATAAACGAAAATGTTTTCTATTTTTGCATCTTACAGAATTCAAAGGTGTATTGGTTCAAGTGTATGAACCATTGAAATGGAAATGATTCCGAACATTCCTCGTTCTAAGTCGACAAATAATAATCATAAAAAAATAAACAAATATTGGAATCCATATACTCTACATATGTATGTATGTACATATGACAGCCCGTCTGCCTGGATCTCGGAGAGAAGAAAATGCTTTAAGATTTTTGTAGCATTTGTATATACAATTTATTTATAATATTTCATATTACGCAGCCAAGCTCTAATGGTCTTAATTAAATGATATCAATTTTTTTGTAAGTATCGTAAGATTCTTAAGGTCGACTAAAGTCTTGTTTAAAATGAAGTCTATTTATTGAGTTTATTGTATTCTGTCTCCAATAAAATATGTATATATTTTTATAACGTTCTTGTTGAAATTTTTAACACTAACACTAAGAATTATTTATACACATACACAAGGAGAATACGTTTGCATGCAGAACTTTTGAATCGTGCAATTTTAAATCTGTTAGCCTTCAAAGCTTGGCGATATTTGTCACACTATATTTTATTACAACTGTTTCAAATATACAACTTAAATATTTCAAGATCTCTCAAAGTTTAAGCATGTATAAGTGCAAATGGAGCTTAAAAATAAAATCACTTAATGAATTCAAACAATACCTCAGGAAAGAACTTTATGATGCGTCCACTTTAGTAAACAGTTTCAAAGGACACACGTGCTTAAAAATTATTCACAAATATTTTTAATATTGATTTATTGATTATGTTCAGCGCTGGCGCAAACTCCCTGGGGTTGGAATACAATTTCCAAAAAAAACAGCGTTTTAAAGTACTTAAAGTACTAAATATCAAAACACAAATGTCTTAATAGACAAGAACCAAGTATGAAGTTATAAAGCGTGTTTTAGGTGTCAACAAAATTTCAATTTCGTTTGATAAAATTTATGTTTAAGAAAGTGTGGCAACATTAGAGAAGCATCGATAACACAAAGTAGTAAAACTCTGGTTGTTGGGCCGGAAGATATATTTCGTTGAACAGGTTGTGGTCACACTGGCGAATTGTGTATACTGTAGTATATATATACATTTTGAATTAACAAAATTTGCGTTGGTTAAACTCGCATTTTTAGTCACTTTGTCTTAAAACAAATTAATGAAAACTCAAGCAAACAGTCAAATCAAGCATAGAATTTATAGGTAAAATATTTTAACTGCAGCCTAAATACGCAAAAGCGAGGGTATGCATTTGTATATATGTATGTATGTTGCAACAGAAAATGCATGTATTAAAATCGACATATTACATACTTGCATATAAATTTATACGCAATCAATTATAATTGAAAGTTAAAGTTGAAATTATATTATTTTTTAGCCTACAAGTGAAAATGTGAAGTCGTGTGGTCAGAAATCAAGCAGACAGCTTCGATAACATATTAATACCCAAGATGAAATCCGCTTGGTATATGGGTAACGGCGGTGGCATCTTTATTTCATACAAGAACAATTTGGATTCTAAATTAATTGAACAGCTCAGGAGAATATTAAAGCCAAAATGGTGGCAAAAGGAATCTATATTTGCTTCCAGAATATCGTTAATATTTATAAGTTGGATTGTTGTACTTGCATTTCACTTTCGTTTGACAAATGCCGACCAAGGTAAGTTTTCTAACATATTTACATACATACATATTTACATAGCTTATTATACCCGGTTCTTTTAAACTAGAGTAAGGGTATATTGAATGAATTGCGAATCTCAGTAACAGGGACAAGAAAGCTTTTCCGTCTGTCCGTATGAACGTCTAGATTTTGGAAACTATAATAGATAGAAAAAAATAATTGCACATTCTGTTTCTAGGGATACCAGTTCAACACAAGTTTATTAAAAATCGGCTACCTCCCCCCGCAGCCCCGCAAACTGCGAAATTCTATGATATCCACAATTTTAGCTCTATAGGCACCTATTTTGCATAGTACATTGGTAGGATCTATCCGTGTTGCGAAAATGACAAAAATGAGTTGCGTTGAATGAAAAAATGGCAAGTTTCTCCGTAGACTTCTCATGCACATACACTCATACAAAATAAATTACGAAAATTTGTTGCTCCCAAAAGTAGGTAGGTTTTATATTGTGTCAAAAACCAGGTGAAACTGAGAACCGGGTATTTATAGTCGAGACAGTCGACTATAATCGTTCTTTCTTGTTTTCGTGTTTAAAACAATGCTATATTAGAAATATTATAAGAACTATTAATGAGTCGATTGCCTTTGCAATAGAATAAACATGTTTAAAAAATGTTTATTGTTTTTACGAAAATATTAGTTTTGCTTCACTTTGCCTTAGATTTCATAACAACGTACATACATGATAAAAATAATATCATAAAATATTCTAGGTATTCTATTCTTTAAAAGCTTATTCTTAATGTTGGAAATGTTATTGAGAAAGCAAAGTTACAATTTNTCTATACGACGTGGTAATTGTGTGGTCTTTGCCCGGCTTTGCTATCATTATTATGATTGACTTTTTCCATCTCGCCGGATAGTGTCCAAGTTTTGCTATGGCATTGAAGAGCTGGGTGATAGTGCGAACGGCGCAATATGGGAGCTCGATGATCATTTTCGGAGTTATGTGGTCGCAGCCCGGGGATTTTTTCGGATTCAATTGATTTCTAATGATGCTGACAATTTCGTTTGTGCGAAAAATTTAATTGGCGCATGTTGAAGCTGGGGCTCTTCTGGTAAGGTCGGCAAAGTAAACACACTAGTCGCAGGATTTGGTTAGAAGACATTTTTGAGGTGGTTGGCAAACGTGCTGGCTCTGTCTGCATCGCTGCGCGCCCAGCCGCCTGTGGTATTTCTAATAGGCATCACGGTTTCTCTCGGTGAGCTCAGAGTTGGGTGAGCTTTCCATAGTGAGTATTTTGTGCTGGAAGTTGACAATTGCTCTATGTANAATAGTTATTAACAACAAAATATTATTTATTATTTATATTTAGTGCATTTAATTTTTTTTTTTTTTTACTTTTTATACATCAAATTTTTATTTTTACATTCATTTTTTTAATTTATGGAGCATTTTTGGCCTTTTTAGTGTTTACTCGCCTTCCCTTGCGGTTTTAAAGTTCCAAGTATTTTTATGTTCGTGTTTTTTCTTTTGTAGAAGTTTAGCATAGCCCTTCCAAAAATTTGCGATAGGATTTAGGCCGGGGATCACGCTGGAAATTATAAAATTTCTCCTGAACGGTCTTCAAAGTGGGACAAATTGCCGCGACTCCCCTTCTCAAAGGCTTGGAAATTAACATTTGCTGTCCATTTTATTTTAAAAAAATTAAGCCAACTTCCAAGACATTAATGCACTGATTCCTTTTCATACGACGTGCGGACACGTTTAAACTCGTTGAACCAATATTTGACGGTCGCCGTCGAAGGAAAAGAGTCACCGTACACAAGCGCTCTTTGATTTCGTTGGGCGATATCTCTTCCAACAACATGAATCGAATCACAGACCGATATTGCTCTTTCTCCATTTTTCTATTATCCGGTTCCACACGCAGTCAAAACAAAACTATGAGTCCGATTCGGATGAATGAATACACGTGCTAGTTGTGAATACATAAAACTTCTGTATGTATACACGTGCTGACGAAATCAAAGAAAAGATGTATGACATCACCCGGCATTTCCATCGGCATGCCGTTGCCTTGGGAAGTGGTGGGAAAAACTTGTTTTTATACCATATACTATGGTACAAATGGTATATTAACTATGTGCAAATGTACGAGTATGTAACTGGCAGAACGAGACGTCCCCCCCCATAAAGCTCAACAGCCGAGCCGATATAACCATGTCAGGCTGTCTGTCCCATAGTGGATCCAATGTCCAATCTAACGGAAAAAAGTCAATTCTTAAATTTTGAAAAAAACGTCAGGTTTTGTTTTCATTTAATAGATAAGCCTTTACAAAGCTCAAAAAAGTTTTTGAATGCGCTTTTACGTGCTTTCCCTTTCGGATACGAGCTTTGAAACCCAACTTCTTTTTAGGCTGTTAGTGGTCCATTTTCAAACATCAAATAAAGGAATATATTTTAGTTTCTTAAAAAAAAAACCTTTTTTTTTCCTTTATAATAGGGTGTACCTAATATAAATTGTATGTCCGCGACCTGTCTCACCATGTGCAGCTAATAAATGTGTTATTTGTAAGTTGGTTTTGCATACATTTCCTTTGAGCAGTTTTCTAACTTTATTGGACTATAACTAACGTTATTCAATCGTATTTAAGCTATTTGAAGTATTTATAAAAAGTGTCAGTCCTTGTGGTGTGAAAATGTCCATAGGTATATGATAACCATAGGTATACGTCTACATCTTAAGTCTGTTGCACTTTTTAAGTGAAATTTCAGTCAGTAAGCGCTTACTTTTTTCCAAGTGACTTGGCGAAAATGTCGCATCAAAAAAGTTGTTGATATTAAGTGAATATGGTTTTGGTACAGATACTTAGCAGAAAATGTCATTAAAGATGTAAAAAAAGTATTCATTTTGATAACGTCGATGCTGGACTACTTATCAATTAAAAAAAAAACAAAAACACGGAATTATTTTATTCTTATTCAGGTTAAATGTCATTTTAAATAAAATTAATTTAAGAAATAGAACTAAAACTTTGCAATTTAACAAAAAATATCGCAACCCTGTGTGTACATGAATTTTAATAACATTTGTATGGTGGCTGGGTGGGCTAACTAACGAAGGGTAATGAAATGAAGAGGATTTGCGTAAATTGGATGACAAATTTTCAATTACAAAGTTTCATTAAAATGTCTATACATTTACTCAAGTTATTAATTAAATTCCGCTAGCAGGGCCCACTGTGAGTCCGTCCGTCAGTCTGTATGTACGAACACCTTGGGGAGGTGTAATTCTTTTTGCTTTTGGTGTGTTATTATTGCAGGCAAATCAAATTTTTTCAAATTTTTGCCACGCCCCTTTCCGCCTTCGTAATTTGATAAAACTGTTTTCTTCGACATATTTGCCCAAGAGAGCTAGAGACCTATTTCTTTCTGCGTTAGGTCCGATTAACTATTAGGCAGATAATGTTATTCTCGGATTACTGCCACGTTCCGTTCCGCTCTCGTAGTTGCAAAAAATCGATATCTTTGAAATGGTAAAAGCTAGAGGCATCATTTTGAATCTGCTAACACGTACATGCAAAATTACGGCCAGATCGAACAAATTATTATTAAAAATGATTTTACGTAAATGGGCACATTTAGCTCTGACAGCCGAATGCATTATTTTTTCAGCATTTTCCATGGCTTTGGTCATTGTTTCGGACGATATGGCGGCTATTTCCCGTCTTATGTTGTTTTTTAATTGACCTAAGGTATTTGGTTTTTTAACGTATACCTTAGATTTCAAATAACCCCACAAATAAAAGTCTGGTGATGTTGACAGTTTCGTTGGATACGAAACGCGATTGGAAAACTCCTAGAGATGTGGTGATGGTGCTTTTTTATTTTTGGGGCTGACAAATGTGGGTTTTTCTGTTCTCTTCAAAAATTTTCCTCTCCTTTTTGACCGTCAATGACTTCGAGCGAGCAAAACGCGCAGATTTTTCAAGGAATTTTGTGATATAAGTCGGAAAATAATGCTCCTTATTGTAGAAGGACTCCTATCAAACATCTCACAAATGAGAGTCGTGGTACAGTAAGTCAACTGCACACAAAAACACTGTCGATCTTTATCGACTCTCATTGAATAGGTGTAAAATAATTTATTTTTGCGAAACGTTCAACTCTGTACCTTTTGGCATTTTGTAGCTAATTTCGAATCAGAAAATTTGTGTTTTTTCCAGAATGAGGAAAGGGCCTGCAATAATAAAACATCAGAAGCAAAAAGAATCCTCCCAGAACGAGGTGTCCATACAGAACAGAAAGAAACGGATAGACGGGCATGGCTATATCGACGCGGCTGTGGATGCTGATCAAAAATATATATACTAGACTTCTGCATGAATAGAGGAGTGGAGTTGTTAACGCTGTACAGTGTTTTGGTGTGCAGTTGACTTACTGTACCACTAACTGTACAGCGTTGACAACTCCACACCAAAACACTGTAGAGTGTTGACTACTTATATGAAATTATATGAAAGGTACATTTTATACTTACCGGTACTCCTTACGCTGGGGCTCTGGCACTTAATAACTTCAAACATACAAAGGACAATCACAAATATATACAACACATAAACTTTGTTACAAAAAACGAGAGTACAACCATATACTGCACTCACTCACGAATTGTGCAACCAACTATATTGTACTCACTCACCAAGAGTATATGGTACTGTACTCACTCGAAGTGAGTACCCTGAAAATGTTGTGCCATCTTCTGGCCTATAGAATACCGTACAGTAGTAACGAATGAGTGCAGTATTTTAAGAACTCATACTACTGTATATATCTGTCATGCTACAAATGAATACATTCATGGTGAAGTCTAATATATACGTTGTGTGGTCGGAGACGTCTCCTTCTGCCTGTTACATATTCGTACATTTTCACAAAATTAATATAGCATTTGTATTTTAAGGTACATGTAAAATTTATAAATATAAATATAAAATTTTTTGAATCTATGAATTTGATTTCGTGCTATATGTAGCTTATTTTAGTCAGGTGTAACCAAAGTGAACGATTTTGTCAGCCTACAAACTTGCCTTCGAACAGAAGCTGAGAAGGCATTATTGAAAACTAAAATTATTTAAATAGGTTCATAAAGTGACACATATAACTACATTTAAATCTAAGCTTTAAAATGAATGTCTTAGTTATTAAGGATAAAACATTCAATAAGCAGTGTGTCGTAACCAGTGTGAACGGACTTTATTGACACGACATGCTACACAATGTGACGTGTACGTTTTATTATTAATTTTTTTTTGTACGCAACATTTATTTTAAGTTTTTTTTTCATTATTGCAGTGGGTTGAAGAGTCATTTACAGACTTTGTAAAAGGTATTAACTGGAGAAGCTACGTAGTTTGCGATGTCGCGTATCATAACGTAAACAATTGGCTTTGGTCTCCGTTTATCGACCGGGGCCCGGCAAATCGACTTTACATTGAAATACAATTTACAATACGCGATTGTTCGCTTTTTCCAGGTAAAGAAATTTTATTATATTATTTAAAGTTTATAACTTTAATGTTTTTTATTTTTTTTTTGTCTCGACTATAAAATACTGGTTCCACCTGATTTCGAAAGCATGGATAAATATTAACAATTTGAATATAATATGCTTTTCTTGTGAGCAGCATGATTTTTAAAAACATAGTTTCCATAAAATGGCATTTATTACTTTAAAAGAACTTTATCTTTTAGAGCTCTTTGGTAAAAGGTTGAATTATGAATACTAAACAATCCGGTCGACTATAACACAAACACGCGCATAAATTATTTCTGCCTTTAATTTTATTGTTAGGCAATTCATTCTATAATAACGGGCATATTATCCATGCTGTAAAAATCAGAGGAAACTTGAAACCGTTTTGTCAAGATACCCGACAATAGTCGTTAAAAATTTTAATTATTTAACAGTGTGCCCTATAATAATTATGAACTTTAAAAACTAAAATAAACATTTTAATTTTAGGAAACGCGTTGTCTTGCAAGGAAACGTTTAGTTTACTGTTTTACGAATTTGATGCAGCCACTAGAGAGCCACCACCGTGGCAGACAGACAGTTACAGACTCATTGCTCGAATCGCGGCTGGAGAAGGCCGCTTCAATCAAAACTCTGATGTAGATATTAACACGGAAGTAAAAAGTATAGCCGTAAACAAGAAGGGTGTATATTTTGCTTTTCGAGATCAGGGCGCATGTATAAGCGTTTTGGCAGTAAAAGTTTATTATATTACGTGTCCGGCAGTGACTGAAAACTTTGCTCATTTTAATGAAACACCTACGGGTAGAGAAATAACGATTATTGAAAAACAAAATGGAACTTGTGTTCAAAACGCGGAACCTTATGAGCCTCCCACGTACCTTTGCAAAGGTGATGGAAAATGGACGATTTTAACTGGCGGGTGCCGGTGCAAAGCCGGTTTTGAGCCAAATGATTTGAACAAAACATGCACAGGTACGTAATTATTTGGTACTCATATTGTAGTTTTAGTACGAATATACACATATTTGTGATACCAATGCTTGTTTGAAGTTATATTTATTTAGCTCTTGGCACGCATTGGCCAAACATCGAGAATACAGAGAGTTTCGTAAAACTTTGTTTTGTCAACATTAAGCCCATTAAATCGAAAACTGAGGCGTGGACAACAATATGTCACTTGACCGACTGGTAATATAACAACGAAATGTATTTTGTTCTTTAGGATTGAAGTACAACAAAATACGATCGAAATATCCCACATGCAAAGGCCAGGGAAACAATATTTCGCGGAATGTTGCAAGTGCTCTTTTTTTTGTACACCATGTACCTTAAGGTACAAATCGTACATTAGCTTTGTGCAAATGTATGTAACATGTACGTCTGTCGGTCCGTCCGTCCGTCTGTCTGTCTGTGTGTGCGAACACCTCGTTCTCGGAGATGGTAAGAGCTAGAGGTGTTATTATTGCATGCACAGCAAGTTTATTTCAATTTTTTTTCCGCCTTGCACAAAATAATAGCTAGAGACCTATTTTGCATTATATCCGTTTAACTGTTACGCATATAATGTCATTTTTGCCACGCCCCTTTCCGCCCTCGTATTCGGAAAAAATTGATATCTTCAAAATGCTAGAGGCATAGTCCCCTGATCGTCCGCTAAGTCCCCAAAAACCTATATGCAAAATTATGTACGGATCGGACAATAAACCACTTAAAGTTTTACCCACCCCTTCCCTAGGCAACGGCATGCCGCACACGGTGGAGTGACGTCATCCGTCTGTTCTTTGACTTCAATTCGTTCGCACGTGTGTTCATACACTAGTGTGTGTATGTATGCACAATACATACATAAGTGATTGTTTGGATATCAACAAACGAAAATTTGGTGAATTATTAAAAAAAAAAAATTAAATGGTTGATAAAGGAAGAGGTACATGCTATCTTATTGTCGAGAAATCTCGACTACAGCATTCCTACTTGTTTTTTTTTTTTAATTCCTTTTAATAGGGATCTTACGGTGATTACCACCCGAATGCGCGCGCCGTCTAACTCATGTCTTAACACTTATAACACTCATTCCTCAAAAATGAAGATGTACGAAAATTAATTTTTACTTCTTTACGGCTATGCCACCTAACTTCATCAATGAGTTCTAATAATAAAAGCCGACAAAATTAAAGAAAATCGTAGAAACGAGAATCGAAATATATTTTTTCGAAAGTATCACGTCAACAGCTAAATTCGAATCCCAATCGTCCCTTCGTAAAAAGATTTTGAACTTGATCATTTCTGTCATCTGAAAATTATTTTTCTAATCTTCATTCCGCATCAAAAACCTGCGGTTCTTGTTTTTATAAAATTATCGGCACGAGTAATGAAATATCCTTATCACGAATATATTGTGATTATTGAAAAAACCTGATAAATTTTAGTAAAAAAATATGTAATTAATTTTTCAATTTTCCAATAGGTGATCATAAACGAAACCATAGGGGGGATCGAATTTATATATAATTGTTTTATTTTCGTTTTCAGAATGTCAAGTTGGGACTTTTAAATCATCAGAGGTCACAAAATGTACGCCATGTCCACCAAATTCAAATTCTTCAAAATCTGGGTCTCCCTATTGCAAGTGCCTGCCAGGATTCTACAGAAATCCGCGTGATGGTCGTCATATGCCATGCTACAGTCCTCCATCGGCTCCAAAAAATTTAACTCTTCTTTTCGTTGATCAAACCAGTGCCATTTTATCATGGAGCCCTCCAAAAAGGAATGAGTCAGAATCATTGGATTTTCAGAACCACAAGTATCACAGCGATATTGTGTACAAAATACGGTGTAATATGTGCAGCACAAACGTAATGTATAATCCACCAACAGACACATTTAATGATACAAAGATAACACTTACCAATCTGGAACCTGTTACGACTTACACAGTGCAGATTCATGCAACTAACGGAATATCGCTTATTGATGCAAATCGTAACTTGAACGAATCAACGTTTAATGATCTTACATTGTCTAACACATCCAATGCTAACATTCCATTAGATTTAAATGAGATAAAGACAGAACACGCAGAAATTGTGTTCACAACCGAATCAGTATTACTTTCGGCTGTTTTCAACCTCCGTGTATTAGCCATAACTAACAATGATGCCGATCTTGAGTGGGATAAACCTATTCAAAGTGACTCCCCACTGGAGTTTTATGAAATCCGTTGGTTTCCAAAACTTGAAGTAGAAGTAATTAATAAATCATCAATTAATACAAAAGACACGAAAGCCCACGTAGAAGGACTGCAAGAAAACACAGAGTATGGATTCCAAGTTCGATGTAAAACTATAAATGGATTTGGATCTTACAGTAATATGATTTATGCTCAAACTTTGCAATCAGTGAGCTCAGGTAGGTTTATTTCATCACTTATTTCGTTTATTTAAACCGAAGTAAAACTTTTTCCTTAATTGAAAGTTTTATTTTGAGATGAAGGAAACTTTAATATAAGTTCATAACAAAATACTAGGTCTGTCGCAAAAGATACAGGACTTTGAAAAAAAAACACTAAAAAAATGTAATATTTTTTAAATGTTATATTTTTTATTCAAAAAAGTTTCCTTGTGATTTGATACAGCGTTTAGCCCGGTCAAATAGCATTTCAAATGTGTGTTTAAGTTCATTCATTATCGGTCGTCGCATTTTGAATAGCTGAAATGTCCTGAAATGGGAAAATTGGAAAATTTCATGGGAAAATTAAGTTGTCCAAATAGTTAAAAATCACAGGATGCTAGATTATATTAACTATTATTTTTGTCAAAAAATCTTTTTTTTTGTCAAGCGTCGATGAGATGGCGCATTATTGCCTGGTGCAATAGGCGCCAGGTCCCTGCCCCACGGTATTGCGGTCGAACATGACGAGTGGAGAAGAATTTGGCTCATTCTTAATAAATTCCTGCACTTTTTATACCATGTACCTTAAGGTACAAATGGTATATTAACTTTGTGCAAATGTATGTAACAGCCAGAAGGAGACATCTCCGACCCCATAAAGTATATATATTCTTGATCAGCATCAACAGCCGAGTCGATATAGCCATGTCCGTCTGTCCGTCTGTCTGTATGTATGAACACCTCGTTCTCGGAGATGGTAAGAGCTAGAGGTCTAGTTCTTTTTGCTTTTGGTGTGTTATTATTGCAGGCAGATCAAGTTTATTTCAAATTTTTGCCACGCCCCTTTCCGCCTTCGTAATTTGCATAAAACTGAATGTACCTTTAGCCCATAACGACACATTAGCCCATAACTTGCACAAAATAAGAGGTAAAGACCTATTTCTTTTTGCATTATGTTTGTTTAGCAATAACGCAGATAATAGTATTATTGGATTTTTGCCACGCCCCTTTCCGCCTTCGTAATTTGCATAAAACTGAATGTTCCTCGACACATTTGCCTATAACTTGGACAAAATAAGAGTTAGAGACCTATTTCTTTTTGCATTATGTTTGTTTAGCAATAACGCAGATAATGGTATTATTGGATTTTTGCCACGCCCCTTTCCGCCCTCGTATTTGCAAAAAAATCGGTATCTTCGAAATGGTGAAAGCTAGAGGCATAATTTTCAGTCCAATAAGTCCACTGATCGTCAAACACGTATGTGCAAAATTACTTACGGATCGGACAATAAATATAGGAGATATGGCCAATTAAAGTTTTACCCACCCCTTCCCTAGGCAACGGCATGCCGCACACAAAAAATAAAATCAAAGAAATGGTTCATAAAGAAAAGAGGTACATGGTATCTCGTTGTCGAGAAATCTCGACTACAGCGTTCCTACTTGTTTAAAATTTTGGTTGGGTAATCGTCACAGAGTTCCTCACGAACTTCTTGGAATCGCTAAATTACTCATGCTCATTACTACTGGAGAGGCTCTGATCACCATAAACATTTTAAACTTGGGACGAATCTTAATATTTGCTCTTTGTTCAAAATGCATTTTACGACCAATGGCCAAAAGCTGCTATCACTTTTTTTATCGTTAACTTCAATTTTAGTTGTCCAATTTTCTTAAAATTTTTACGAGATGTCAACAAAAGATAAATAATTTGTATATCTGTTACCACCGATAGGTGACGCCACCAGAAAGAGTTATATATAATAAGTCCTGTTTCTTTTGCAACAGACTATGTACAGTGATGGAAAAAATAATAGAAACGAATTTTCACTTTGGGTTTAAATACGTATTTTTAATAAGTAACGTGGTAATGAGTGGAAATTTTAGTTTTTCTCTGATATATATACATCTATCTTACATACTAGAAAACAGAAATGCATTTAACTTTATTAATTTTGCTAAAAAATGGCATTTAAGTTAAATTTTATGTTCTTGACCTGGAAAAAATAATAGAAACGAAATGAATAATCTTTATCCAAATTGACTAGTATAGCAAAATTTATCAAAAAATGTTTTCAGCTTTAATATTTAGTTGCGTTACCATGGTTTTCAAAACTGCAGACAACCTACGAGGCATAGACTCCACTAGATTGGAGCATATTGCTGGCTCAATGGAGTACCACTCTTCCTGGACCTTCTCCCAAAAATACTCCTAATTTTTGGTTGAACCCCACATAAACGTTGTTTTTAGAATGCCCCACAAATGCTCAATAGGGTTTAAATCGGGTGACTGAGTTGGCCAATCCATAACATCGACTTTATTGTCCTGGAACCACTTTTTCGCCAGCTTGGATGTGTGTTAGGGATCGTTATCCTGCAGAAATTCCCACTTCAAGAGCATTTCCTCTTTGGCATATGGGAACATAACGTCCTTCATTATGTTTACATAGTCCTTAGCACACATATTGCCTTGTACCCAATAAAGTGGACCAACATCTGAAGCAGAGAAACATCTCCATACCATTATATTGCCACCTCCGTGTTTAATCGTCTTTTTGGTGTATTTAGGATCGAATGCTGTATTTTTTGCGCCTCTAACATGGGGTCTACCATCAGATCCAACCAAATCAATCCTTGTCTCATCGGACCAAAGGACATTTTTCCAGTTCTGGCGGATCTCTTGGTTTCTGGAAAAGCAGAGTCGCCTATCGATATGCCTCTTGCTCATAAAAGGAACTCTTCTTGCTAAATGCGCTTTCAAACCGCGCTCAATCATTCTATTGCGAATGGTGCGACTCGTTACGGATACCTTCATGTAGTTTTTAAGATCCTTCGAAGAAAGGAATGGCTCCTTTTTCGACTTCCTTATAATTGTCTTGTCAAATTGTGTAGAAGTTGCTCGCTTTCTATCACGTTTCTCCCGTTTATCTGTATAGTGGATAGCAGAAAACAATCCAATAGTTTAGCAATTTATCCCATGGATTGTCCTTCTGCTTTTAATTTGATGATTAGACTCCTCTTTACTGCGGTGCAATGTGCTCCACGACCCATTTTGATGCTCTTACCAAAATTAAATTAAAAATTGTACAACAAATTGCTGTATTAGCACTTCTTGGAATAAAAATATTCAATACCTATTATTTTAATTTAAACGAAGAATTACCCCAGATTTTGACAAAATACGACCGCGTTTCTATTATTTTTTCCAGGTCAAAAACATAAAATTTAACTTAAATGTCATTTTTTAGCTAAATTAATAAAGTTAAATGCATTTCTGATTTCTAGTATGTAAGATAGATGTATATATATCATAGAAAAACTAAAATTTCCACTCATTACCACATTACTTATTAATAAAAATACGTATTTAAACCCAAAGTGAAAATTCGTTTCTATTATTTTTTCCATCACTGTATGTGCTATATACTACATAGTCTTTTATTAAAATATAATTTCAATTGAATTCTACGCAGATAAGCACGAGGTGATTACCACCTAGAAAGAGAATATTCGGGATGTTAACGCGATTTTGTGGTTCTATAAGGAACAGGGTCTATAGAATTCGAACGACATACATATGTTACATGGGGAATGGTCTGATTTAGGGTATTCCAGTTCAAAACAAGATTGTTTTAAAAATGTGTTACCTCCTCCTGCACGCCCATCAACTGCGAAATTCTTCGGCGTGTTTAATTTTAGTTTTAGAAACACTTTAGTCGAATACGCTATTGGCGGAATATATACAACTTACCTTTACCTACTCGAGTTTTCAAAATCAGTCGGTCACGACCGCGCAAATGGCGAATATGGCGGCTATTTACATTTACACCCACTCCGAATATCTCTTACACTATATTTTTGGCATTGCCCCAAAATCTATTTAAACAAAACAAAAAATAATAATAATAAATAAATAAATAAAAAAAAAATCTATCCTCTTATTAATAAATTTTACTTGTTTGTTTAAACAGTTTACGACGACTCTGTGCAAATACGCTTTATTGCTGGTGCAATTGTGACGGGAGTCCTGTTTCTGGTCATTTTCATAGTCGCAACAGTATATTTCATGCGATCCAAGCATCACGATGAAATTGATAAAAAGTCTACCAATCATTTACCGTTACCTTTAGATTATGCAAGCAATGAAGGTAAGTTGGAAAATATTAATTTATCAAGACGGATTTATTTATTATCTTTATCATATTTTTAACCTAATGCGCGGTTTCTTTAAGTGGAAAATTTATTTATACTTAATGTAATTGTTTAATGCACAGATGGGAAATACAATATTCTCGTGAAAGTAAGACGAGCGGATAAATAATCTGCCCTCTAAAACTTACACAGATGAATGTTTTTTGTAACAAGATACACATGGCGTATTATGTTTGTCAAAATGTATGTAACAGCATTTCCGTCCCCACAGAGTATATCAGCATCAACAGCCGAGTCGATCTATCATGTACGTCTGTCTGTCAGTCTGTCCGTCCGTCTGTATGTATGAACACGTCGTTCTCGGAGATGGTAAGGGTTTCTGCCGTTCTTCTCCAGTTCCGTCTGCTGATCCAATGTAAATGGTGTAAAAATAGACGACTAAATTTATTGGTGTGTTAAACATTGGTGACTCCGACGTGATAGGGCATTATTTAAACGTGCATAGTGGGTCAAAAATCATTGTTTCCGATTTAAAACTTATGACATTTGGGTCTGGAAATGCCGTAACACTGGTTACACAGGCAACTGTGCTAAAGCAAAGGGTTGAGGCCGCCCTGAAAAAGTTGGGTGATTTTGGGATACGTGATCTATCTGAGTGTCTGAAAGCGATCAACGAGAACAAGATAGCATTTTAACTGGCTCAGGAGGTCTTGGGGATTTGGATCCTGAGGAGATCCGGCACCCCCCCTTCATTAGGAGTTTGATAAACTGCTGCATTAACTTCCCAGCACAAATGAATGGACTCAAGATGTGGATGTCGCAGGACAGCGCTCCCTTGCAGCAAACTGCAACATGGTCTTTTCGCCTGCACCGAAACCTGTCAAATTTATCCGACCCATCCTTCTCTATGGAGTTCTGGTGTGGTGGAAAGCAACAGAAAAGTCCACATACCTAAAGATCTTAGAAAGGTCACAGAGACACGCAATACTCTGCACCACCGCTATTAAACCAACGCCAACAAGGGCACTGGAAACACATCTGGGACTAAACACACTAAATATAGCGCACCTAACGGCAAAAAAGACGGCCCAACGCCTATGTGCACAGGAAGAACTAGCAGTGCAGAACTATGGACACTTTCCAATTGGAGAGGGGATTCATGTAGGAACGGAAAACAGGGGCTGCAGTGAACTGCAGTTACCCGCCCATGTGACTTCTCCGAAACTACCAGATCACTGCAGGCCCTGCAGTCGGGAACAACGACTAACGTTAACGTGTTTTTCGATAGCCAAGTGGCTATCATGGCTCTACACTTAAAAGCTATAAAATCCAAAACGCACAAGGGAGGAGATCGGCAGAGTGGAGGACGTATAAATCTCCTTATGAAAGCAAAAAGCACACAGCACGATCTGCAGAATATCCAAAATCATGGGAGAAACGCAAGATAAATAAGTAAGAACGATTATAGTCGAGTGTCTCGACAATAAATACCCGGTTCTCAGTTTCACCTGGTTTTTGACACAATACCTACCTACTTTTGGGGGCAACAAATTTTCGTAATTTGTTTTGTAGGTGTGTGTATGTATGAGAAGTGTTTCTAGGGAGAAACTTGTAATTTTTTCATTCAACGCAACTCTTTTTTGTCATTTTCGCAAACAAAAGGTGGCGTAACCGTGTGATTTTCGCAACACAGATAGATATGGGCCCTACTAATGTACTATCCAAAATTAGTGCCTTTAGAGCTAAAATTGTGGATGTCACAGAATTTCGCGGTTTGCGGGGCTGCGGAGGGAGGTAGACGATTTTCAAATAAACTTGTGCTGGACTGGTATACCTAGAATTAGAATGTGCAAATAATTTTTCTCCATATAGTTTCCAAAATCTAGGCGTTCATACGAACAGACGGACATGGCTTGATGGACTCGGCTGTTGATGCTGATCAAGAATATATATATTTTTTTGGGTCGGAAAAGCTTCCTTGTCCCTGTTACATATTTGACATTCGCACGAATTCCACATTCTTTTTTTTAAAAGAACCGGGTATAAAAACGGGATGGGCGTGGCAATGAATGAAGCCAGGCAAGACAGAATCGTTAGAGCATATCCTCTGTCTCTGCCCAGCCCTTATCATAAAATGATAGTCATATATAAATGTACCGATTTCCACATCGCTGGAAGAAATAGGAAAACTAGACCCAATCAGGGTCCTGCCATTCGCGAGAAAGCATGCAACGTCATCAACAACCGGTACCGCTAGGGACCACAATGAGGTATGCGCGACACTCCCCTTTCAAGGAGAGGTCATCCGGATTAACGTAATCTATAAGACTTTAATGTCCTCGCAAGTTTCCTTTGAAACTCCAAGGTAGGAACTAAGTACCATAATTCATTTCCGTCAATACAGCATATTTGCGGTTTCATTTACAAATTCATACGGCGTCTTTGTCATCCTGATCTGATGGTTGATGATATTCACCAGGGTTCGCACATACTGCTGCGGGTTGTTAGAGAAGTCAGCTGCGAGAGGAGGTCGGCTTATTGCAATAAGGGAAGGGCGTCATAGAGGCAAGCGCGGTTGCCTCGCTGAATCCATTTATGGACAATGTTGGGCTGCTGAGAGTTGGTAGGCGTCTTCTCAAATCAATTTTGTGCTAAAATCCTAAGCAACAAATCATTTTGCTTGAGCATCATCCCATCACTACATCGCTCACCACATACTACCATCAGCGCAATTGGTACGGTGGCCTTCGTGCCATACGTACTTGCGTTAGCTTGCGCTATTGGCGCATTTGTGGGCTACAGATAGTGATGAGGATAGTCGGTAAATGCATGCCATGCTTTCGGGCTAAGCCGCGTCTTCTTGAGCTCATAGTGGCAGCTCTTCCCAAAGAGTTGCTTTAAGCTTCAAAGGCGTTTGTATTCAGCGGCGTTGACTATTAGAGCCGTTTTACTACAAACTACAAACAGCACCAGCCAAGTGCTAAATCAGGAGGTAGTAAAAGATCACCTACCTCGGAATTTCTTTAACCGTACTGTTGGTTCCTTCGTGTTGAGCTATGACGAACCCTGGTACCCCGGTCGTTCTTCGGATTTGTCTTTGCTCAAGTATTTTTGCATGGTTACGCGATCACTATAGATAAAGGACCATTTAAACGTTAGTTTTTTTTCTCTTATTAGCAGAGCTCGCAAATAACTGTCGACCGTTTTTACTCTTGCGCTCTCTTTGCGAGCACAACCGAAAATAACATACTCTCTCGGTCTTGCTCTGAACAAGACCCTTTTGCTGTCTTCTTTTAGGTTTTCGGTTGACCGATTTCCGAAGACCTCTTGTATAGATCGGTCTTTCAAGAGCAGTTCGTAAAGACCTGAACAAGAAACGGTCGCACACCTGCACTTAGAAGAGCAAAGCAGCACCGGAGCAGCATATATATAGTTTTTTAAATATTTATTATACATATCTATATTATGTGTTAAGCTTAATACCTAGCAAAGCGTTACAGGAGATTCGAGCGCTAGGACATTCTCTGTTTGTGCCCTAAATAATAATGCAATATTATTTTAGTTTTTGACGAAGACGACACAGATAACATAGATTCTTAAAATTACAACATACTTAAAACAGGACCCAATACATCCAATGCATACGCAAAAGAACGTTTCCCACACGGAACACGACGAAAGGGTCTTGAAACAACCGGACTGAAAGAGAATATAAAAAATCGGTTTCGGTCTGAGAACGATAGGTTTCGGTCTGAGAGCCGAAATATCGGTTGCTCTCTGAGTCTTTTCGTAAAGGGTCGGGAGAAGACACTTTATTTACAGACAGAGACGGTCGACCGTTTTTAGCGAGCTCTGTTTATTAGTTATCGTTCCCTTCTACTTGTATTGCCGAGATTCCTTGGAATAAGAACAAGTGCGAATATAACTTTCTTTATATAACAACCAATACTACAACCTAAGTATTTGTATATAGAACTGATCGATCAAATAACATTTTAAATTCATGTTTTAGCTTATTGGTCGGAATTACTTTCCGGATGCTGCTGCACTCCTTTGGATAGCCTTCACATCAGCGTAGCGCTATCTTATCATTTATAATTTTAGTTTTCCAAACTGAAAAAAATATACTATGCAGCAGTGGTGTACACGAAGAGAGCACGCTGATAATGCGTGTGATGCGCTATGCACTGTGCTAATGTCAGTTTTTTTTTTGTGGTAAATATAGTATTGGGAAAAATTTTTTTGCCACATGGTATATTTAACATATGTCCTTTTCCAGTTTTTGCATACCCAATGCAATTCTTTGGTTTTTATCGACATGCATAATGTAAAATGCATTTTAAATTATTTAATTTTAAAAAAATATAAGAAAATATTAAACATCCATATTAATGGCATTAATTAACTTCGGATGAGTACACATTTCGATTCCTTTTCGTTCGAGACCTTTGTTTCACACATTTCTTTTCCACCGTCAACTTCGGATGAGGTACACATGTCGATTCCCTTTTGTTCGAGATCTTCGGTGTCGAGTTCCGTTTTCACCGTCAAATTCCGAACACTCACACATGTCGATTCCTTTTTGTTCGAGACATTCACAGCTTTTTGTTTTTGATAACACTGGGAGCTGTAAGATCTATGGGCTACCCACCGCTGCTTTGGAGAATAAGAATAAAAAGCCATACATTATTTACTTTTGAATTATTTGAATTTTAAAGTTAAAGTTGTAATGAAAAAACTAGCTGATAGTATATGGTGTATCGTCATCGAAAAATTTCGACTGCAACGTTTTTTCTTGTTTTATTTAAACCGGATCAGGAGACTATATATTTTTTTCTCTTAAAAATAAAAGGCTTAGGCAAAGAATATATACAATTTTAACTGTAACAATATTTTATATACAATTGTTTTAAAATAAAATAGACATTAAATTAAAATTGGATATGCGTGAACACATATTAACAATAAACTCATCTGATCCCTCTAAAAACTATCTTTGAAGGACTGGTTGTGACTTATAGTAAGTGTATTATTGAATATTAAAAAAAAAATTGTTCTTTTATGTATAAAAAATACAAAGACTAATTTCTAAATTAATATATATAAAAAACATTTTAAAATTGTTTATTTTCATCTGGTCGTTAGATTTGGTTTATTCATATGATCATTTGCATTTATTCCAAAGCGACCAGACAGTATTATAGGAGATGGCAAGTATAAGTTGAGCTCGCGGTTTTTCCAATTCTCGTCCTTTATATTAATTAAAATGATTTAGAGGAATATAAATTGGATAACTTTAAATTTTCCACTATACTGTTGAAAGTCGGAATATCGACTTAATTCTGGTTTCTCATTTGTTCTTAATTTTCTTATCAGGATTATTTTCTATTCTTGTTTATTTTTAGTTAATTCTATGGATACTACTCCAATTGTCAAGACCCTTCATTTAAACGGTACATTTTTGCATTATGCAATCTATATACTTTTATTATATGGTTTATATATTATTTGCATTATAATTTATTAACCTAATTTATTAACCTTCCACTATCGTGGAAAACCCTAAAAAATGACAAGATATATGAACATATCCTTTAACTGGTTGTGTGACCAGAATAATGCATTTAAATCTTTTTCCGATATTTTAAACTGATTTTTGGCATTAAGTTTTTAGACGAGCGTTATTTGATAACTTACTCAGATAACGTAAAAATATCTTATGAACATATAAATTTTAAATAATTTACGAAGGCTTGTGAACAATTTTGTATTCACTCAGGACGATGAAATTATTATAATGCAGAATTTGGATATCTTGTATACATAAAGTACACTAATTTTAATATTATTTTATCAAATATTCATAAACATTTTACAAATATATTGTGAACATTGGTGTGTTTCTTAGTGACGACACCGTTGTTTGGGCATAACAGAAGTTACGTGGACCCACATACATATGAAGACCCAAATCAAGCAATAAGGGAATTCGCTCGGGAAATAGATGCGAACTACATAACTATAGAAGCTATTATAGGTAAATTACATTATATTGGTTATTTAATAGTTTTTATATTGTTGGTTTTTTGTATATAGGTGGTGGGGAATTTGGGGATGTTTGCCGTGGTCGTTTAAAAATTCCTCCAAATTTTGTACAGGATATTGATGTTGCTATTAAGACCTTGAAGCCTGGTAAGTGTAAAATTAAATATCATCTAAGTGTACAATAATATCTCTATAAATATCTTTATGAATATAAAGGGTCATCGGAAAAAGCACGCTGCGACTTTTTGACTGAAGCTTCAATAATGGGTCAATTCGATCATCCCAATGTTATATACCTTCAAGGTGTAGTAACACGCTCAAATCCAGTCATGATTATTACTGAGTACATGGAAAATGGAAGTTTGGATACTTTTCTACGCGTTAATGATGGGAAATTTCAGACTTTACAGCTGATAGTAATGCTTCGCGGAATTTCTAGTGGTATGGCCTATCTAAGTGATATGAATTATGTTCATAGAGACTTAGCGGCTCGTAACGTTCTCGTAAATGCACAATTAATTTGCAAAATCGCGGACTTTGGATTGTCACGAGAAATTGAGAATGCCAGTGACGCATACACAACAAGGGTACGTAAACTGAGGATGATTATTATACCATGTACTTTAAGTTATAAATGGTATAAGTTTGTACAATGTATATAACAGAGAGAAGGAAGCGTTTTCGACCCCATAAAGTAAATATATTTATGATCAGCATCAAAAGCCAAGTCGATCTAGCCATGTCTGTCTGGCTGTCTGTCTATCCGTCTGTATGTATGAACACGTCGTTCTGGGAGATGGTAAGAGCTAGAGGAGTAATTCCTTTATTTTAAAATTTGCGACTTGTGCGCAATCTTCGGAAGCTCCCCAAAAAAAGGGGTTCCACTTCTGCCACGATTCCGATCGAATCAGTAGCTAAAATCAAAAGGTAATAGTTTTTCGTTAAACTGGACGGTATTTCCTATACAATAAACCAGAAATATTGAAAATATCAACGTTTAACAAAATGACGTTTTTTTTACAAAAAAAAGCCAAGTCGTCAAATTTCAACCAATATATTTATTCTTGTGCATTGTATGGTAAATATATTAAAGATAAGTCAGTTTAAATTTAAAGTCATTCGGACAATTGCTCTTTGAGTTATTTTGTCAGAAAATTTGAAAAATGTCATTTCGAGAAAAAAACACTCAAGTTTTAAGAAGCTCTCGCGGTCACATGACGCTTCTACAACAAGTAGGAACGCTGTAGTCGAGATTTCTCGACAACGAGATACCATGTACCTCTTTTCTTTATGAACCATTTCTTTGATTTTATTTTTTTTTTTCTTAATAATTCCCAAAATTTTCGTTTGTTGACATCCAAAAAATCAGCAGGTGCACACATACACACACTACTGTATATATACACGTGCGAACGAATTGAAGTCAAAGAAGAGACGGATAACGTCACCCCAGCGTGTGCGGCATTCCGTTGCCTAGGGAAGGGGTGGGTAGAACTTTAATTGGTCATATCTTCTATATTTATTGTCCGATCCGTACGTAATTTTGCACGTACGTGTTTGACGATCAGTGGACTTATTGGACTGGCTCTTATTTTGTCCAAGTTATCGAAGAAAATTCAAGCTCTTACCTCTAGCTCTTACCATCTCCGAGAACGAGGTGTTCATACATACAGACAGACGGACAGACGGACGGACGGACGGACGAACAGACGGACAGACGGACATGGCTATATCGACTCGGCTGTTGATGCTGATCAAGAATATATATACTCTATGGGGTCGGAGATGTCTCCTTCTGGCTGTTACATACATTTGCACAAAGTTAATGTACCATTTGTACCTTAAGGTACATGATATGATAAATCGTCGTCTGTCTCTTCTTTGACTTCGATTCGTTCGCACGTGTATAGAAGTGTGTGTATGTATGCACTATACATACAGAGTGTATGTTTGTGTGCACGTGCTGATTGTTTGGATGCCAACGAACAACAAATTTGAACAATTATTTGACTTTTTGGCACCATAATCACACCTATAAATTTTGAGTTCTTGTCGCACCCAACTCATGTAACATGCAAAAAAAGAGCGCGAAACCGATTTGAGCTTGTGCGCATGTTTGAAATTATCAATCCTTATTTTAGTGTGCCGATCACACTCTAATTGTCGTAAACGCACAAATGATTCGGGTACACATATTGTTAGGGTGTACCCTTGCCGTTCTCTGATCCGTATATCTAGAGTTAAAATTTTGAACCCCACAGAATTTTTCGGTTTGCTGTGGTGCCGGGAACATACAAATTTTTTAAACAAACTTGTGCCGAACTAATATCACACAATTCAGAATTTGCAATTTGTTTTTCCCTATATATTATAGTTTCTATAATCAAGGCGTCCATACGACTCGGCTGTTGGTGCTGATCAAAAATATATAAACTTTATGGGGTCGGAAAAGCGGCCATCTCCGTTTTTCATACATTCGTACGAATTCAATATATATTGTGTACATATTTGTGAGTAGTGAGCGTCATGTTTGTGCGGAAAAGCTCATACACTCCACAAAATGTAGAGATTTGCTGGGGTTCCACAAGAGGTTGCCGATTATTACCAAATCCTACGAATTAGGGGTTCATATGGACTGACAGACAGTGATCGACGGACTAGCTTGAAGCTGATCAAAAATAAATATATACACGTTGGGCTCGGTCCCTGTTATATATATTCCTACGATTTTAATATACCCTTGTCCTCAATGTACAAATTGAACACCCTGCTAATTCCAGAAAAAATGCTCAGGACTAAATATGTTTTTTTTTCCTTAGGGCGGAAAAATTCCTGTACGTTGGACAGCTCCAGAAGCAATCGCTTTTAGAAAGTTTACATCGGCTTCTGATGTTTGGTCTTATGGAGTTGTTTTATGGGAAGTAATGTCTTACGGAGAACGACCATATTGGAACTGGTCAAATCAGGTATGACAAAATCAAAATTATTAAATTTGATTAAAGTATTTCAAGATATACTCTATATTGTAAATATTTTCTTTCAATTATAGGATGTGATAAAAAGTATAGAAAAAGGCTATCGCTTACCAGCTCCAATGGACTGTCCTGAAGCACTTTATCAGCTAATGTTAGACTGCTGGCAAAAACAACGAACGCATCGTCCGACTTTTGCAAGCATTGTCTCAACTCTAGACAACTTAGCTAGACAACCGCAGTCTTTGCTGACAACAAGGAACTCGCCGGAATCAGACGGTACTCATATTTTAGAGGCGCAAAGAGGTCAACATGTTTTTATAAGCACAGATTTATGGTTGGAACATATTAAAATGTCAAGATATTGTCAGCATTTCAAGGAGGCTAATTTAATAAATGCACAACAGGTATGAACTTTTTTTAATTTTATAACATTCGATTTCTAATTTGTTTTTATTAAGATTGCCAGGTTAACTGCTCAACAGCTGTCAGACATGGGTATAACTTTGGTGGGACATCAGAAAAAAATTTTACATCAAGCCCGTCAACTGGACACTATTATCTAACCGTTATATTTAGACATAGTATTATTTTAAGCTGTACATATAATAAAAAAAATAATATATATACATATGTGTATATACAAATTTTCATAAATATGTATATAT
This sequence comes from Drosophila ironensis, assembly GCA_021223825.1. NCBI lineage: Eukaryota > Metazoa > Arthropoda > Insecta > Diptera > Drosophilidae > Drosophila > Drosophila ironensis. Next base: position 508,098 of record JAJJHQ010012234.1, read on the forward strand.
ATATTATATAAGGTGGGTTAATTTAGGATGATGTCGCCTAGGATTATACGTTCGAATAATTCGAAAACGTGTTTTTATTTGCAAATATTTTTGTAAAGATTTTTGTCCCCTGACCGATTTTTAATATTTTATAAAGTTACCTACCATATATATATCCATATAGAAGAAAAACACTAAGTAGTAATTCAAAAATAGTTTCTCAGAAAGATAACTCAGAAAGAAAGCCGATATTAGTGTAAAGTTTTGTTTCTACTTCTTCTTATAAATTAAGCTAATCTATACTCAATGCGTTGCTTTAAACGCTTCGTCTTTGTTTTTAAGTATATTTAATTAAGGGGACACAACCATTTACACATTAATTTAGTATGGCGAAACTACACAATAAATAAGTACAATCGTCCATACATTAATAAACCAGATTTTTTGTACTATTCTAATGTTCTGCTTTATTAAATATAATAATCGATTATTATTTATTCTTCCTGTGTGGTTAACTTTATCAATAAACAAATAAAAAGAAAACAAATGTATGCAAAAATATCCATTGAAAATTCCTAGTATTTATATTTTTCTAATTTATTTTTTGCAAAAAATTAATTTTTAATATTCACAATTTAATCAAATATATAATTCAAGTAAAGATATGGATGACCAACCATCCCTAAATCCTTTGTGCGTAATGTGTCTACTACTTAAAAGTAGTGGTAATTTTCAATATAAACACAAAATCACTTTTGGAAATTTTTTCTTCACAATTAAGTTTGGTTTAGTTGAGTTTGTTTTTTTTTTGTTTCCAAAATTATTTAATTGGTTAACAAAAATCAAGGTCTTTTTAAAATAAATAATTTAATGTGTTATGGTATTCTCTATCTTGCATACAAACCTTAACATTTTTTCGATGAAAAAAATTACAATTTATTTTGGTTGTGTAACCTTAAATTGGTTAAAGAGGCTGACATTTATTTGAACATAGATATATATTTTACGAATACATAAAAAAAAAAATTACATATGAAGGTATTTAAGCACAAAAACTGGCTTGTTAAATTATTGCAATTCCATCGGCTTATATTAGTAAAGACAACACATTTTCATTATTCTTAATAGATTTCTTAATTATAATTTGTATGTCTTAAAACTTCTTTTGAATCCAATATCAAAATATTAAAAAAAAAATTAAACAAAAATTCATAATAAAAACCGTCGGCAACATGGCTTTGAAAAATATTTATAGTTTTATACCAGGTTCTTAAAATGAACATTGAATTGGTACGAAAGTATGTAACAGGGGGAAAAAAAGGTCTGCGACCCTATAAATAAAATATATATTTTCTCGATCATCATGAACAGCCGATTCGATGTAGCCATGCTTGTCTGTCTGTATGTATATACATAGTTGTGTTGCCAAAATTAGTCGGTTATGAAGATCCATGCTCGCGTAAATGGTATCGGTCACACACCCACTTACTCCAAATATCTCTAACACTAGGACCACCAAATTTGGATATGTTATTAGTATAGCCAATATATATACCAAAAAAAATGACGCACTTTCCCCCGCACCCTCGCAAACTACGAAATTCTGTGGTATGTGCAATTTTTTTTTTAGAAACCCTGAATTCAGATATGATATTCAGATATGATACGTATTCTAGTATATATCCGTTAACGACTGCGAAAATTACAAAAATATGTTGTACCCACAAGCTTCTTCACAGAAACATGACACGCACGATAAAAGCATATTATATTAAAATTATATTAAATTGGCATACTTAAAAAATTAGTTGGATATTAAGATGCGGGTATTTATAGTTAAGACACTCAACTATAATCGTCCTTACTTGTTTTTCCTTTAATTTTTAGTTTTGATTGTTGAAATTTCGTCTCCAGTAACAATTGGTCATAATGTCATAAAAATACTGACTATTTTTTTATGTTCTTGGGATAAACGACAATCAATATTTGAGTACGGCGACTTTATTGCCGCTAAAATGCTACATTCCTTGGGCGAATCTATCTATCTCTAATAGATTACGTTCTCGGCCACTGGCTCTGGTAAAGTGTAAATATAAATGTATGGGTCGTGTCAAACTTTTTTACTCGTACATTAATAATTTTAAAAAATTTAAAAAATTTCAGGTTTTAGGTCTTTCCACCTCGGATACGAAATCAAAAATATAGAAGAAAACAAGTAAGAACGATTATAGTTGAGTGTCATGGCTATAAATACCCGGATTTCAGTTTCCACCTGGTTTTTAAAACATTATAACGGCATTAAAATTTTGGGCACAATTCATTTTCGTAATTTGTGTTTGTAGGTGTTTGTAGGAGAATCTTGTGGGCGCAACACATTTTTGTCATTTGTTTGTCATCAAACAAAAGTGGGCGTAACCGCAACACAGATAGAGAAAAGCCCTTCCAATTTACTATCCAAACTTAGTGCCAATAGAGCTAAAATTGTGGATGCCACAGAATTTCGGGGTTTTTGGGGGGCTGCGGAGGGAGGTAGCCGATTTTGAAATAAACTTGTGCTGGACTGGTATACCTAGAATTAGAATGTGCAATTCATTTTTCTCTATCTATTATAGTTTCCAAAATCTAGACGTTCATACTGACAGACGGACATGGCTAGATGGACTCGGCTGTTGATGCTGATCAAGAATATATATACTTTATAGGGTCGGAAAAGCTTCCGCCAACTCTGCCGTCAGCCCCGCGGATATAAATACGGATTAAATACAAAATTATTATAGTTCTAAATAAAATATTTGCAATTTTACTTGACGCCCAACGTGGGGGCAGGGACCGGCGCGACAACAGAGCGAAACGTTTTCTACGCCGCGATTAGTTATAAAAACAAGTACGAACGCTGTAGTCGAGATTTCTCGACAACGATATACCATGTACCTCTTCTCTTTATCAACAATTTTTTTTTTTTTTTTTGTAAATTATTCACCAATTTTTGTCAGAACGTGCACACATACATGCACATCTGTATATATACACGTGCGAACGAATTGAAGTCAAAGAAAGACAGATGATGTCACCCCAGCATGTGCGCCATGCCGTTGCCTAGGGAAGGGGTTGGTAAAACTTTAAGTGGTCATATCTTCTATATTTATTATCGGATCCGTAAGTAATTTTGCACGTACATGTTTGACGATCAGTGGACTAGGCCTCTAGCTTTTACTATTTCAAAGATATAGATTTTTTTACAAATACGAGGGCGGAAAGGGGCGTGGCAAAATCCAAGAATGACATTATCTGCGTAATTGTTAAACGGACAAAATGCAAAAAGAAATAGGTCTCTAGCTTTTATTTTGTGAAAGTTATAGGCAAATGAGTCGAAAAAAACACAGTTTTATACAAATTGCAAAGGCGGAAAGGGATGTGGTATGCCTGCAATAATAACACACCAAAAGCAAAAAGAATTACACCTTTAGCTCTTACCATCTCCGAGAACGATGTGTTCATACATACAGACAGACAGCTGTTGATGCTGATCAAGAATATATATACTTTATGGAGTCGGAGATGTCTCCTTCTGACTGTTACATACATTTGCGCAAAGTTAATATTTGTACCTTAAGGTACATGGTATAACAATATAACAATAACAAGTAACAATAACAATTATTAATAATTAATACTAATAAAATTTAACAAATGATTTCGGTGCCGTTGCAGTCTTTCATTGCGCCGGCTGAACGGGTGATTAACGTGCGCGGCGACCGTAACCAGCTTATGTGAGTGACGTTGTAAACATACCATTCGCAGCCCGTGATCACCCTTGTGATACGGTTCTGCTCTGCTTGTATACGCCAGATTTGGGTGTCACAGGCGAGTCCCCAAAATGTGCACCCATATCGACAAATTGGTGCAAACACTTGGTTGTAGACCGCCAGCTTGTTGCTAAGTGAGAGCTAGCCCGATGAGCCAAAAATGCTTGGCCACTGAAGCTATTATTCTGGCTCGAAGTACCTTTACCTGCTCCATGAAGGTTAGCCTACGGTCCAGTATAATGCCCATGTATGTGGCAGATTTGGGTTGTTGGACGGGTGTTTCCTCAATCTGGACGCTTGGCGGGTTCTCCTTCGCAAGGTAATGCACACATTGGATGAGTTGCTGCTGTTTATCCCAATGTTCCAGCGCCTCGCCCATTACTCAAAAATAAAGGCGTACTGCTGCATGCTAAATATTTCGGAGCTATATCGAAATGTTGTAATCTTTATTACGCCGATAAATACTTTTGAATATCAATTGACTAACTTGGCGCAAGGCGAAAATTAATCGCATTAAAAATACTATCTCTATTACAGATATGAGTGCAGAAGCAGAACATATCATAGCCAAAATGTTCCAAGTCAAAGCTCGGAGTACATTTGTAAAAGGCCTATGTGGTGACCTACCAAGCATATTAGGAATCAAACAGAGTTATCTTGAAAATCAAGCCGTTCAAATTATACATTAACTCAAGTTTTTTATTTAGTTTTTTATTTTTTTTTAATAGCATGATACATGACATTTAAAACTGTCCTTTGTGGACAACCATTAAATTGTTTCATTTGAACTTCACTCATAGCATCCTAGGAGGTCCAGGCGAGGTCAAAAGGGTGCGTCCTTTTCAGTCTTCTTAGCTGCACGCTGTTGTCCAGCAAGACGATGGCCGACAGATTTGGGTGGTCGTGACCTCGTGGATGGTGTGGTTGTCGTGAAAGACGTGCGCCCCAGTGGCAATTCTTAGGGATCTATTTTCAAACGTTTGGATCATTCGCACATTCGACGTTTTCGCAGTGCCGCCCCAGAGTTGGATGCCATATGTCCTGATTGGGCATATTATGGCCTTGTACACAAGAAGTTTCGAAGACGTTCGGAGCTTCGATCTTGTGCCCATAAGCCAGTAGAAGGAACGAAGTCTTTCGGAGGCTTGGTTACGCTTCTTCTCTAGGTGCGGCCTCCAGGTGACCCTCCTATCAAGCGTGAACCCCAGGTAGTTAGGAGTGTCCACTTGCGGGATTGGGGAGTCGTTAAGGTAAACTGTAGGGCAGTTGCCTGGGCGGAGTGAGAATGTAGTGGCGGTGGACCTTTCATTGTTAACTGCAATATTCCACCGCTTTTGTCATCTACTGCGCAGGTCAAGCTGCGTTTGCCTGACCTCGGCAGCCTGGATGGCGCTGTCAGAAGGGGTCAAAAATGCAGTGTCATCTGCATAAGTTGCAGCCATCAGGTACGGGCTCTGTAGAACAGGGATGTCAGCCGTATATACATTGTATAGCAGCGGACCAAGAACACTGCCTTGGGGAACTCCGGCGTGAACCGCTTTAATCCCTGAGATGGCCTCGGCGCATCTTACCGCAGTCTTCCAGAAATGATTTTACGAACAGGGAGTAAGGTCGAGGGAGGGCCGTCTTGAGTTTATAGAGGAGTCCGGGATGCCAGACCCGATCGAAGGCTCGCTTGAGGTCTAGCATGACGGGCATGCAATACTTTCTGGTTTGAAAAGCGTCCAGAATGTATTGCACGACCCTATGGCATTGCTCAGGTGTTCCATGTCGCCTCCTGAAGCCAAACTGGTGATCAGGGATCAGTCCAGCCTCATCCAGTACAGGCAGTTCTCTGCTCAAAAATACTCTCTCGAGCATTTTGAAGAGCATTGGAAGTAGACTGATTGGATGGTATGAGGCGAGATCGGCTTTTGGTTTACCAGGCTTTGCTACTTGGGCACGCTTCCATGCAGTCGGAAAGTACCCTATCTTTAAGCATATATTGTAGATTTTAGTGTTTAGCTGGATGCTTGGAGGTGGAAGAAGCTTTAATGCAATTGCATTGATATCACCATACACTTGTTTTTGTATACATGTACTAATTGTGAATACGGAGTGTATGCATACACTTGCTGATTCTGCATACATACACCTGTGGACGAATCGATGTCAAAGACGAGACGGATGCCGTCACCCAGAAATTGCAGCGGCATGCCGTTGCCGTGAAAAGGTGTGGTCTTCTATATTTATTGTCCGATCTGCACAACTGCGAAGTTGTGTAAAAAGAAATACGTCTCTGGCTTTTATTTTGTCAAAGTTATGGTCATTTTTTTGTATACATGTACAATATGTAAACTTTAGAAAGCAGAATATAAAACCTATATAGCCCTTAGAAATGTTCAATTTAGAAAAAGACAACAGACTTCAATGTCCCAAACACAGCAGCAGTACCAATGCCATAACCTGGAATAACAAGAACCCATTCCAATGCCCAGACAGTCAATGACTTTAGTTTCCGCCAATCCAATTATTGCCCACAAGGAAATCTGTCCTCTCATTAAAACCAACAACCGGTCGCATCTCCGCGTCAGTGAGTACCCAAGACCAGAGCCTATGGAAGTGGACCCCAGTATAAGTAGACAGATTAATTACATTAATCGACCCAATTTCGAGCTGGGAAACAGACCTCCTAGTAACATTCCCACATATAGGTTCGACAAAAGGCAACGGATTTTTAACATTGAGAGCAAAGAAGATAAAAACGACAGAACAATGACAGAATACCAACAAGCTATGAAGAACCACGAAACTTTAAATGACTTCGAGCAAACAAACAAAGAGATCAAACGTAGATGAATTATGACTGCCCTACAAAAGACCCACAGCCAAAGTATAGTGACCTAAATTTGTAGTTTCAAATCCAATTCCAAACGACAAACTTTCGAAGCTATGTCAGTTTAAGGTGCCAGCTCAGTCCCAATGAGACGCATCCGATCCGTCTATGTCCGAAATTCCAGCAGATTTCGGTTCCAGAGAGCTTGTAGCTCATCCGACACCAAGCCCAGAACTGCACCAGCCACCACAACTGTTTTTTTACATGCAGGGGACGCCATCTCACCCTGCTTCATCCTTGTGTGGCGGGACCGAATGTATACAGTCCACTTCTCCTACGCTGAGCAGAACTACCTGGCGACGAAGACCCACGGTGTTCTCCTGGGTACAGCGCTAGTCACCATCCATCACATGGGGGGCACCTTCAAGGCTAGAGCCCTGACCGATTCCGGATCCGAGGCCTCGTTCATTTCCGAACTGATGTTCCACACCGTCCAAGCGCAAGTGGCAGGCTTGAACAAGGCAGTTTCCACCAGACCCGAGAAGCTCTGCCATATGTGGCTGGGGTCTCCACTCCAGCCCCGCCTACACATCGAAGCGTCATCCTTCGTGGTCCCGCAACTGGCGGGCGAACTCCCATCCCGTCGGGTTCCCCCTGAGATATTGGGATCGCAGCCAGATATTCAGCTGGCGGATCCCTCCTTCCATCAAGGCTCTCCGATCGACACCCTGATCGGAGCGGACCTATATCTTTCCATTTTGTTGGAAAGATCTCGTCGTCATATTTGTGGCTCCCTACTGGGCCAAGAGACGGTTTCGGATGGGTCCTCTCAGGGCCCGTGAGGGAGACCGTTGATTCCGCATTCGCGACAAGTGTCGCGGTCAACAAGACCGAACGGATGGAGCTGAGCGTCCAAAGTCCTCCTAGCGTCCGCTGTTTGTCCGCGGACAATACACATAATTTAAATTCAAACTTATTAAACCCAGTATTTTCCCCCATGGCCCCAAGAGCGTGCAATGGCCGTCCCTCCAGGAACCCCCAGGCTGTCGACGAGAACAACCGGGCTGCCAAAGCACCCGCGCCGCAACCGACAGATGTACTCGAGGATGTTCACACCAGCTGACGCCTATCGGTGCGCCAGCGCTTATTTCTTCGTACACTGAAGATTTGACCGGTGTGAACGTTAGTCGTAATAAAATTACGATATATTTTTATTTAAGTTTCGGTAAAAGTGTTATCTAGCTTGAAACCAGCTTTTTGCGTTCAAAGCTAATTTTCCCACCGATTACAAAAACATACAGTCATTTAAAATAATATAACTATACTTCCATGGTTTCATATGCCTATTATTTTTTTTTCGGTTGGGCGGGATGTGGGATGTTGCACGTTATGCAACGGGACTGCGCGAAAATTTTTATGTCTTTAAAACAATGACCTCTGAGTATCAGGACAAGTTAAAATTCATGATAGCGGGAGATAAAACTTCTCCACTATTCTCAATTTTACTGCAGTCGAAATTTTACTCCACAAACTATATTTCTAATAAAGATATAAGCGTCAAATTTGGCACAGAAGTCAATAAAAGTTCCACCAATTCAATAAAAATAAGAATTGGCCTAAAATTTTCAGGCCCCAAAGTTTTTTTTTGTAAATTCATCTTACTTTTTTCCCAAAGTTAAATTTCTTTATAATCAAATTTATTTGAAATCATTTTTGTGGATTAAAAATTTGGTTAGTACATATTTATAGGGAGTCGCATAGTTTTGTAAGAAACGATATGTAATAATTATAACCTTCAGCCAATTGTAAGAGATACTCTGATTCCATATTATTGTCATCGCACTTCAAGTAAGGTGCTCGGAATAATCCATGGCCTTATATCTGGCCACACTAATAAGTAATCGTTTTTGTGTGGGTATTCATGCAATAACAATACACGCAGTGTCATCGAAACGAATTAAATTGGCAAATTTCTGTACCGCTTTGCATCTGTATCTGTAAAATTGAATTTGTGATTGTATGTAAATACTAAGAGGCATGTATTCTACTGCAGTAGTCAAACATTATTGGGCACATGAAGTTGGAAGACATAACCTATATATTTATAACCAATATAGTCTAAAAAAAAATATGTGAATAGTTGCAGACGTACGTGTGTGCATGCGTACATTCGCATCAGTACAAAATACGTGTGTTTGTTCTGTAAAGCTTGCGTGTGTCGTATATTCAATAAGAGTTGCCACACTCTGAAAAATTTACATAATTGTATAGAGCATCTCCCAAGTCGGAGAATTGCACGAAAATGTCGCCCGGATCGACAATTAGAATTCCGTTTTGTATGTTTGTGCCAAAATGGAAAAAAGATGCATATATAAACACACTAGAGGAACATGCGTATAAAAAGACAAATCTGTTTTCACCTAGGTGGCAACGTTTGCACTTACCTCTTGTAATTGTGTGTGCGTTCATTTTAACACATTAGTAATTTGTACCGTCCCCGTCGTCGTAAAACGTGCACCGTAAATTTAAGCCCTATTCCATCGATAATGTAATTATTACAAACAAATACATTCACACATAAATTAACTGCATTATCGTTTGTAATAGATTTAGTTTAAAGTGAAAAGAAAATGTGAAAATTCTCAACACTCTTGTGTGTGTATGTTTTAGTACACATACACACTTTGTGAAATCGTCAAAGTGGCTTGGCGTTGTACGCAGGCATGTGCATACATATGTACAATTGTGCAAATATATATATGGGATCATTACATTCTTTAATCATATAATAGATTAAAGATGTTTAATCCAAATGAAAATTAAATGTTGCAAATTGCAACATTTACCGTTCTCGTTAGTTGGGCGATTTATTGGATCTCCATTTTGTATTTTTCTGATTGTTTGTCTGTATGCATATACATATGCACGAACACATACTTACACGCGAATATATTAGTTCATAGAAATGTCTTCTGTACTTCTCGTATACAGAAAAAATGTCAAAAACTCATTTGTTTAGTGTAATAAAATATTATCGAAATGGGTTGTGTAAGATTTAAAGAGGACTTCATTTGATATTGTGTGAATGCGTGGAAATATGGGCGGGCGGATATGGTTGTAAAAAAAACGAACAAAATTAAAATAAGATGATTGCGTCAATGATGTTTGTCTGACCAGAGTTGTCAAAAAGTTTCGACATGCAAAGATGTATACAATTTGCGTTTAAGTGTATTTGTGGGAAAATATATCGGCATGCTAGTTTCTCTGTAGTGAAAATTATTCAATATTTATTTTGTATTTAATTTATTATAAAGAAAAAATAAAAATTGTTTTTTTTTATTGTTTAAATTTATATAACTACACATTGTCGAAGTATTTTAGATTTAGTTACCCAAATTAAATAATGGTATAAATATATATACAAATAGTGTTTACCCTACATGGCACACGCTTTTTTGATTTGATTATTAAACGCTTTTTTTTTGTTTTTATTCAAACAGAATTGGATAGCGCACAAGGAAAAAAGTCTTGGTATTTCTCTTCCAACAAACTTAAAAGTTCATAAAAATTGCGATTGTCTACAATAATGACGTTGAAGTTCAAGTTAATGCTGGACTAGTCGGGAATGAAAAGTTTGACGCTGAGGATCAGTTAGAGCATTTAAACACGATGCGCGAAGCCCTTTTTTCCCAGGATGGCTGGGGCTGTCAGCATGTGAACCAGGACACTAATTGGGAGGTTCCCAGTTCTCCGGAACCGACCAACAAAGATACTGCTGGACCCCCCATGTGGAAGCCGAGTATTAATAATGGTACCGATCTTTGGGAATCAAATTTAAGGAACGGCGGCCAGCCAACAGCTCAGCAAGTTCCAAAGCCGTCATGGGGTCATACCCCCTCCTCCAATCTGGGCGGTACATGGGGTGAGGATGATGATGGCACCGACACAAGCAGTGTGTGGGCAGGCGGTCCAGTCACTAATACGGGATCTGGTACAACAGTTGGCGTAAACCAAGGCGGCGTCAATGTTGGCCCAGGAGTCGTGGCACCTGCAGGACCCCAGTGGACTCAGGTTGGAGTTGGACTAGGATCAACTGGTAATTTTTATTACCTTATTAATTTTTAATAATTGTTTTTAGTTTTGTTTCTAACATTTACTATAGGAAATAATTGTATTTTTCAGCAGCAATTTTTTTTTTTTTTTTTTCAAAAATATCCAAACAATGATGGCATTTTAAATTTCATTAAGAGAAGCGGTTTTCAAAATATTGGCACGCTAAATTATCTCTGGTATACAATATTTAGACATTAAGGTTAGCTTCGACCTATCTGGGAGGACAAAATGCAGAAATTGTCTGAATTTCGAAACACGTATAAATAATGTGCAGAACTTTCAATCTTCAATCATCGCAATGTAGGTGCTTTTACGGTCAGACCGATAACCAAGAAAGGAGACAAGTAGATACTTTTTGGGGTCTGGACTGCATTGATTTTATACTTTATAATATAACCGGGTATAGATTATAGAATATCGTATTATAAAATAATTGCCTGACAATTACGCTGCTTTCTTCAATTTGTGTGAGTTGGCAATAGTGATATATTTTGTAGTACAAGGGGGCTTATGTTATTTTGATCTCAATTTTATTATTTTGTCCATATAAAGATTCTAATTTATATAAATTTATTTATTTTAATAAATTGTCAGGTGTAAGTGGTTCAAGCAATATACCAGGTGCCGGTGGAGTCGTTTCTGGAAGTGGTACTAATGCTAATAATGCTGGAAACGGATGGGGAGATCCCCGAGAAATTCGTCCCATGACTGGCGGCGGCACAAGTTCAATTGACATTAGAAGTGTGGATCATCGCGGTGGAAATGGATCTGGAACTACTACAGGAGATCCTCGCGATATTCGAATGATCGATCCCCGTGATCCCATTCGGGGAGATCCCCGTGGTATATCGGGTCGGCTTAATGGCACATCAGAAATGTGGGGCCATCATCAGCAAATGTCACATAACCAAATGCAAAATATGAACAAAATGGTTGGACAAAGTGCATCTACAAGTGGCAATGTTGGGGGTGCGACCGGTTCAGGAATCCCTGGAGGCCCTGGCCCAGGATCTGGTCCTGTCTCAGCTAATATTCCGGCACAGTGGGGTCCTACTCAGGCAGTAGGCAATAAAGACATATCTAAGCAGATAAGCGGGTGGGAAGAGCCATCGCCACCACCACAGCGTCGCAGTATTCCTAATTATGATGACGGTACTTCCTTATGGGGGCAGCAGGCTCGAGTTCCTTCTGCGAGCGGTCATTGGAAGGACATGACGGACTCAATCGGTCGTGGTGGTCATCTGATGCGTGGCCAGAGCCAGTCGGTTGGCATCGGTATCGCAGGTGTAGGCAACAGTAATGTGCCTGCAGGTGCCAATCCTAATAATCCGAACATGACAAGTGTCGTTGGGCCGCAGCCTCGCTTAGCATCGGTTGGGCATAAACCTGATGGCAGTACAATGTGGGTGCACTCAAATAATGTTAGCGGTAGAAACCCTGTGACCGGCGTAACTGCTTGGGGAGATGACAGCCACAACGTTAATGTCGGAGCACCTAGTGGGGGTAGTATATCTGGAGGAAACTGGGTGGACGAAAAGGCTAACGCGGCACTAGCCCAGAACTCTTGGAGCGACGCTGGAACAGTTGGAGTCAGTTGGGGCTCTAAACAAACAAAATTGCCCGCAAATAATGCATCAACGGGGTGGAACACAGGAGCAGGTGTGGGTGTTGTTGATGGCGGAGATATTAGCACAGAATGGAATACACATGGCGCAATCGTTGGAAAATCTCAACAGCAGCAAAAATTATCGGGCATGAATGTGGGAATGGTGAACGTTCTTAACGCGGATATTATAAAGCAGAGCAAACAGTATAGAATTCTGGTAGAGAACGGATTTAAAAAAGAAGACGTAGAGCGAGCCCTACTGAGTGCCAATATGAACATTGAAGAAGCTGCCGATATCCTTCGAACTAATTCATCGTTGGCAATGGACGGATGGCGCCGACATGATGAAAGTCTCGGCTCCTATTCCGATCACTCAACCTCAACTAGCAGCGGTGGATTTCCAGGACGTTATCCAGTTGCTGGTGCGCAACCTTCGATGTCATTTCCTCCTGTAAGTTTAGTTTTTTCATATCCTACTTAATTACATAAAAATATATATTGAATTCGTGTAAATTGAGAAATAATATGTATTAACTCGACTCGTTGAATTTCTCCAAAAGCTATTATTTTTTCTTAGAACAATTATTACTTTCATTAAAAGGTTGAAGCATATGGCCTATACTAAAACCATTATTTCTTCTGATAGAATAATCTTATGAATAATATGAGTGGAAGTGCCGTCACAGGAGGAAACAATAATCCAAACATGACTGCTTTACAAGTGCAAAAGTATTTAAATCAGGGTCCTCATGGCGTTGCTGTAGGGCCCCAATCCGTGGGAAACTCATCGGCACTGTCTGTAGGATTTGGACAAAATACGTCAAATGCAGTAGTAGCAACAACAACTTCTGTAAATATTGGCGCAAACACAAACAATCAACCATCGGGTCAACAAATTCGAATGCTCGGCCAGCAAATTCAGTTGGCCATTCATAGTGGTTTTATATCCAGTCAGATACTGACTCAACCACTTACACAAACAACTCTAAATCTCTTAAATCAACTTCTTAGCAATATTAAGGTAATTAAAAAGTGTGGTGGCGTCGAGGGCAAAGGACTTTTAATATTGAATCTTTTTTCCAGCATCTTCAAGCAGCTCAACAATCTCTTTCTCGAGGCGGAAATGCAAACCCGATGGCAGTAAACGTAGCAATTTCTAAGTACAAGCAACAAATTCAGAATCTACAGAACCAAATAAATGCACAACAAGCCGTATATGTAAAACAAAATTTACCGCCAGCTTCGCAGCAACAGCCTCCACAGGCCCAACCACATCCATCATCACACTTAACTAATTCAAGCAACGACTATTTGAGGGGTCATGATGCAATAAATAACTTGCAAACAAACTTTTCTGAGCTGAATATAAATAAGGTAATTGTTAATTGTTGGTATATTGTATTCATATATATTTCAAACGTATTATTCTAGCCAAGTGGATATCAAGGGACATCTAATCAACAATCTCGATTAAATCAGTGGAAGCTTCCAGTATTAGACAAGGATATAAATGTTGATGGTACGGAATTTTCTCGTGCTCCAGGTGCAACTAAACAAAATTTAACAAGCAATGCGAGCAATATGGGCTCATTAGGCCTTCAATCTGATGGGTAGGTACAAATAATTAGTAAGATATCCATTTTAAAAAATCCAGTACATACAGTGGCGTGCAAGTCTGAGTACATGTTTGCAACTACTGACTTTGGGATCACATAAAAACGTTATTAGTAGAGTAAATTACCCAAAATTTTTTGTGTTTATTCTTTGAATATTTATTAACAAAATCCTATACAAAATATAACAAAAAAAAATAATGGGTCTGATTAAAAAATAAAAAACAAAAAAAACTCGCATGTACTCAGTTATGCTCATTTTGAACACTTTTCTACAAACTCTTATTTTTTAATACCTGGTCCAAAAACCCTTATTTCTAATTACGCTATCTATGCGATCTGGCATACTTTCTACCAAATTTTAATGATTTCTTTGGGGAAAGCTCTCCATTCCTCTTGGACTCGTTGAAACAACTCGTGCTAGTTTGCTGGTACCGATTTGTAGAGTCCCAATCGTCTTTTCACTATCGACCACAAATTTTCGATAGGATTGAGATCAGTACTCTGTGCTGGCCACACCATTGACCTGAAACGCTGTTTTGCAATACATTTTTTTAACGATTTTGGACGTGTGCTTTGGGTCCCCATCTTGTTGAAATGTGATATTACTCTCCCTATATGCACGGATGGTAAGCAATATTGTTGGAAGAAGCCTGAGGAGTCGCTGCAGAGACGCCACGTATAAGAAACAGTGAAACATGGAGGAGGAAATGCCATGGTCTGGAGCTGTTTTACTTGGTGGAGCGTCGGACCAATTAAAAAAATTGTTGGAATTATGAAGAAGGAAGATTACCTCGATATTCTGAAGACCCATCTTTGCGATTTTGTTGACAAACGTGCATATAGGGAGAGTGATATCACATTTCAACAAGATGGGGACCCAAAGCACACGTCCAAAATCGTTAAAAAATTTATTGCAAAACAGCGTTTCAGGTCAATGGTGTGGCCAGCACAGAGTACTGATCTCAATCCTATCGAAAATTTGTGGTCGATAGTGAAAAGACGATTGGGACTCTACAAATCGGTACCAGCAAACTAGCACGAGTTGTTTCAACGAGTCCAAGAGGAATGGAGAGCTTTCCCCAAAGAAATCATTAAAATTTGGTAGAAAGTATGCCAGATCGCATAGATAGCGTAATTAGAAATAAGGGGTTTTGGACCAGGTATTAAAAAATAAGAGTTTGTAGAAAAGTGTTTAAAATTAGCATAACTGAGTACATGCGAGTTTTTTTTTGTTTTTTATTTTTTAATCAAACCCGTTAGTTTTTTTTGTTATATTTTGTATAAGATTTTGTTTTGGATAATTTACTCTACTAATAACGTTTTTATGCGATCCCAAAGTCAGTAGTTGCAAACATGTACTCAGACTTGCACGCCACTGTATATAAATTTTTTATGTATGTTTGACGTAGCACTTAATGTATATAATTAATTTTTTTTTTTAGGACATGGTCAACCGGTCGAAACATTGGGGATGGTTGGCCGGATCCCTCATCTGATAATGAGAATAAAGACTGGTCAGTTGCCCAGCCAACTTCAGCAGCAACTGTTTACACCGACTTGGTCCAAGAGTTCGAGCCAGGAAAGCCCTGGAAGGTAAAACTGTACAACTACATAAATTCGAAACATATAAAAGCAGAAGTTTCTTTTTAAGGGTTCTCAGATCAAAAGCATAGAAGACGATCCCAGCATTACTCCAGGAAGCGTTGCAAGATCTCCATTGTCCATTAATTCGACGCCAAAAGATGCTGACATATTTGCTAATCCTGGAAAAAATTCTCCGACTGATCTACCGCCGTTAAGTTTATCATCGTCGACATGGAGTTTCAACCCAAACCAAAATTTCCCAAGGTTACATTTTAAATTATTCAAATTGAGCTAGTGCAAATGTGTTCAATATTAATTTTTTTTTTGCATATCTTAGTTGGTCCGATAGCAGTCAACAATGTTCCAGCTCTGAGCTGTGGACTAGTCCATTAAACAAATCTTCGTCTCGTGGACCACCACCAGGATTAACTGCCAACTCAAATAAACCCGGAAATGCGGGTAGTAGTACATCAACGTCCGCAGCAATCACTGGTAGTGCTAATGGTTGGCTACAAGCTCGAAGTGGTGGGGCTCAAACTACAAATACCACTTGGACAGGAGGTAATGGTTCTTGGAGCTCTAGTTGGTTACTTCTAAAAAATCTAACTGCCCAGGTATGTTTAGAATATGCAATGGTAAAATTTGTTAAAGTTAATTTGCCAAAAAGTTAATTTTAATTGTGTGGATTTTAGAAGTTCCTGCTGGTTTCTTGATTTTGTTTTATAAACCCACGTTTGTTTTCATACGATGTATTATAGGCATAGCTTGCAAATAACTGTCAACCGTTTTTACTCTTACGCTCTCTTTGCGAGCACAACCGAAAAAAAACATACTCTCTCGGTCTTGCTCTGAACAAGACCCTTTTGCTCTCTTCGATTAGGTTTTCGGTTGACCGATTTCCGAAGACCTTTTGTATGGGTCGGTCTTTCAAGAGCAGTTCGTAAAGACCCGATCGAGAAACGGTCTCACATTGAGTGTCAGGAAAAGACCGATTGACTAAAAAACCCAATGCAAACGGTCTTTTACTCTTACAGTGGTTCGAAGCTTATTTGGTGCAAGAACAAAATAAAATTTTAAAAAACATTGCAGCCAAAATAGAAAAGATATAAAAAATTTTTAAACGCAGTAATATAAATAAACTTTTTATTAAACTTTTTGCTGGCGTCGAAGCTTATTTCGTGCAAACGCTTAAAACTATTAGAAAATATAAAATTCTTAAATTTAATATTTAATTGGGCCTCCCTTTTGTTTTTAAACGGTTTCCGATTGATTCCACTAATTTTTTTGTGGTTTCAACCGGAATTTTCCTCCACTCCTTCAGTAAGGCAATCTTCAGCTAATTTTTGTTGCTTATTTTTCTTTTCGTGATCGCCTGGTCCAAAATCTCCCACATATTCTCTATTACGTTCAGGTCTGGAGACCTGGTAAAATCTGAATCGGTCCAGTATACCCAATTTTTCAGAATTTTAGTTAATAAAGAGTTTATTTTGTTCTTGCACCAAATAAGCTTCGAACCACTGTAAGAGTAAAAGACCGTTTCCCAAATGGAACACGACGAAAGGGTCTTGAAACAACCGGACTGAAACAGAATAGAAAAAATCGGTTTCGGTCTGAGAACAATCGGTTTCGGTCTGAGACCCGAAATATCGGTTGCTCTGAGTCTTTTCGTAAAGGGTCTCGAGAAAACACTTTATTTACAGACATAGAGATACGGTCGACCGTTTTCTGCTAGCTCTGATTATAGGTACAAATGGTATTTATTGGTTGAAGAATCCATCTCCGATCCCATTGATCAGCATCAGCCGAGGCGATATGGCCATGTCAGTCAGTCCGTATGAACGCCCAGATCTTACAGGTTATAATAGACAACAAATAATTGCATATTCGGATTCTGGGGATGCCCCTTCTCTTGCACCTTCGCAATCCGTGGAATTGCGTGACGTGTACAATTATACTTTTAGAAACACAATATTCGGAAACGTGACTAATAACGAATGCATAATTATTCGTGATCTCCAAAATCGAAACAATGCTACACACGGGATATTGACATGAAATTTTGCACAGGTTTTATTTACAGTACTACCAATTTAATAAGAAAGTTTAAATTGAAAATACTCCTTTTTGGTAACGGTAGTATGTTTAAACACAAAGACAAAGCAATTTCACGCTTTGCGGGGGTGCGGTGGGAGTTAGCCGATTTTGAAAATAAACTTGTGTTGAACTGGTATCCCCAGAATCAGATTATGCAATTAGTTTTTCTATATCTATTATAGTCCCCAAAATCTAGGCGTTCATACGGATAAACGAACGGACAGACGGACATGGCTATATCGACTCTGCTGTTAATGCTGATCAAGAATATATATACTTTATATGGTCGGAAAAGCTTCCTTCCCTGTTACATACATTCGGACGAATCCAATATACCCTTTTTATTTTCAAGATCTGGGTATAAAAATAGAATAAATTTGCACATGACTTACAATTAAAATAAAATGTATCTTATATTTATATTATATTTCTGTTAATTTTTTCCAGATTGATGGTCCTACTTTACGCACATTGTGTATGCAACATGGTCCTCTAGTAAGCTTTCACCTATATTTAAACCAAGGAATTGCCTTATGTAAATATACCACTCGGGAGGAGGCAAACAAAGCGCAAATGGCTCTAAATAACTGTGTCCTCGCGAATACTACCATATTCGCCGAGTCTCCCAATGAAAATGAGGCACAGAATATAATGCAGCATTTGCCACAAGCGGCTTCTTCAGCAAACACCAGCGGAAGTGGTGCTGGGACTGGCGTATCGTCAACAAACAGTGCCGCTAGTAGCTCGGTACCTAACTTATCTGGAAATAGTAGTAATGGGAATGGAAATGGAAGTGCTGGTGTTGGCAATGGCAGCAGCAGCGGTAGTGTCACTACAGGGGGCAGCAATCCAAATGGAAATGTCGCAAACACTAATGTTGCTTCTGCCTCGAATTCTGCAGGTGGAGCAGCTACAGGCGGAGCAGGAAGTATTGCATCAGTTAGCAGTGCTACTTCAAGTAGTAATTCTGTTAACGGTGGGTCTGGTTCCGCAAGCAATACTAGCGCCAAGAGTAGCTCGAACAATGTATCTGGTAGCCAGCCCGGCGCATCTAACAATACCAATACTACCTGGCGACAGTCCAGTCAAAACCAATCCCTTCAAAGTCAAAGCAGACCAACAGGCAGAGAAGCCGACTATGATTATATATCTCAATTTGTTTGTTCCATTGTTGATGATTAAGGAACGATCAATTCCATTGATCATTGATTATCGACTATTGCATTCTGTGACTCAAGACACACACCCAAAAGCTTCAAATGATTCGATACTAAGTACATATGTATGGAAAGCCAGACCATGTTGTGAAGAATATAAAAGTGGATCGACTGATAGATGAATGGACTTAGAATTTTGTATGTCCTTAGATTTATTTTTCTTCATCGTTCATAGAGCTAAACTTATATAAGCTAAAATTTAATCAAGAAAAATCCGATATATAGTTATATATTAATGTATATGATGTCAACAAAAAAAAAAATGAATTCTTAAATTGTTTGCTGCAGAAAACTGGCATACCTTCCTATTTAAGTAAAAGTGTTTTGACTCTGGAGCCCATTGCTGAACTTTTGGAAATGGGGAAAATATTCACAGTTGTGTGCATGCAAACTCATTTGTAGTACCTATGCCGTAAATATACCCTCAATGTGTGTGAAATTCATTATGTGCGCGTTGTACATGGAGGCTCGAAATTTGCCGCCACGGCTTTAATCATGTGCCGGTAGTATGCGTTAAAGGACTATCGTATGCAATAAACCTTTATAGTCTTAAATGTCAAAATATGGCATAAAGACGGATACATACATATGTTGGATTCACATATTTGTTTCAATTGTGTACATATGTATTAAATACGTCCGATTTTTCCGCCCATGCGTACCGGTTGCATGCATACTATTCATCAGTGTTTTTGTGTTTCCAATACGGAATAAAATACCTGTGTTATATTCATTATAGGAAGTTATAATCTTATTACAGTTTTGCTTTCATTAAAGCATTCCCACCGAAAAAATTCGGTTTTACATAATAAAATCACATTAAAAGATATCAACGAAGTTATTGTCTTTATATATTTGAATTCTTATTCTGCGTGGGAATGAATCTAGAAATATATTTACTGTCTGATTTGTTTTAAATCTAATTTATTATAAAATGAACGAGCGGAAGCGTACTCTTGTTTTAAAACTTTTTACATATAATCTTCCGTATCATAAGTATGTAAATTCTACGATCATACAATTTATACATATATATGCCAAAATTCGAAGGTTCGTCATGGTCTTTTACATCGACAGGAATGTATAAATTATAAGAAATACAATGAATGTAAAATAAAAATCTTCAATATAGCATATTTTAAAAAATCATTTTAATTTCGTATAGTTGTTACATTATATATACCTTCGTAAATATACCTTTGGCAGAAATTGGCTAGCTTGTTCGTTGTATGTTATATATGTAGGTTATTGGAAAAACTATAAATTATCTATATATTTCGGTTTAAATGTTGTATACAAATTAGCTATCCATTCTAAGATCCAGGGACACGTACACACTTCAGCATTTTACACTGACAGCACCCAAACATTGCCGAACGAATAATGTGAGGGTAAATTAAGTCTGTCGCAGCCAGGTCAACGTTGAACTGCTTGGCGCATACACTACAAATAACAGAAAATGATTTCTTCCATTATTACTGCCACTAATATGGCTGTTTTATCATAATAATTGTGAATCAATACTATCTCCGTACCGGCCCATAAACTACAAACTCTGCCAAAAGTTTGGGAACGAAAAAGATTTGAATCGAGAATCAGCAAGCTCAAGGTACCTCGACTGCCCCCAATCAAGGCACTCCTCCCAGCCCCCTACTTTATATAATTAGGTCACACTTTCCCGCGTGTTGCTTTCAGATGAAAGTGCGAGATACTTTCTCAAGCCCCTATCAGACAAGGAAAAAATGGACCCGTCCAAAGCTTTCCCGGCAACCTAACCCGATAATATTGCCTTTCTCTACGAATAGGATGCAGCTGGTGGTGCTTGCTCTTCAATATTGGGCACGGAACTCAACGTCTTCTTTATATTATGCAGAAAGACGCCACAATCAAATAATATCAAGTACTTACCTCGAAATTACGCTGGACATGAGCCTGACTTCCGCACAGAATGTCAGCAAGACTATCTCACTCGGTGTCGGTTAAGGGCATGACAGATTTTGGCTGATCGACAAAAGGAGTACCTAACCTCTTCGATTCAGTTCATTTTTGAAAAAAAAGACCCCATATGTCATGTTGTCATGTTGTAATGCTTGCCCATCGCTGCTCAAAGTCATTTACCTATGATCTAAAGCAGTGGTGGGCAGCCCTTGGCTCTTTTGGCTCCCAGTGCTCCAAAAAACGAAAAGGAATCAAATTGTGCACGTCATCCGAAGTAGACGGTGAAAAGCGACCGATGGTCTCAAACGAAAAGGAACCGAAATGTGCACGTCATTCGATGTTAACGGTGAAAACGGAATGTGTGAAATTACACAAACAAAATATGTTAAACCAAAAAATTCGGAAGATCAGGTAATAAATATAGAAGATATGGCCAATTAAACGGCATGCCGCTGCAAATGCCTGATGACGTCATCCAATGTTTCTTTTTGGTGTATACATAGGTATGTAAATTTCACTATGTAAATTTTTACTATTAGCACTTGTATACATATACAAGTTTATGGATGTGTGTACGTGCTGTTTACTTGGGTGTTAGCACACAAAAAATTTGTGTATTTAAATAATTATTTAAATAATTATCAATACAAATTGGTTTCATCATTTTTTTTATCTGTACCGAGAGGCAAAATCCGTTTCTCGCTTGTTTTCTCTCCGTCGTTGTACGGCTTCAGTGAGCTTAAAGAAATAGAATACAGTTGCTTGCGGTAGCAGTGTCTTATAAAATGTGCGTAATGTATTTTGTAACGACTGGATTCTTTATAATACAGTTTGCTTTGTTGGGTCAGGGGATTCCGCCGGTAATAAGAGTCGGTAATATCCAGTATTACAATTTTTTTTTTTTTTTATATATTGTTTGGAGTATTTTAGGAGCCATTTTCCCCAAGCAGTCGAATAAACCAAATTCTGAGTTGGTGTTTAAATATGCAGTTCAAAGGTATGATTTGGAGAATAAAATTTCAATGTTGAGTTTAGCTTGGTGGTCGAGTATGAATATAATAATTATTAATAATAAACGCGCTTATAGGCTCAATCGAGATACTAGTCTATTAGCGGACACAGTCATTGAATATGAAATTGAATATGTTAATCGAATTGACTCTTTCGAAACTGTTCAAAAAGGTAAGCTTAAACCATATGGAATTTCTTCTAATTGTTAAACACTTTTTGTTTTCGACTAGTATGCAAACTTGTACGTCTCGGAGTTCAGGCTGTTTTTAGTACAACTGATAGTGTTTCGTCTACCCATGTACACTCTATATGTGATACCTTGGATATTCCAGACATCGGTCGTTCCGCTCATGACTTTTCCATAAACGTTTACCCATCTAAAAATTTAGTAAATCAAGCCTTCATCGATCTTATACACTATCTTAATTGGACTCGTTTTGGTATTTTACATGAAAAAGAATATGGTAAATATTTATGTATGTATGTATATTCTTACGTAGCTATGATTTTTATACCAGGTTCTTATTCGTGCGAATGTATGTTACAGGGAGAAGGAAGCTTTTCCGATCCTATAAAGTATATATGTATAGTCTTGATCAGCATCAACAGCCGAGTCGATCTAGCCATTTTCGTCTGTCCGTATGAACGCGTACATTTTGGAGACTATAATAGATAGAGAAAAATGAATTGGATATTTTTATTCTGGGGATATCAGATTAGCAAAAGTTTATTTTCAAAATCGGATACCTCCCCCGCAAACCGCGAAATTCTGTGGCATCCACAATTTAAACTCTATAGGCATTAAATTTTGACAGTACATTCTCCATCTGTGTCGCGAAAATCAGCCGGTTACGCCCACTTTTGTTCGCGAAATGAATAATATGTGTTGCGTCCACAAGCTTCTCCATAAAAACATGGCGCGCACTTCTCTTACACACACACCCTGTGTCAAAAACCAGGTGAAACTGAGAACCGGGTATTTATAGTCGAGACGCTCGACTATAATCGTTCTTACTTGCTATTGTGTTGAGTCGATTAAATGACCAGGCCATAAGCCTGAATTAAGTTAATTAAGTTCACACAAGTAAAGTTGAGTTAAGTTCTTTTTATTATTTCTTTATTTTATGGAACGTGTTTAATGATCAGCTAAAGACTAATCGGGAATAAGGGCTTATGGCTCTTGCTGTCTTGCTGTCATGTATGCGGCTCATATCCTCGCGTGTACAATTCATGCTTATGCTATGTGCGCTTTGGCAGAATATGCTGAATATGCTTTATAAGCATTAAGCATTATACGACTTGCTTTGTTTGTGTAACATACTTTGTAGTTTGGAATATGTATGCGGCTTGTTATGGAAGCTTTGAACGGATATGTTACGTAAACAGAATATGCCTAGTAGTACGTTTCTAGTGGGTATGTTATGTTACTATGTATGCGAGGTTTTTGGTTTCTTTGGAATATTAAAGTTTTAAAAATATATTAAAATATTTCCTTAAAATTTATTTTAGGAATTGTAAACCTGCACCAGATGATGCGATCTGTAAAGTCTGAATTACACATGAGGCAGGTGTCTCAAGAAAAGTATCTATCCACATTAAACGAGTTTAAGGAAAAGGAAATACACAATATAGTAATTGATACAAATGTTGATAATATATCTATATTGTTAAATATTGTGAGTGCTCTTTTGACGATTGCTTTCAAAAAAAGGTTTTTTCATAATAAAATATGTTTAGATATTACAACAGCAAATGAATGAATACAAATACCATTATCTGTTTACAAGCTTTGATTTGGAAATATTTGATCTGGAAGATTTTAAGTATAATTTTGTGAATATAACGGCGTATCGATTAGTTGATATAGGAGATGTTGCTGTAAAGGAAATTTTAAAAGATATCGTCCACTATGATCAACTTATTTCAATCAAAAAACCAAGTCCTGTTATAAGTTTGAATAAACCTGTTATGTTAGAGGTATGGTCTTAAAAGGACTATGTAATGAGAAATAATGTAAATACAATTATTTAAATTCGCAGTCCGAGCCAGCACTAATGTTCGATTCGGTTTACGTTTTTGCAATTGGATTGCAGACATTGGATCAGTCCCACATCTTATATCTATCAAACCAAACATGTGACGAGGAAGTTCCGTGGAATGGTGGTCTCAGTTTAACTAATTACATTAGTTCGGTAGGAATTAGTTAGTTGAATCCATATCTTGAATTATTTTTCAGATTCTATTACAAAAATAAAAAAGAAAAAAGAATTTGGGTAGACGAACTTATCAAATGTTATCTCCCTATACTCTAGGTGGAATGGAAAGGATTAACAGGTCCCATTCAATTTAAAGAAGGCAATCGAGTACAGTTTAAACTGGATTTGGTCAAATTAAAGCAACACTCAATAGTTAAAGTTGGCGAATGGACTCCTTATGGACATCTTAATATAACGGAACCGACTATGTTTTTTGATTCAGGTTCTATAAATGTTACTCTGGTGGTTATAACAATATTGGTGTGTATTGTAAACTACAAAAAAAAATTAAAGGAGTTTTATGAAGTTTAACCTTAAATACATTTGTAGGAAACACCTTACGTAATGATGCACTATGAAAAAAATTTTACGGGTAACGAACGATTTTATGGATTTTGCGTTGATATACTGGAAACAATTTCTCATGAAGTTGGTTTTGACTACATACTTGATTTAGTCCCCGACAGGAAATATGGCGCTAAAGACCCTGATACTGGTGAATGGAATGGAATGGTTGCTCAGCTGATGAAATATGTTCGTTAAATAATTGCTTATGAATTTCCTGACTAATTTTCTACATCTAGAAGGCGGATTTGGCGGTTGGCTCAATGACTATTACTTACGCAAGAGAAAGTGTTATAGATTTTACAAAACCATTTATGAATTTGGGGATAAGCATTTTATTCAAGGTATAAGAAATTTATGCAGGAATTTTAGACTAATCTAAATATGAGAATTTTGTAGGTACCCACATCAGAACCAACTCGGCTATTCTCCTTTATGAATCCACTTGCTATTGAAATTTGGATATACGTACTCATCTCATATGTACTAGTCTCCATTTGTATATATATCGTGGGAACACTTTCGCCTATCGAATGGCAATGTATTCATCCTTGTGATTTGAATAACATTACAATTGCCAATCAGTTTACATTGTCTGACAGTTTTTGGTTTACAATTGGAACGCTTATGCAACAGTCACCCGACATATTTCCAAAAGCAATTTCTACCCGTATCATAAGCAGTATTTGGGGATTTTTTTCGCTTATTATAGTAGCCTCCTATACAGCTAATCTAGCAGCATTTTTAACAACTGAACGTATGATTAATCCAATTGAAAACGCCGAAGATTTGGCAACTCAAACCGAAATTTCGTACGGAACTTTGGAAAGCGGCTCTACCATGACTTTTTTTCGGGTAAGTGTGAATTTTAAATCAAATTTCCCCTTCGGATAGCAGCTTAACAATTACAGGATTCAATGATCGAAACATACAAAAAAATGTGGAGAAACATGGATAATAGGAAGTTTTCAGCCTTTACTAGTACGTATGAGGATGGAATAAATCGAGTTAATCAAGGAAATTACGCCTTCTTGATGGAATCAACGATGCTTGACTATATTATACAACGGAACTGCAATTTGACACAAATAGGTGGTTTGTTGGACACAAAGGGTGAGCAAAAATTATTTTATTTTTTTATAATCAAATTCAGTAGCTTTTAATCTACGGGAGTATGTTCATAAAATACCACTTTATTATACCCGGCTCTTTTAAAAAAAAGAATAACAGTATATTGAATTCGTGCGAATGTCAAGTATGTAACAGGGACAAGGAAGCTTTTCCGACCCTATGAAATATATATTTATTTTTTATCAGCATCAACCGCCGAGTCCATCTAGCCATGTCCGTCTGTCCGTTTGTCAGTCTGTCCGTCCGCCTGTCCTTATGAACTCCTAGATTGTGAAAACTACAATAGATACAGAAAAACTAGTTGCATATTCTAATTCTAAGGATACCAGTTCAGCACAAGTTTTTTTTTTAAATCGGCTACCTCTCTCCACAGCCGCACAAACCGCGAAATATTTATGTTTTCATATTTCTATATATAAATATTTACATATAGCCAAGTTAATATGATATATTTTTATTACATTTATTTTCAAGTTTGCTGATCGTGTTCTGAATTTTAAGGCTTCGGTTAATTTCTCTTTTTGAGGAATTTAGTGATACCATTAGTTTATGCTATATCTTTTAACTCTTGGCTCAGGATCGCAAACTATAGTAGGGCAACGATATGCCGCTTGACCGACCGAGAATAAGCTAACGAAATGTAATTGTTCTTATCCCGAATTAGCCAGAGAACTGAAATCCGAATGCTTATTAATTAGGCAACATTATGCCGAAAGGTTCAAGGCAATGAATATGCCACTGAACTGTATGAAAGTTAACAAACGAATCATATAAGCGAAACACAATGCAAATTACAAAGATCGATAATAGGAAGCTGCCAAACTCTCAAGCTATTTTTTATTTATGTTGCTACAACATTTATGGTCCAATTAATTCAAACATACTCCCCCCGTTGGAAGTGCAAACTTTTAACAAAAGGTGGCAGGGTGAATCATCCCAGACTGGGCCTTGCGAACACGCTTGGCGATGTACCGGCCGGCGAAATTGTACCGAGTGAGCTTCTCTTTCACAAATATGTAGTCCTGAAGCAAGTTATCGTTAAGATACCTCAACCAACGCCTGACCATTTTTTTTTAAACCATGCAACTTAAGGTACAAATAGTATATTAACTGTGTGTAAATGTATGTAACAGGCAGAAGGAGACGTCAACAACCGAATCGATATAGCCATATCCCTCTGTCTGTATGTATAAACAACTCATAAGAGCTAGAGGTGTAATTCTTTTTTCTTTTGGTGTGATATTATTGCAGGGAAACCCAAATCAGCTCCCGCGCGAGAAAATTTAAATGAACAGATATTTTTTCTATTTAGGACACTTTTTGTTTCTCTATTTCATCTTAAACTGCTAGAATGCAAATGTTCCTTTGGATGTTTTCGTTCCGAACATACTATGGTGCCCCAGTTATAGTTCGCAGGATTTTCGATTGTACACGCTGTATGATCTCGATGTTGCTGCTGCTCCCGTTCCCCATAGCAGGATGTTGTATTTCAGGCATAGCAGGATTATGCGTTTATGATCCAATGAAGGAGGAGAGCAGGAGAGCGATGGACGGAGGACAGCGAAGACGCCGTCCAAACACTTCTGGATACATATTTCCCAGGTTGCATTCCGGCCAGCAAATTCATGCGAATCACACCGCTCAATGCACAGCAGGAGGTTCCAGAAGATCTAATCACCCTCAACAAAATAATATGGGCACTAGACTCGTTCAACGGCCCCGACGAGATCTTTCAAGCCATACTGCAGAAGGTCAAAACGAAGATCGCCATGGTTAAGACACATATTTATAGGGTGCTTGAGACACCTCCACGTGCAAGGGTCTTGGAGAACGGCAAGAGTGGTATTTCTGCCTAAAGGAGGGAAATTCTCTCATGTCCCTTCCAAGGACTACAAGCCAATAAGCTTTACATTATTCACGCTAAAAACACTGGAAAAGCGGTTGGACACGCACGCTGATGGAGGCGAACCAACATTCCTACACGAAGAAGAGGAACACTGCAAGGAGGTGTACTGTCGCCCCTGTTATGGAACATCGTGGTTAATGATCTCCAGATGAAACAAAAACGAAAAGACCCACAGATAAGCGGCTACGCAGATGACATAGGCATAAATTTCGTGAGAAAATCCCCAAGGACCGAATAAAGTACCTGTACTATACCCAATGAACTAAACGCATCGCAGAAGATGCTGTGGGCCTTTCACCAAGACTTACACATTAGATTTACATATCGGCGTGGTCTTCTCTTGTCCGCTGCTTTCGCTGGAGGGATGACCACGTGGTGGTTACACAATCGGCGTTATGTAATTTTAACTCCTCCCCGAATTCGTCCGGTGTAGTTTCCTCGAAGTACGCCGCTTTCGCTAGTGTGATGACTACGGTGGAGAACCGACTGTGTTCTCTATTGCTGGCCTTGGGCTCAGTCAATAATTACAAAATATAATTTTACGGCAAGTGCCGGAGCAGAAATTTATTAGCGCAACTTATAGGTTGCGCGCTGTATTCAAAACTAAACTAACCTAATACAATAAGATAACAAATAAGATAACTTAAGATAACAAAAGCTCACATCTCAATGTCAAGGTAAGCGATAACGGAGACTCTTGCCACAACAACAAAGGTGTTCGAATACCGCCGCTGACCATTACAGCTGCTGCGCGCTGATACAAGGTGTCCAGCGCCGCGATTGCAAGGGTTGTTAATGAACTTATGAACAGGCTTAAGAATAACTTATTATTATTCTATTATTGATCTATTATTATTAGTGGGTGTTATATCATAACTACTCCCCCTCAAGTCCGTTACCGTCCTCGGTCACGCTAAACTTGTTAATGGCCTTTTGTATTCCTTTTGAGTCTCACCTCTCCTTAACATTTGGAAAAGGAAAAGCGAACCAATAAGAATGCTGCTGAATCCTATTCCAGCTCTGAACCAAACTTGGGCGGCCATGGCGACGTCATCTCATCTCTGAGGCCTTGGATGGCTTAGGTTTTGGGTGCTAGCCTGGTGCTCGATAGTGATGAGATGAGTGCAATTCCTGGTTGTTGAATTTGTTGAAATTTCTGGTCCGCCGTCTGTGCTGACTTTTGCTGGGCTTTTGTTGATCATCATCACGCCATCGTCAATGTGAGAGATCGTTTCCAAATAGATGGGCTGCGTATGGCATAGGGCCGTGCCATCAGCGTAAAGTGCCCGCTCGCAGGTGTCGTGCGTCGCGGCTTTGCAAAAGGTGGAGTTGGTTGCTGCCGTACACTCGGTTACTGCCAGGATATCTCCATCGCATTCAGTGTCGCATTCAGTAACGTGTGTCGGTGTGACACGGTGAAAAATGGTGATTTTTACAGATGAACTTAACTCTAGGGTATACAATTAGGATGTGAATGACATTTTCGGATTGGAGGACCTTAATAGTCGACGCTTTCATTAGACAAACTATTGGAGTGTCTATTGTTTGATCTACCAAAAACTTCAAGTCATTGTTTTGCAAATAGTTGGGTTTACTATGTTTGACCTGACCAAGGTAACTGTTAGCATTAGATATTGAATTTCTATTATTAACATTCGGTTTCTTGCCAGAAGGGCCTCGTATATGTGAGAAGTGCCGACCAAATCTTTTTGTTTGCTCTTAATAATTTGATTAATGGTATCGGTTAGGTTATTAATTTGTTCTTGTATTTCTGGATTTATTACGACTTGTCTATTATTTGATTTAATTAGCTGGAATTCTGTTATTTTAATTTTTTTGAGGTCTGAGGCATCAGGCGTACCTGCGACAACTTTGAGTGCTGTACCCAGAAAATAGCTCCTAGCTATCCTATGTTGTAGTTTCAGAACGGACAGAAGTCTTCTAATATGGTCTGTATCGACAACTAAAGGTTTCGCGTATGTGATTGCGGAAAAGGTTTGGATAAAGCTTCAGTGCTCTCTGTAATTGCTACGAAATAAGATAATAAGATAAACTATGGGACTTCTTATTCAATTACTAATCTAATCTTGGTGCATGAGGTTATACAATGTTGTCCTTATGGACCACCCTCCCCCTATTACAAGAACAAACGTTCCCAGGTCTGCTTCTATTTTTCCTTCAGAGCACAACGGGGACAACTTGTTACCAAACCTTTTTTGTTGTTTTTAAGGTATATTATTTCACCTACCTCAAATACCCTATTCTGTCTATTAGGATTACATCTGTCGATATTTTCCTGCGCTTTTGCTATTTTCTCTTTAATTGTTCGAATTTTGAGAATTTATCGATACAAGTTTATAAATTGTTTTTTATCTGTGTTGAAAACGTCGATGTAAAGCATTTTCCCGGAGTAGGAAGGAATTGGTGTTATTCCAAGCTCTTAATCGCGAAGGATCTGTTTAGTATTTTCCTGGGCGGCTCTGTGAGTACGATTGTGTTCAGTAGTAATAATCTCTGTTTGTGCACTTCGGTCTACGATGTCAGCTACGCATTCACGACATTTGGGTTAATTACCGCCTTAAGCGTTTGAAAGAGGCTAGTTTTGTCAGTGAAATTTATTAAATGTCGAGTTTTGTTGCCGAAGAGTATAAAATTGCGCTTTAATGGAAAACATGATTCTTCTAGGACTATCTGACTCCTGAAGCAATTTAAAGGCTTATCTGTCGCTTCGAGCGTGTAGTTCACAGAGATTTCGCTGTGAATGGTGGCCACATGTGAGTGAGGGTCATCTTGCAAAGCGTTTACGTTTTGCCGTGATAGGGCATCAGCCACGAAATTTTCTTTTCCTGGCTTATAGAACAGTTTTGCGTCCTGTTCGTCTCTGTAAGCCTTCCACCTTTTAATCTTCGCGTTCGTATTCTTTTCCGATACTGATGGTGTGTAAATTAACGGCTGATGGTGTGTAAATATTTTTATTTCTTTGGTGCCATATAATAAGTTTTGTAACTTGCCCAGTGCCCACACAATTGCCAGTAACTCACGTTCGTTTGTGGCGTAATTCAACTCGTACTGTTTCAAAGTTCGCGAGATCATTGTGATGGGTCGACCCCCTTGGGATAAAACAGCTCCGATGCCATCTTCTGATGCCAGAATATTCCTCCACCGTCCAAATGCATCACGTTGTGATTCATTAAATTCAACTACGACCTTACGGGACCTGTGTTTGCCAACCGTTCCGTTTTCGCCCTTCAAAATATTAGTTAAAGGCCTGGCAATTGTGGCAAAATCCTTTACGAATCTCCTATAATAACTTGCCAACCCTAAAAATGACCTGAGACTGTACAAATTTTTTGGTTCAGGGATCTGACCTTATCGGGGTCAGTTTTTGCTTCATCTTTGGTCACTATAAACCCTAGGAATCCGACGCTTTCCTTAAAAAAATTGGTTTTCTCCTGAGAGACTCTCATGTTCGCATCGCTTAAGCACTTTAATACTGTGTCAATATGCCGGACATGATCAACCTCTTTTTCAGAGAAAATTATTACGTCGTCTACATATACGTAGCATATTTTCCCGATTTGTTCTCTAGGAACGTCATCTATTGTTCTCTGAAAAATGCTTCCAGCATTTTTGAGACTAAAGGGTAGGCGACAAAATTTATTTTTTCCGCCGTTTACCGAAAATGAAGTCTTCTTATACCATCCTTTAATAATTGTTTGATATCGTTGTTTACGAAATCTGCCACGCCCATAGGATGTGGGTACAGCTTTGAACACACCGGTTCTTTGTTTTCGGTACGGATAGTGGTGAAGACAGAAGTGTTGAATGGTAGCGCCACGTTAAAGGTCGAAAATACTTCTAATCTCCCTAATATCATCTTTTTAAATTCCTTTTTGATAAAATTTGGCACCATGTATTCCTGTATTCTAAAGTGTTATTGTTTAGATTCAATGTCACTCCTGCCACTGTTAAGAGGTCGAAGCCTATAATGGCATCAAACGTACTAAGCGTGTCTGGTAGGAAGAATGGGGAAATTTTATGAAAAATTGACATTAGGCATTTATTTTTTATTTCACTGAAGCCGTGTATTGAGCTCTCAGTGAAGGGCTTGTCGACTGGAATTACGTTTTTTAGCTCCTTTACGGGCCTACGTAATTTTTCGCCGCCCCGGTATCTATTAAGATATTTAGTTTCCTCCCAGCCAACTGCCGTTCAATGACGGCTAGCTAGGAACGTCCACTAAAAAATTGACCGAGTCGTTGCCATCGTCTATGCCCTCCATGGGCAGCGCCTGACACTTTTTGCTCCGAGTGCTCCCAAAAACAAAAAGCTGTGAATGTCCCGCCAAGAGGGGATTAAGGGGATTAGGTGCTCGGAATTTGACGGTGAAAAGGGAACCACCGTGAACAAATGCTCGGAATTTGACGGTGAAAAGGGAATGTGTAAAGAAAAGGTCTCGATCAAAAGGGAACCACCGTGAACAAGTGCTCAGAATTTGACGGTGAAAAGGGAATGTGTGAAATCACACAAACAAAATTTGTAGAACTGGTCTATGCTATCAACTGCGTTCTTGGCTACATTATTATAGCTCTTATCTAGGTCATCATGGGCATTCTGAACTACCTGGTTTATTCGCTGACACCTTTGTCCTGTCATACGCTCTGACGAATTTTGCGTCTTCAAAGCTGGTTGATCATTGTTTACTTGAAATGGCTG
Source organism: Drosophila ironensis (assembly GCA_021223825.1). Lineage (NCBI taxonomy): Eukaryota > Metazoa > Arthropoda > Insecta > Diptera > Drosophilidae > Drosophila > Drosophila ironensis. Next base: position 540,230 of record JAJJHQ010012234.1, read on the forward strand.
CGAGACTTATTGCCTTCCGCTGCCTGGGCTTTTTCTTCTAGAGCCTTGGCATACGAAGTCGAAAACATACACCTTTCAATGCTAGACTGTGCTTCTTTCGGTAGTGCTAGCACAGACGGCAGGTCTTTGGGTTGAGCTGGGAAAACAATGGCTCTCAACGATTTTTTCAAACCCAAAATATACGCGTGAAGTGCGTTTGCCCTGAAAATGCATGTGAAGCATCGAAGTGAGTAGACGTGCCTCCAGAGCACTCCGTGTGAACACCGTGTAAAACCTGAAAAACGGTACCGATAGAGACGGAAACTAGTATCCCCTGCGCGGGAACCCTAACTGAACAAAGTGCATATAATTTGGTGCATATACCTCCACCAGATCCGTAAAAAATCGATTTTCACCAAGTGCTGTGAAAAATCATATGCAGCTTCAAAATAAAAAAAAAAGTGCCACGCGATGCGCTCATCGAGCAACGATAAAAAGAACGAACGTAGAAGCTCAGTGAATCAAAGAACGGCTTCTACTCTTTCTTTTCAACCAGTGATACCAAAATGAATAAAGTTGCGCATAAGAGCAACGCGGTTCTACTAACCGCTGAAAATCAAAGAGCACGGTCTTGCTCACCCGCTCTGCTCACTCCGACTTCCGCATCATGGAGTTCACAGTGTAAAACCCCCCCTCCAATGGAGGAACCAAATTTCGCCACAACAACAAGCAGTGCTACAATTTCTGCAACAGCAATACCGCGACGTCAACGACCACAGCGAGTACAAAAACAACAACTTCTGCAAGTGCCAAAGCGGCCCCGGTCCCACAGACCGGAATGGTTCGCTACATTCAAATTAAGCGCAAGCTTTTACTTTGCTTTTATTTATTGAGTCTTCTCTAAATTTTGAGACTAACAATAAATTTACGAATCTTAAAATTAAAATTTAACTAACAGTACACTATGACTGCATTCTAGTTGCGCGTCCCTCAGGTCGGTCGCTGGGTGGGTAAGTCATTGCGACGAAGATGTGATTGATTGTATATCCTTGTAAGACCTCTCGCCAGGTGGTTAGGGTGCTTGGCAATATACTTTTCCTTCTGTTCTGCGATCGCTTCTTTGACTGGTAGAATGTTTAAGTCGCGATGTATGTTTTCGTTGCGAACGTACCACGATGCCCCCGTGATGGTTCTCAAGATCTTCGACTGAGCTCTCTGGACTATGTCAATATGGCTATTGCTGGCATTCCCCCATAACTGAGAGCCGTACATCCATATAGGTTTAAGAGCCGAGTTTTACAGCGGGACTTTATATTCAAGGCAAAGGGGGGACCGAACGTTGATAAGCCAATGTAGGCTGCTGGCTTTTAGCTTTAAGTGTGTTCTTTTGGCTTCAATGTGCCGGCGCCATGTGAGTCTTCTGTCGAGGTGCCCTCCTAGATATGTCACTTCGTTTGCTTGCGGGAGTATAATGTTGTTTAACGTAATAGGCGGGCAGTTTTGCCTGTTCAGGGTGAACGTAACGTGCTTGCATTTTTGTTCGTTCACCTTAGTTCGCCAATCTGATAGCCATTTTTCAACATCGACCAGATGAAGAGCTAGCTGCGCGGTTGCTTGCATCGGGAATTTTGATCGGCTAAGAATAGCTGTATCATCAGCAAACGTGGAAGTTGTTAATCGTGTGCTTGTGGGGATGTCTGCTGTGTAGAGGACATATAATGTTGGCCCTAGCACGCTACCTTGAGGAACTCGAGCTCCAATAGAGAAGTCATCAGATATAGCAGTGTTGCACGAATTATCTGTCGTAAAGGTAAGACTCTAAAAGCTTGTGGGTATTGTTGGGGAGCATTGTCTTGATCTTGTCCATTAGACCTTCTAGCCACCCTATATCAAATGCTTGAGAGACGTCTAAAAATATGGCAGTACAGGGCTCACGTTGTCCTGTTGACCTGCTCAACTGTTCCGTGCTTTTAACGAAACCCAAATTGATGTGACGGGATTCTTTCCTGGAGTCTTAGGTATGTGTTTATCCGAGTCAATAAACATTTTTCAAAGAGTTTGGATAAGCGTAGGCTTATAGGTCTATACGACGTGGGAATTGTGTGGTCTTTGCCCGGCTTTGCTATCATTATTATGATTGACTTTTTCCATCTCGCCGGATAGTGTCCAAGTTTTGCTATGGCATTGAAAAGCTGGGTGATAGTGCGAACGGCGCAATATGGGAGGTCGGTGATCATTTTCGAAGTTATGTGGTCGCAGCCATGTGATTTTTTCGGATTCAGTTGATTTTTAATGAGGCTGACAATTTCGTTTGGGCGAAATTTAATTGGCTCATGTTGAAGCTGGGGCTTATCTGGTAAGGTCGGCAAAGTAAACGCACTAGTCGCAGGATTTTGTTGGAAGACATTTTTGAGGTGGTTGGCAAACGTGCTGACTCTGTCTGCATCGCTGCGCGCCCAGGCGGTTGTGGTATTTCTAATAGGCATCACGGTTTCTTTCGGTGAGCTCAGAGTTGGGTGAGCTTTCCATAGTGAGTGTTTTGTACTGGAAGTTGACAATTGCTCTATGTACTGGCGGTGGACATATGCTTTCTCTTACTGTAGAGCTTTAGTAAGTCTACGTGAGGCATGTCTTAAGTTTTGCTAAGCTGATGGCGATCTGTGGGATTGCCACTCTCGACATAAGCGTCGCTTTTCGAGAACGAGCTAATCGATTTAGTAGATTTGTCTTTTTTTGATTGTATTGTGTATTTGTAGTTTGAGATGTTGAAGCTTGAGCTGCGGAGACGAGTACAGACTCCAGTGAATTAACAAAGCTGTCTACGTCGGCTTCATCGTTGAGGTAAGGACTTAGCTCAATATGTGAGCTAATGTACTTTCTGTACTTTACCCAATTGGTTTTCTGTGAGGTCAGTGGTTCTAGTGTTCCTGGATGCCGGAGTAGAGTAAACAGGACAGACGAGTGGTCGGATGAAAGATCCGAAACGCATTCGGCACTTATTAAATTTTTTGGAATGTTTTTGGTTTTCGCAAAGTCTATCAAATCGGGTAGTTTCTTTGGGTCTGCCGGCCAGTATGTTGGTGTGCCAGAAGAAACATAGTCGAGCTTGTTCTTTGCTTTGATAATTGCATTATAGAGCTGCTTTCCTTTTGGAGTCATGAGACGAGATCCCCAGTGTGTGTGCTTGGCATTGTAGTCTCCTGCGGCTATGAAGTGGTCTCCTAGTGAGTTGAAAAACTGTATAAACTCGTCTTCAACTATAGTGAAGCGAGGGGGCAGTATACAGCGGCTAGTGTAAGGCGGTTGCCAGTGCATAGTTGTATATTTATAGATGTGGCCTGTAGGTAGTTTTTAGAAAATTTGTTGTGATAGTGGTGCTTAATTCGGCTTCTGATTAGAATTTCAGTCCCACCATGTGCTTTACCATCTGGATGGTTTGTTCCGTAGAAAGAATATCCTCGTAGTTGAAAGTTGTATTTGTTTGTGAGGTGTGTTTCTGAAAGCAGCATTATGTCGATTTGATTGTCGAGTAGGAATTGAGTTAACTTAAGCTTATGCTGTGAAACGCCATTAGCGTTCCACGTAAATATCCGTAGGGAGGTCATTATTTGGATTGTTGTGAAACGAACATTTGAATCAATAGATTTTGGTTTTGCATTAGGTCTTGCATAGTTGTGCGCATAAACGACACAAATTCCGTGAGGCTTTGTTGTAGACTGCATATCATAGCTTCGAAGTTGCTTTTTTACTGCTCAGGCGATTGATGCTGCTGAGCCGCGTTCGGTTCTTGGTATGATTGGTATTATAATAGACTTTTTGGGGCAGGGGTAGCCAGTCCTATTTTTAGAGCGCTTGCATATGTCACATTTTTGTCAGAATTAATGGGTCCTAGGGAGGATCTAACTGCAGTCGAGAAGAAGACTTCAGGGTTTGATCTGTAGAGTGTCAATGTTTTATTTTGGGCGCGGGCAGTAGTTGCTCTCTGGTGGATGCGGTTTTTCAGTTCCTTATAAACTGGGCAACCTCTATAGTTGGCAGTGTGATTGCCACCGCAGTTGCCGCACTTTTTCGAGTTGGAGTCATCTTTGCTCGCTGGGCAGTGTGCGGAGTCATGTAGCTCTCCACAAACTACACACACCGGGCGCAGTTTACAGTATGACCTTGTATATTGCACCGGACCATTGTGTTTGTGCGGTTCCTCAACTGTGATTCGGCGGTTCAGAAGGAACTGAAGATTGTATATAGGGTGCACTTCGTATTTCTTTAGGGGCTTGTTTTCTGGTTAAAGCTCAACCTTAAAGAGTGGCTGCGGCTTTCTATCCCTGTTAATGATATTGAAGACTGTCTTTGCGCTAAAGCGTTACTTCGGATTCTATGCCCTTGAGTACAACTTGCAGGCCCTTGCTGCTCTTAAGCTGATACGTGTAAAAGTTATTTTTATTCTCGGTAAGATATTTCGATAATACACTGTAATTATCTTCAGACTTCATTTGAACTTTTGTTTCTTGAATGTTCCCTTTACAAGGGGTATTATGTGAAAGTTATCCTTGCCAATGAGCTCAATGATTTTGTTAACAATTGGATATTGGAACTTTTTTCTCATATTTAAAGGCGCGGAGTCTTTGGCTTCCTTTTCTCGACTTCAGTAGATTCGACCGCCTCATCTTCATAGGTGTCTGCCAGGATTTTCAATCGGTTTGAGTTTATGGGTATTTCTGTTGCAGCTAGACTAGCATTGCCACGTGTTATTTTGGGTTGAGAGCTTAGGGTGCTCGACTTCCTTTTGACTTGGATGTAGATTTCCATACCAGTCTGTACAGCCGGCTTAATTTGTAAATTGTTTTTGTTTTGTTTTTCGGGCCGTGCAGCGGCAGACGTTTTAGGTTTGCGCTGCTTGCTGTTGATATCGTTAAATGCGCTGTCGATACAGTTGCGGTTGTTGTTGTTTTTGTTGTTGTTGTTGTTGTTGTTACAGTTGACGGTGTCAGCGAGGTTTCGGTGCTAGTTACTGGGCTCTTAGGCCACAGAGACATCGATGGTAGCGAGGGGGAGCAAGAACGTGCTCTATTACTCTCTACGTTTAAGAATTCGTTCATTGAGAGCACAATATGATTTTATTGAGAGCACAATAAATACACGTAAAGACACAATAAATCGGTGCTAGTTACTGGGCTCTTAGGCCACAGAGACATCGATGGTAGCGAGGGGGAGCAAGAACGTGCTCTATTACTCTCTACTTTTAAGAATTCTTTCATTGAGAGCACAATAAATACACGTAAAAACACAATAAATACACAAAAAAAAAATGCTAATAAAAACTATTACACGTACCAGCTGAAAAGCAGCAAGGGCCTACAAGTGGTAATAAAGGGAATCGAAGCCGATGTTACCGCCCCGGAAATAATAAACGCCCTTAAAGAAAAGGGCTTCACCGCCAAGAATGTTATTAACATCTTAAATAAAGACAGAAAGCCACAACCCCTCTTCAAGGTCGAGCTCGAGCCAGAAAGCAAGTCGCTAAAGAAGAACGAAGTCCACCTGATGTACAAGCTGCAATATCTATTCCATCGGAGAATCACTGTTGAAGACCCACATTAACGCAACGGACCAGTGCAATGCACTAACTGCCAAGGGTTTGGACACACTAGGTCATACTGCACACTCCGGGCTATATGTGTAGTCTGCGGGGACGCCCACAACTCCGCACACTGCACTACAAACAAGGACAGTACCGTGAAGAAATGTGGAAGCTGCGGAGGCAACCATGCGGCAAATTATAGAGGCTGTGTGGTGTACAAGGATTTGAAGAGTCGTATGCGACAAGCGACCGCAACGCGTTCGTTCCTACGAACGAACAACTAACAACGTCAACGTTCGCCGACGACACCGCAATCCTCAGTCGCTCCAAATGCCCAACCCAAGCAACAAACCACCTCGCTAATCATCTCATAGCAGTGGAACGGTGGTCCGACTGGCGCATTAAAATAAACGAACAAAAGTGCAAACATGTAACGTTTACTCTTAATAGACAAACATGCCCTCCGCTTTCACTAAACGGTATGCAGATCCCGCAAGCTAACGAAGTAACGTACGTAAGCGTCCACCTTGATAGACGACTAACCTGGCGTAAGTACATCGAATGCAAGAAGATGCACCTAAAACTAACAAGTAGAAACGCTGTAGTCGAGATTCCTCGACAACGAGATACCATGTACCTCTCTTGCCGTTGCCGTGGGAAGGGGTGGGTAAAACTTTAATTGGTCATATCTTCTATATTTATTGTCCGATCTGAACGTAATTTTGCATGCACGTGTTAGACGATCAGCAGACTTAGCAGACTTAAAACTAGCTTTCTAGCTTTAATCATTTTGGAGATATCGATTTTTTTTGCGACTACGAGGACGGAAAGGGGCGTGGCAAAAATCTGGAAATGGCATTATCTGCATAGTAGTTAAACGGTCCTAATGCAAAAAGAAACAGGTTTCTAGCTCTTATTTTGTCCAAGTTATCGAAGAAAATGCAGTTTTATGCAAATTACGAAGGCGGAAAGGGGCGTGGCAAAAATTTGAAATAAACTCGACCTGCGTACACATATAACGGACCTAAAGCAAAAAAAATTACACTTCTAGCTCTTACCATCTCCGAGAACGACGTGTTCATACAGACAGACGGACAGACGGACAGACGGACGGACGGACAGACGGACAGACGGACATGGCTAGATCGACTCGGCTGTTGATGCTGATCAAGAATATATATACTTTATAGGGTCGGAAACGCTTCCTTCTCCCTGTTACATACTTTGCACAAACTTAATATACCATTTGTACCTTAAGGTACATGGTATAAAAACTAGCAGCCTCCACTGGATCATAAACTCACGATCACCACTGTGCCTGGACTACAAGTTTCTACTCTACAACTCAGTCCTAAAGTCTATCTGGACGTACGGCTCCCAGCTGTGGGGGAACGCGAGTAGCAGAGACATCATACAGCGCGCACAATCAAAAATCCTGAGAACTATCACTGGGGCACCTTGGTATGTTCGCAACGAAAACATCCACCGGGATCTTGGCATCCTCGCAGTGAAAGACGAAATAACAAAAAGAGTCCTACAAAGAAAAGCTGTCTTCGCACCCAAATTTCCTTGCTCGGGGATTGACTCGGATGTCCAGCGGATCCCGCCTGCGACGCAACGATCTCCCAAACCAGCAATCGATTTTTAGGGCCGTCTAATTCTGTACCAGTCAACATGACTGTTAGTTACGTTAAAAATATAAGATTTGATATACCTCTTGTTAGTCTCGGAAAGAGAATATCCAGGAAATAAAATCAAAGTTAAAATAAAAAAAAAAATCCATTAGGCTCAAATCGCCTTGTCTAACCATCTCCAGCGCTTGTCGCAGAGTTCGAAACGATGTTCGGTCTGCATATGTGTAATCTAGTCTTGCAGCTGGATAATGCAAACTGCTGCCACTATATGGCCTGAAAAGTTCGTATGCGTCGCAGACAGATTGTCGCCATGCCACGTACTCATCCTGGGTTTCTTTAAAGTCCGGTATTGATTTTATGATGTCTAAAGGGATGTCGCACCTGATTTCAGGACTGACAGAGATCCTCTCATAGACGTCGATCTGGGGAACATTTTTTTTTTTTTTTTTGTAATATATTTTTATTTGTAATCTATCCTTAGGATAATAAACAAATTTTTTAATGGGTATAATCATGGCAGGACTGATTGCGCTTCAGTAAGTACAATCAGTATACATGTAGGGGTTTCAATTCTAACTTATTTTACTATTTACACGTTTTACTTATTCTATAATCTATGAGGTAGGTCGAGTACGATCTGGAGATTCGACAGCTCGAATGCGCGCTTGAAAAACTGTTTCCTGACGTGCTAACTCCGCCTCAACGGCAGCTGTTACTAACTTGTTACGACTTATAGGTTGCGCGCTGTATTCAAAACTAAACTAACCTAATACAATAAAATAACAAATAAGATAACTTGAGATAACAAAAGCCGAGAAGCAACCGAGGTCTATTTACCTAAAGGTAGCTATCGACGCCTCCAACAACCAGTATCGCTAACGAGAGGTCATCCGGATCAACATAATATAACTGATTGTCGCTTTTCTTCAAATTCCATTTGTTCATTAAATAAAAACTGCACAAAAAATGATTTTATTGAGTATACAAAACTTGGAGACATAATTACGTTAATTTTTTTAGAGGAATTTTATTTTACACTATATATATTAAGCTATTTTAAATTATTCCTAAAATTTACAAGGATATGGAATAGCTACTCCAAAGGGTTCCCCATGGCGAGACAAAATTTCATTGGCTATTCTTGAACTTCAAGAGAAAGGTGACATTCAAATGCTATATGATAAATGGTGGAAAAACTCTGAAGAGACGTGTACTCGTAAAAGCAACAGTAAGCAATTTAAGGCGAATGCTCTTGGTCTTGAAAGTATAGGTAAGTGTTATGTAAGTCTTATATACTTATTCCTGTTAATAAATCAAAAAAATATATACACTGGGATATCACAATATTACATTACAAATTGAAAAATGATTAAAAAATTAAAAAAAGTAGTTAGCGACAGTTATTCTTAATTTTCAGTGATCGTGTAAACGGGTATTTTAAAAATATTGTATATCGTTTTATATAAGAACGTGCTTTTTATTTATTTACTTATTATAAAAGGTAGACAAGCTTACAAAGACTAGCCTAACTTAGTAAGTAAAGCATTGGCTGCAGGGCCTTTGGATATTTGTAATATTACGACATTTTATCATTTGCTTTATAACTTGTCATTATAACCTTTTATACCAATTATAATGTAACCCTAAAACGTCTGCCGCTGCGCGTCCCGAAAAACAAAACAAAAACAATTTACAAATTAAGCCGGCTGTACAGACTGGTATGGAAATCTACATCCAAGTCAAAAGGAAGTCGAGCACCCTAAGCTCTCAACCCAAAATAACACGTGGCAATGCTAGTCTAGCTGCAACAGAAATACCCATAAACTCAAACCGATTGAAAATCCTGGCAGACACCTATGAAGATGAGCGGTCGAATCTACTGAAGTCGAGAAAAGGAAGCCAAAGACTCCGCCCATTTATATACGAGAAAAAAGTTCCAATATCCAATTGTTAACAAAATCATTGAGCTCATTGGCAAGGATAACTTCCACATAATACCCCTTGTAAAGGGAACATTCAAGAAACAAAAGTTCAAATGAAGTCTGAAGATAATTACAGAGTATTATCGAAATATATTACCGAGAATAAAAATAACTTTTACACGTATCAGCTTAAGAGCAGCAAGGGCCTGCAAGTTGTACTCAAGGGCATAGAATCCGAAGTAACGCTTGCAGCGATAACAAAGGCGCTACAGGAAAAGGGATTTAGCGCAAAGACAGTCTTCAATATCATTAACAGGAATAGAAAGCCGCAGCCACTCTTTAAGGTTGAGCTTTAACCAGAAAACAAGCCCCTAAAGAAATAAGAAATACGATTGTATACCTATATACAATCTTCAGTTCCTTCTGAACCGCCGAATCACAGTTGAGGAACCGCACAAACACAATGGTCCGGTGCAATATACAAGGTCATACTGTAAACTGCGCCCGGTGTGTGTAGTTTGTGGAGAGCTACATGACTCCGCACACTGCCCAGCGAGCAAAGATGACTCCAACTCGAAAAAGTGCGGCAACTGCGGTGGCAATCACACTGCCAACTATAGAGGTTGCCCAGTTTATAAGGAACTGAAAAACCGCATCCACCAGAGAGCAACTACTGCCCGCGCCCAAAATAAAACATTGACACTCTACAGATCAAACCCTGAAGTCTTCTTCTCGACTGCAGTTAGATCCTCCCTAGGACCCATTAATTCTGACAAAAATGTGACATATGCAAGCGCTCTAAAAATAGGACTGGCTACCCCTGCCCCAAAAAGTCTATTATAATACCAATCATACCAAGAACCGAACGCGGCTCAGCAGCATCAATCGCCTGAGCAGTAAAAAAGCAACTTCGAAGCTATGATATGCAGTCTACAACAAAGCCTCACGGAATTTGTGTCGTTTATGCGCACAACTATGCAAGACCTAATGCAAAACCAAAATCTATTGATTCAAATGTTCGTTTCACAACAATCCAAATAATGACCTCCCTACGAATATCTACGTGGAACGCTAATGGCGTTTCACAGCATAAGCTTAAGTTAACTCAATTCCTACTCGACAATCAAATCGACATAATGCTGCTTTCAGAAACATACCTCACAAACAAATACAACTTTCAACTACGAGGATATTCTTTCTACGGAACAAACCATCCAGATGGTAAAGCACATGGTGGGACTGAAATTCTAATCAGAAGCCGAATTAAGCACCACTATCACAACAAATTTTCTAAAAACTACCTACAGGCCACATCTATAAATATACAACTATGCACTGGCAACCGACTTACACTAGCCGCTGTATACTGCCCCCTCGCTTCACTATAGTTGAAGACGAGTTTATACAGTTTTTCAACTCACTAGGAGACCACTTCATAGCCGCAGGAGACTACAATGCCAAGCACACACACTGGGGATCTCGTCTCATGACTCCAAAAGGAAAGCAGCTCTATAATGCAATTATCAAAGCAAAGAACAAGCTCGACTATGTTTCTTCTGGCACACCAACATACTGGCCGGCAGACCCAAAGAAACTACCCGATTTGATAGACTTTGCGAAAACCAAAAACATTCCAAAAAATTGAATAAGTGCCGAATGCGTTTCGGATCTTTCATCCGACCACTCGTCTGTCCTGTTTACTCTACTCCGGCATCCAGGAACACTAGAACCACTGACCTCACAGAAAACCAATTGGGTAAAGTACAGAAAGTACATTAGCTCACATATTGAGCTAAGTCCTTACCTCAACGATGAAGCCGACGTAGACAGCTTTGTTAATTCACTGGAGTCTGTACTCGTCTCCGCAGCTCAAGCTTCAACATCTCAAACTACAAATACACAATACAATCAAAAAAAGACAAATCTACTAAATCGATTAGCTCGTTCTCGAAAAGCGACGCTTATGTCGAGAGTGGCAATCCCACAGATCGCCATCAGCTTAGCAAAACTTAAGACATGCCTCACGTAGACTTACTAAAGCTCTACAGTAAGAGAAAGCATATGTCCACCGCCAGTACATAGAGCAATTGTCAACTTCCAGTACAAAACACTCACTATGGAAAGCTCACCCAACTCTGAGCTCACCGAAAGAAACCGTGATGCCTATTAGAAATACCACAACCGCCTGGGCGCGCAGCGATGCAGACAGAGTCAGCACGTTTGCCAACCACCTCAAAAATGTCTTCCAACAAAATCCTGCGACTAGTGCGTTTACTTTGCCGACCTTACCAGATAAGCCCCAGCTTCAACATGAGCCAATTAAATTTCGCCCAAACGAAATTGTCAGCCTCATTAAAAATCAACTGAATCCGAAAAAATCACATGGCTGCGACCACATAACTTCGAAAATGATCACCGACCTCCCATATTGCGCCGTTCGCACTATCACCCAGCTTTCCAATGCCATAGCAAAACTTGGCCACTATCCGGCGAGATGGAAAAAGTCAATCATAATAATGATAGCAAAGCCGGGCAAAGACCACACAATTCCCACGTCGTATAGACCTATAAGCCTACGCTTATCCAAACTCTTTGAAAAATGTTTATTGACTCGGATAAACACATACCTAAGACTCCAGGAAAGAATCCCGTCACATCAATTTGGGTTTCGTTAAAAGCACGGAACAGTTGAGCAGGTCAACAGGACAACGTGAGCCCTGTACTACCATATTTTTAGACGTCTCTCAAGCATTTGATATAGGGTGGCTAGAAGGTCTAATGTACAAGATCAAGACAATGCTCCCCAACAATACCCACAAGCTATTAGAGTCTTACCTTTACGACAGATAATTCGTGCAACACTGCTATATCTGATGACTTCTCTATTGGAGCTCGAGTTCCTCAAGGTAGCGTGCTAGGGCCAACATTATATGTCCTCTACACAGCAGACATCCCGACAAGCACACGATTAACAACTTCCACGTTTGCTGATGATACAGCTATTCTTAGCCGATCAAAATGCCCGATGCAAGCAACCGCGCAGCTAGCTCTTCATCTGGTCGATGTTGGAAAATGGCTATCAGATTGGCGAATTAAGGTGAACGAACAAAAATGCAAGCACGTTACGTTCACCCTGAACAGGCAAAACTGCCCGCCTATTACGTTAAACCACATTAAACTCCCGCAAGCAAACGAAGTGACAAATCTAGGAGTGCACCTCGACAGAAGACTCACATGGCGCCGGCACATTGAAGCCAAAAGAACACACTTAAAGCTAAAAGCCAGCAGCCTACATTGGCTTATCAACATTCGGTCCCCCCTTTGCCTTGAATATAAAGTCCCGCTGTATAACTCGGTTCTAAAACCTATATGGATGTACGGCTCCCAGTTATGGGGGAATGCCAGCAATAGCAATATTCACATAGTCCAGAGAGTTCAGTCGAAGATCTTGAGAACCATCACGGGGCACCGTGATACGTTCGCAACGAAAACATACATCGCGACTTAAACATTCTTGCCAGGCTATTGTTGCACTCTAACCACCTGGCGAGAGGTCTTACAAGGACATTCACGTCTTACATTCACGTCTTCGTCGCAATGACTTACCCACCCAGCGACCGACCTGAGGGACGCGCAACCAGAATGCAGTCATAGTATACTGTTAGTTAAATTTTAATGTTAAGATTCGTAAACTTATTGTTAGTCTCAAAATTAAGAGAAGATTCAATAAATAAAAGCAAAGTTAAAAAAAAATTTAAAGAGACGTTAAAAATAATGTGTCTGCGTCACTTGCAAGCATTTACAAGCTGCTCTTTCTAAGCATGCAACAGCGCATACCTCACTCACCCCCTACGCAAACACAAGAACATACATCCACCCATACCACCTCAAATAGACAAAATTTGTTCGCCTATACTATTAAAATCTTAATAGTTACTATTTATCTATACTCCGAAAACCAGAAAAACTCTAATAACCGGAAACTATAGCCATTTTTACATGTTATATCCACAGGTGGTGTTTTTGTTGTACTAATAGCTGGAATTTGTGTGGCTATGGTTGTAGCTTTTTTCGAGTTTTGGTTCAATTTCCAATTTAATGATTCATACGAGTCTGTACGAATGTCGACCCAAGATGAGCTGCAAGAAACAGAATGGACCTATTTACCACCACAACGTTGCTTTTGGATTGAAATTCTTGAAGAGCTTCGCTACGCGTCCTGGTGTATGAATAAGCAAAAAAGGCCAGAACTTACTCGCGTGCATGTGTAAATTATGTTATGTTGTATGATTACTCCTGAACTTATTTTAATTGTTGTATGAATAAAAATTAATTAAAAAATGTCGATGATTTTGAATATGAGGTCGTGCCGATTCCAATCACTTTAAAGTTTTGCCTCTTATTAAAGCTCTGCGCACGGTTGCCAGATTTGGCTCTTTTGAGCCAAAACTGGCTCTTTTTTTTTCTCGTTGGCTTTTTGGCCCATTTTTATTGAGTTTGGCTCTTTTTTTTGCTAATAGCTATACAAAATATTTAAAGTTTGAAAAAAAATGACTTCATTTTTTTATTAATGCATATCTTTTGCAATTCTAAAAGTTATTAATGTCTGAAATTTAAAAGTGCCAGATCGAAAAACTTAATACGTTTGGTCTCAGAATGACTTAAACTACCAAGTAAGCCTTAGCTGTTAGCTGTTTCCTTGAAGAAAAATGTTTTGTTATGTTTTTTTTTCTTATGATAAAAGTAAAAAAAAAATCAAAATAAATAATAAACAAAAATTTGGCTTCTTTTTATTCAAATTGGCTCATTTTTAATATTTTTTTGGCTCAAGTGGCTTTTTGGCTGAAGTGGCTCTGCGTATTATTTTATCGTAAAGAACTTTTACGAATTGTCATATTTTGCTGCAGAAAGATCACCATAACGTTATTTTCAGTTTCCTATTGAAATATAACTCTGGGCTATATTAAAATGTACGTCATGGTAATGTAAAACTTAATGAAATTGTTGATTTTAGATAATAATACTTCTGATAGTTTATATTCTTTAATTCCCACTGTACATCATGACTTCACTGCGGGCATGTTAAACTTGTCACTTTCACAGGTTAATAATATCACAAATTCCTTAGGTCGGTATCCGGATTTATGCTTTGTCTCGGATACGGTAACCGTATCCTTATCCAGGGCTTCACCTCTCATTTACCCTGAAGATCCTTGCCATCCCTCTTTAGAGAACCAATAATTATGAGGCAGTCAAGAAACTCGCTGTTGGATGTGGCCGTTGCCATACAAATCTTCTATAGTGCATTAGATTTTTTTTAGATTTTTTTGTTCCGGCGCGGTATCCACTCACAAGTGACGATCCGCCTTGGTATACCAAGCACTTAAAATACATTTACTTAAGGCTACGTAAAAAATTTTAAAAGGAAGGTAGTTCTGTGGGATCCGAAACAGTTTTTTAACACCAAACGTAAACCTTCAACATCTTTAGCCTCTCTCACGTTTGAGGGTAGAAAAGCAACTAATGTCCGTCAGCCGTCTTTCCGTCTGTCTGTATGTATGATCACCTCGTTCTCGGAGATGGTAAAAGCTAGAGGTGTAATTTTTTTTGCTTTTGGTGTGTTATTATTATTAAAATTTTTTTTTTACGCGCGTTCCCGTTGCTCAAGCCCACGAAGTGCGAAAATGAGAAGGTTTTTTTGCACCGATTCAATGCTGTCTTTGTGAACGTCGTATTGTGGATTCCAGACACAAGACCCGTATTCCAGAATCGGACGAACTAGGGACATATATAAGGTTTTTGTGAGATATGGGTCGTTAAATTCTGTCGACCATCTTTTTACAAATCCCAGTACACCCCTGGCTTTGTTAACCATACACGATATATGGTCGGTAAATTTAAGTTTAGGATCCAGGCGGATGCCAAGATCGTCAATAAGCTTTAAACGATCCAGGGCGTCTCCATTTAGGTGATAAGTCGCAAGCATGGGATTACAACGACAGAAGGTCATTGTCTTGCACTTAGAGCCATTAGGGTTTAAAAAGTTAGTAGAGCACTACTTCTGGAGATTGGTTAAGTCGGATTGTAATTCCGATTGGTAGGACGCAACGCTATATTGATAGCAAATCTTCACATCGTCGAACATAAGGACTAAAGAGTTTTTTATAGTGAGTGGGAGATCATTTATAAACAATGTGAACAAAAGCGGACCGAGGTGACTCCCTTGTGGGACACCGGACGTGACGCTGACCACATCGGATAAAGAATTTTTTAATAGGACCCGCTGCGTCCTACCAGTCAGGTAACTACGGATCCAACTAAGAAGATTTAACGGAAAACCTAGCAAATCAAGTTTACATAGGAGCAGGGAATGGTTTACAGTCAAATGCCTTGCTAAAGTCGGTATAGATGACATCAGTTTGACGATTCTTTTTGAAACCGCTAATTATGAGGGAAGTTAGTTCCAAGAGATTGGTGGTAGTAGATCTTGCTTTTACCTTTTCGAAGATATAGTTTTTTTTGCATATACGAGGGCGGAAAGGGGCGTGGCAAAAATCCGGGAATACCATTATCTGCGTAATAGGTAAAAGAACAAAATGCAAAAAAATAGGTCTCTAGCTCTTATTTTGTGCAAGTTACACCTCTAGCTTTTACCATCTCCGACGCAAAAGCGCGGCTGACTGGCATGCCTATATCGACTCGGCTGTTGAGGCTGATCAGGAATATATATACTTTATGGGGTCGAAGATGTCTCCTTCTGCCTGTTACATACATTTTCACAATGTTAATATACCATTTGTACCTATGGTATATGGTATAAAACGGTAAAACATCGGACGTGGTAAAATACAGAGGTATTCAAAGTTATCCGCTATTCCGAAACTTTTTGAAAAATTACCCATCACCTGCAACCCCTTTGTAGATCGGTAATATCTCCCAACTAACACGGTTCTATAAGACGACGATCTACTACCACCAGTCTTCCTTCATAATTAGCGGATTCAACAAGAATCGTCAAACAGATGTTATCTATACCGACTTCAGCAAGGCATTTGACTCTGTAAACCATTCCCTGCTCCTATGTAAACTAGATTTGCCAGTTTTTCCTTTAGATCTCCTTAGTTGGATCCGTAGTTACCTGGCTGGATGGACGCAGCAAGTCTTATTAAAAAATTCTTTATCCGATGTGGTCACGTCACGTCCGGTGTCCCACAAGGGAGTCATCTCGGCCCACTTTTGTTCACATTGTTTATAAACGATCTCCCACTCACTATAAAAAACTCTTTAGTCCTTATGTTCACTGACGATGTGAAAATTTTATATTAATATAGCATTGCTTCCTACCAATCAGAATTACAATCCGACTTAACCAATCTAACTTTTTAAACTTTAATGGCTCTAAGTGCAAGACAATGACCTTCTGTCGTTGTAATACCATGCTTGCTACTTATTACATAAATGGTGATGCCCTGGATCGTTTTAAGCTTATTGACGGTCTTGGCATCCGCCTAACAAAGCTAGGGGTGTACTGGGATTTGTCAAAAGATGGTCGAAAGAGTTCAATGACCCATAGCTTACAAAAACTTTATATACAAGTATATCATTAGTTCCTCCGATTCTCGAATACGGATCTTGTTTCTGGAGTCCCCAATATGGAGTTCACAAAGACAGCATTGATTCGATGCAAAAAAACGTCCTTATTTTTGCACTTCGTCAGTTAAATTTCATCGTGCCCTGCAGACTAACTCGCAATTTCGTCACCCTTAATTGACCACATTATAGAACGAACTACGCCCTGCATGCTTCTTTTATGGTGTTATGTACGGACTATAATCCTAACAGTCTTAAAACACTAATAATAATTCACCTATCACAACAACACCATAACTAGTTTCCTTGTATTCTTTCTTTCTAACAAGTTTCCTCGTATTTTTCTTTCGGGTCTATCCCCGCAGCTCGTGCCGTACGCTACACGGCGCGCCCCTCGGTCGGTTGGGCGGGAGGTGGAAAGTTGCACGTTAAGCAACGGGACCGCGCGAACAAAAATGGAAATGGATCGAACACGCACTCAGAAAGAAGCAACCCAGCATCGTCAGGATGGCCTTGGAATGGAATCCACAAGGGAGCAGAAGAGGGACGCCCCAAACTGACCTGGCGTCGTACAAAAATATTAGACCTGTCCCGAAACAACACCACCTGGGACACCGCCAAACAAACAGCACCAAATATAGTCCAAAAGAAGGCCCTATGAAGAAGCCCTATGACGCCCTATAGAAGCCCTATGCTCCCAAGAGGGGTAACACAGAAAAAAACAAGTAGGAACGCTGTAGTCGAGATTTCTCGACAACGAGATACCATGTACCTTTTTATACCATGTACCTTAAGGTACAAATGGTATATTAACTTTGTGCAAATGTATGTAACAGCCAGAAGGAGACATCTCCGACCCCATAAAGTATATATATTCTTGATCAGCATCAACAGCCGAGTCGATATAGCCAT